>JAAEAF010014879.1:0-98374 GCA_011037195.1 Triatoma infestans
TTCGGATCTGGTAGACATTAAACATAATAAAACATGTTCTGGAAAAGAAGGTTGAAGAATAACCGCTATTGGGCCAGAATACTTTTCAGATTGGCTCCCAGCCAACTAAAAGCGTTTTAAGTTTTGGGAAGATAGACAGAAATTCCCCATTGGGAGAAAACAACCAAGATATCCCAAGCGAAAAAGTTTTTGAATTTCCAACGGCACTGAGCCAGGATGTTTCTCTCAATCAGCAAAATAAAGATTAGGGATGGTAAATGACTTTTTAATGATCACTGTCGTTTCATTTTCTCCTGTAGAACATAGGTATTATACGCTAAAATTAATGATTCATACTTAAAACTGGAATTCGACAATAATTGATAAATTTATAATCGGCTATCTAACTAATGAATCGTTCAGCAACTAATAAATAAGCGATGAACCAAAAGTGTTGACTGAAATTGCGATGTGTCTTATTAGCCATGATCTTTAATAAAATCTTTCTATATAAAATTATGTTATAATGAATACATTTTCGATTATAAATTTTTGAATATCAACATGTTAGTAGTCTCC
Organism: Triatoma infestans; assembly: GCA_011037195.1. Taxonomy (NCBI): domain Eukaryota; kingdom Metazoa; phylum Arthropoda; class Insecta; order Hemiptera; family Reduviidae; genus Triatoma; species Triatoma infestans. The sequence continues at coordinate 559 of JAAEAF010014879.1, forward strand.
TTTGTTTAGACAAGTACTGAGGTTATAATATTATATTCCTTTTTCAAAATTATTCTTATTTGATAATACTAGCAGGATATTGTGGTTACGAAATGATGATTTGACTATACTATAATATGATCTTTTAGGCCCCTTCTCCAAGGTAAAGAACCAAGGTTCATTGCCTTAATGGCTTTCAAGATGTAACGACCCTGAAGAGATCATTGCAATGTGAGCGAAACGTCGGTTTTTAGCAAACCATTGACGCGCTCTGAACCCGGAAACTCAAATGTTTTTATACTATATTACGTATATTCACAATTTATATTTTAATGAAATACTGGGGGGAGAACAGTGAACGGAGATTAGAATGACAGAGCGAAAAGTGATGATGTTTAATGATGAACATTGAATGGTAGTGTTGGCTCAGATTGTTGAGCAATGTAGCTAGTTCTAACAGTTAGTTTACTGCTGCTAGTTAACTCTTCAAGATTGCTTGCTGCTTTTTATCCCATTTCTTGTAACATGGTGGGAGCTGCAAACAGCTTGTAGGGGGAAGCTTGTCTCAAAATTGCCCATACATCCCATGCAGAGGCCATGACAGAAGCGTAATGCCTTGTAGTTATGTAATGCGATGTAGCGATTGCTAGGCTGGTATTGTCGACATCGAGTCCAGCGCTTCTATGGCGTATTTCTCTAACGGAGCTCGATTTGGGGGTGATGTAATGGAATCAACCCAGTACAGTATATGGATGAATGGACTAAAAATTTAAGAAGCGAGTGCATGGATGCAATTGATGCTGATGTAATTCCCTGGGATTCTCAGTACCCCAAAATCTGCAGTTTTGTTTGTTGATGTACCGTTTAAATGAAAAATGGGTCTCATGAGTCATTATCAAGTTGTTCAATAAGTTGTTGTTATCTATGGCTAGATGTTGAAATCGAATTGCTTGATTCAGTGCTGCTGGGTATCTTAGGGTGCTAAAGCTTAGACCATTTAGATCTTGGTACGGAAACACTTTTAAATCCGGTTTTAGAATCCTCTGAACCGATGTTCTAGCGATGCTAGTTGAGCAGAGCGACAACGGGCAGAGGTAGATGGATCCTCAAGACATATTGCGCTTAGCATCACTTCCCAGAAAATCGCCGACTCATTCAATTCTTTCTGTGGAAGAATAGAAAAATTCAATGAGTTTTAGTCGTTGAAGGACAATCCATACGTAGCCAATTTAATCTCTAAGGGATATTCTATAATCTACAAACAAAAAAAAATATGTGTATAAAAAAACATCTTAATTGATGAATTCTACAGTACATTTAACTAAGGATTTTTCAAATGGTCATTCGAATGTGCTCCATTGAAATGGACCACTTGTCACTACTAATTACTGAGCTGCAGGAAATACTGTAGTCAGTTCAAGAAAATTCTAGGAAATTTCTTTGATCCTGTATTGTATTTTAATTTATCAGAATATCATTCCAAGGACTCCATATCGAAGGCTTTTTTTCAGTAATAAATACTAAGAATTAGGTTCCTTTATTTAAATAGAAAAAAGCATTACAAGACATAGTTGTATGTCTTCTATATTTCCTTTTCTTTTACTTTCTCTTACTGCAAGTATAAGTATTGCGGTTGTATAAAATCGCCGATATTGAGTTTATACCGGAAATACAAATTCTAAGACCTTATGAACTCAGAAAAATTGATTTTCAGAAATAGGTGTGTGAGCATGTGTGGTATGTGTATGGACCATATAGCTTAAAAAGCGAATAATTGCAGAAATTTCGAATTTGATATTTTGTTTAAGCTGAAGAGGGAAATATATTATATATGAAGCATTACTGCCAACACCGAGTTTGTAGAAAATCCGTTTATAGAATATACAAAATACAACAAAGAATAGCGTAAACCTCAGTCTGGAAAACAATGGTCTATTCATCAAGAGATAATAATGCCAAGTTATTTCCCATCTCAATATAAACCGCAGCTCCAGATATTCCATCCATTTTGGAACCGTCCGTATAACAACGGAGGTAATTATCAGGTATCACACACCAGACGGACCCGATCTTAACCAAACTTCCCTAGAAGGCAAATTGATGCTGTAAGATTCACCGAAAACAAAAGTAAAGGTCTAAGTGTAAGATTCACCGAAAACAAAAGTAAAGGTCTAAGTGAGCTGACCCATATCAATTTGTAAATAAATAAATAAAAAACATAAAATTAAGTCATTTCATAAATACTTACAATATGAGTTATTAATATTTAGCGTTAATATCCCTCTTCCTTTTATTATAGCTTCTAATCGCCGTGGCACACTTTCCAATATTTTTGAAGATAATTTAACACATAAAGCGTTTTATATTTAGCCTGGATTTAGTAAAAATTACTTTGCTAATATTATTTCTTTTTTAATTTGATACAAAATTAATCTTAAGCTATAAAATTTTTTCAGTTAATGATAATTTAATGTGTTTATAGTTTGTTTGTTTTTCAAGTATTTCTGAATTAAAGTGCACTGTATGGAGTATGCGGAAATTGAGGTATTTAAAAAAAACAAACAATTAATATTAATTAAATATTTTGCTCAATTTATTGTAATTTTTTTTACTGTTATTTGTATTTAGGAAGCCTTGGGGATGGGGCTTCAGGATTCGCCCTCAGTAATCCCTGCTTGTCGTAAAAGGCGACTATAAGGGTACATCCACACGAACACACACACCCACTTTACAGCCTATACATGCACTCTACATTCACCCCACACTCCTCGAGGTTTATTTACTATAAACAGTTAGATATGAGCTGTAAATTATTCTCCTTTGACCGCCAGTCCTCGTCATTGCATTTAAAAGAGATGAGGTGGTTATTTAAAATGAGGGGCGAATTATTATATTTAAATTGTACGCCTTGGGCGGATAAGGAGGAGATAAGAAAGAGATGTTCCTTATGTAACCTCAATACTACGGAGGATATTGTACATTTTTTAGCAGTTTGCCCTATTCTCGCAGAATTTCGTTTACGTTACCTAGGTGTACGTTTACTAACTTTGCACTCTTTGCAAGCCCTTCTTAATGCTTGTAACTGTAAGGGGCTTATTAATTTTGCTCGATCTGCCTGGCAGTATCGGCACCAGCTTGTGCAGGAATTTAACTTTTGACTTGTGTTTTTTTTTATTAAAATATATATATAATTTATAATTTTTGTTTTGGTTTGTTTTCCACGGCATACTCGTTTTTGTTTCTTCAATTTTTCACTTAATTTGTTCTATTAATATTTCTCAGTAACCTTTTCATCATTAATTTTAATATTGTATAGTAATGTAAAGTTTCAGAATAGTTTTTACTTTTTCAGTATTTTGTATTTATGTATTTTTTATTTTATTTGCAGTATGAATATTTTATTTTCTCATGTATTACAGTAAACAAGAAAATATCTTTTATTAAAGGAATAGTATTTTTGATAAAATGTTTGTAACATCTTTCTCCGGCTGACGGATATAATTCCAAGCTGTAAATATTATGTATTAATCTTTCTGGATGTAAAATTTTTAAATAAAATATTATTATTATTATTATTATTATTCACCCCACATAAACCACTAAGGCATATACAGTCCACAACTCAGGGCTACCGCCCCTGAGGCCCGTAAAGAGGAGCAAGTCTGGATGCTCTAAGAAGGCAGCCCCTCCTCCAGACTCGGGGGAGGGCTGCCTCCTTAGAGGCAGCTAAGGAAGGCTAATCACCCTCAAGCCTTAAAATTAATTGATTACGAAACCTCGAAATGAAAATGAACCCGGATTGTCTTTACGGCTTAGACCCAGGCACCGTCATAAGGATTTTAAAATTGGATTTTGGAACGTATTGACACTTTTTAGACCAGGTGCACTGAAAGTGCTCCTTAATGAAATTATTAAATGTGACTTGGACTTAGTCGCTATCCAGGAAGTTCGCTGGAATGGACATGGGATTATGGAAAACAAAGACTACAAGTCTATTATAGCTCTCACCGTACCCTCCATACTTTCGGTACAGGGTTTATCGTCAGAGGTAAGGTTCGCCGCTTTGTTCTTGACTTCAAACCTATTAGCCCAAGAATCTGCTGGCTTCGTGTAAAAGGAAAGTTCTACAACTTTTCTTTCCTCAGCATTCATGCTCCTACGGAAGTATGCGAAGAGGAAGAAAAAGACATGTTTTATGACTTGCTCGATAACGCAGTGGACGAGTGTCCAAGAGCAGATATTAAGATAATCATGGGCGATTTTAATGCCAAGATTGATAAAGAAAGAATGCACTGCCCTACTATTGGAACGCATAGTCATGGGAATGGTTTGAGACTAATTAATTTTGCGGCTTGTGGTAGGAAGTACGCTGTTTCCTCATAGGGATATACACAAAGCCACCTGGACATCGCCAGGCGGAGGCATCTCCAATCAAATCGATCATTTATTAATAAGCGCAAGGCACAGATCTAATCTACTCGACGTCAGAAGTTATCGTGGTGTAAATATTGATTCCGACCATTATCTGTCTATTGCAAGAGTGAGGGCTAGAATCTCTAACATCAGAAACGTGAGAGGTGCAGTATTAAAAAAAGTTAATGTCTCAAAGTTAAAAAACGATGAAATTTGCTCTCAACATATACAGTCCCTTGACTCAGAACTCTGCCGACTCCAGGTCGGTGAGAACTCTGACCTAGACCTTAGATGGAGTATTTTTAAAGAGACTATTTTACGTACTGCAGAGACAATTCTAGGCACTGTAGAAAAAATCGGCCGAAGCCCATGGTTTGACAAAGAATGTCTGGAAGCCACAAACAGAAAAAAAGATGCATATAAATTGATGCTACTGCGGAAAAGGACTAGAGCCTCGACTGAATTTTACCATGAAAAGCGAAGGAAGAAAAGAAGGTGCATAGAAGGAAGAAGAGGCCGTGGGAAAACAAAGAGCTGGAAGACATAAAAAAACATCGCAGACAAAACGAGTGCAGGGACTTCTATCGAAAAATATGTGAGCCTTTCAAGCCACGCCTGACTACCTGCAGGGATGAGAGTGGCCAGCTTTTATCGAACCCACTGGATATTCTTAATAGATGGAAGAGGCATTTTGCTTGACCTGTTGAATGGGAGCGTCCCTGAGGAAATATCCGATTTAAATGCGGTCCCGCAGGAGGATGAAGTTGAACCCCCAGATGAAGAAGAGATTTGTGAGGCCTTGAGCAGGCTGAAAAACAATAAGGCCCCTGGCATAGACAGCCTGCCAGCTGAACTTTTTAAATGTGGAGGATATGAACAGATAAAAGTTTTCCAAGAGCTTTTACTTTCTATATGGATGAATGAGAGGTTACCAAAATAATGGTGTGAGACTATAATTTGCCCTATTCACAAGAAAGGTGATCAACTAGATTGCGGCAATTATAGAGACATTTCGTTACTCTCGACAGCCTATAAAATTTTATCGAACATCCTTTTTCGCAGGTTGCTTCCTTACGTTGAGAGGATATTAGGTCGATGCCAGTGCGGCTTCAGAAAGGGTAAATCGACCATTGATCAGATTTTCAATTTGAGGATGATCCTAGAAAAGGGACGGGAATATCAGCTAAACACATACCACCTATTCATAGATTTTAAAGCCGCTTACGATACTGTAAATAGGTGTGAGCTGTATAAAACTATGATCGAAATGAATATACCAATGAAGCTGGTCCGCCTCGTTGCGATGAATGTTCACAGTCGAACATCTCCTCGCAATTCCAATCGAGAACCGGATTAAGGCAAGGTGATGCATTGGCCTGCTTGCTTTTTAACCTGGCACTCGAAAGGGTGATCAGAGAGTCGGGAATCATTTTCCATAAATCCGTGCAACTCTAGGCGTACGCGGATGACATAGACGTTGCGGGTAGAACTGTCGACGCTATAAAGATTGGTTTCCTAAGCATTGAAGCCAACGGCAGGCTGGGTTTGGTGGTCAATGAGGAAAAAACAAAATTCTTCTCTACCGACCCAACAATAAAAGAGCCACTATGCGTAGGCAACTTTAAATTTGAAAATGTTGCTGAATTTGTTTACCTGGGATCCCTTGTGACGGCAGACAACGACGTATCTCAGGAAATAGGAAGGAGGTTGATGTTGGCTAATAGGTGCTACTTCGGCCTAAATAAGCACTTCAAAAGTAAAGTATTAACAAGGGGCACCAAACTTAGGCTTTACAAGTCCCTTATTCGGCCTGTATTGGCATACGCCTCAGAAACCTGGACCATTTCAAAGACCGACGAACACCGTCTGCAGGTGTTTGAAAGCAAGCTACTGCGCAAAATCTATGGCCCAGTACGTGAAGATGCGATCTGGCGGCGTAGAAAGAATAGAGAACTGTATGTTCTAATGAAGGAGCCCCCAGTAGTAGCTTGGATCAGGTTAAACAGACTGAGATGGGCGGGCCATGTGGCAAGGCTGAGTGCCGACGAAATCCCTTCCAAACTGCTGCGCGAGACCCCGGATAGGAAACGGAGAGTTGGGAGACCCAGATTGCGTTGGCATGATGGAATTGCCCAGGACGCGAGGAACATCCTCGGACTGCGGAACTGGAAAGCGGCCGCTAAAAATAGGGACGACTGGCGGAAACATATTGAGAATGCCAAGACCCAAAACACTGGGTTGTAGAGCCAGGAAAGAAGAAGAGAGATTTGTATTTAGGAATTGTTTAAACAGTATCTTAAACAGCATGCAATACCTGTATGGGGAGAATGCTGAATAAATGTATTAAAAAAAGAATACACATACACACACAGACTGTCATTCCCTTTAAATATTTTTTCATTCTCAAGATACCTCAAAACATGTATATCTGATGAAACTCAATGTAACTCTCTTTGCAAATTGAATTTTTTAATCTATGAGTTGTGCTTCTTGAAGTCCATATGGATCGTGGATTGTAAATAACTTAGAAATTTTGGCACTTTAAATACAGTCGTTTTGAACATGGGGTTCAAAGTTTGTAAATTGTCTCAATCAATTCCAGGTAGATTTACTTGACTAGAAATAGGCGAGAATTCCCGTAATTGAGTCGAGCAGTGCTGCGCTTAGATTTTTTCTCCAGGAGCCTCTATCACTGTCCCGTGATGGGCAGTATTGTATGCAGATTTTTATAAGGGATTATTGCAATTCGATCTGAAAGATCTATTGTGCCCACCGGAGCCTTCTCAGTGCACTGCCGGCTTCCGAGCAAAGTTCTCTAGGACAGACAACACTGCCCACTCCATGGAGATGAATTTCTCCGCTCCATCATTACTGGAGATGAAACTTGGGTTGCACACTACACACCTGAAACCAAAAGGCAGTCTCAACAGTGGCGTCACACCTCTTCACCCTCCGCCAAAAAGTTCAAAACCACAATTTCAGCCAAGAAAATCATGGCATCCGTGTTTTGGGACTGTCAAGGCATAATTTTAATTGAATATATGCCTCAAGGGGAGACCATCAACTCTGCAAGATACTGTGAGACCATAAAAAAATTGCGGAGGGCGATTCAGAACAAAAGGAGAGGCATGCTGACAAAGGGAGTCTGCCTGCTGCACGACAATGCCAGACCACACACGGCCAACGCCACGAAGGAACTGCTTGCCTCGTTTAAATGGGATGTCCTGAACCATCCCGCGCATTCCCCTGACCTAGCACCTTCAGATTACTATCTCTTTACCTCCCTGAAGCTGCACATGGGTGGAAAAAGGTTTTCAACCGACGAGGAGGTGAAGGGGAGGTAAGTGGACGAAGGGGTTGGCGGGAAACTACTTCGAGGAAGGCATCAAAAAATTAATACCCCGGTTCTCCACCTGCATTGAGAGGAATGGTGACTATGTCGAAAAATAGCTTACATATGCACTAATGTAACCAGGTAATTTTTTTATTCAAATAAAAATTTTTATAACCTACAAAAATTCAGTACACTTACTTACTGGACATGCCTCGTAACTGCTTATTTGACGTAGAAAAGTATCGATGCTAAGTAAGAAAGGACTCTTTTTTCGTTTCTATTAGTTGTAAGCATCCCACGTTAATATTCAAAAAGAGGGGAGCTGGAATGATAAGAAGGGACCTCATGGTATTTGCTTATATAGTTATCACTGTTTGGCATCTGTGGACATAAAATTTTGAATAGAGGACAGGATAGAGGTACTAGAATACAAAAATGGATGTGTTTATCTTTTTTAGACGAGACCAAATGATACGTCTTGTGAGTTACGTCTACGAGTATACCATACCTACACGTCCAGCTTTTTTCGAAGTCAAAGGAAATAGTGTGTAATATAGAAGACCATTGATTGTTATGCAATAGAAAGTTCTGCTTATAGATTAGATCGATAAAATTTAAACTCGTTTTATTTAAAATAGCAATACAAAACGACTTAATTCTATTTCTAGCATTAATGATCTTAGGAAGGTAAAAGCAATAAGCTACAAGTGGGCCTATTATTGTTTTTATTATTGACCCTTATAATAGCCCTTTTATATTTATATAAATGTCAAATCAAAGGTGAGAAGAATGTGATGTGATAGCGATAGCAAGAAAATAAAAGAAGAGATAATTTTTAAATAAAACTAAAAATTACAACGAGTGGTTGAAAATTGGAAAAGGGTCCAGCCAGCCGCTATCTGCAGGTCATGAACCGCGGCAAACCCTTTTTGTATTTCTTTCAAAAAGGGTCAATATGCAGTCAAGAGATAATACCTTACTGGCCTACCTGGCCCACCATTTGTTCGCCACCCCGGCCAAAACAGCCCTTTTTAACTACTGACCTCTCCTAGGGTCAATATACCTCAAGAGATGTCTTAGTGTTACACGTACTTACACATCAGCGTCGATGTGTGAGTGATGCAAATATAACACGTCGCCCCACTGGAGGAGGCACTCAGTTCGACTCAGGCATCTAACGTCTACATCAGTTTTCAGATCAGAAGCACCATCTCACATCGCGAGCGCGTCCCTATTTAAGGTTTTAACACTTTACTAACTTCTTTAATATTTTATATTCATTTTATAATTCTTATAGTTATTTACAATTGTGCATCTTAGTTTTTCTATTTTATATCTCTTTAAATTATTTGTTAAAATATAGTAGATTTTTATAAATCAGTAGTACGCATTTCGAATACCAACTCTCTAATCTCTCTAATTAACAATCTCTTACTCTGACTCATCACTTCAACTTCCGGTATCAATAAACGGTACCAATACAAGAATAACACAGCATTCTAAAATAGCATTCCTAATTCAAACTCAAAAGATCTGAGAGACTTTATTGGGATCTTTTCGCTTAACCATAAGAATATTCGGATTTCAAAATAATAAATGGTACACAGGAGCAGAGTAGATCTGTGAATTTATTGTGCTCGATGCAGGGTAGTGAATGAATCCACTCAAAACGTAGATATTCTTTTCACTAGTGTTTTGTCTAGATCAGCACTTTGCTATAAAAAAATACGCGCTGATGCGATCAGTAAGATGTTATCTTCTAGAAATATTCCCGGAGTTAGGTAACTCTAACAGCACCCCAATGAGCACGCACGGATAATGATAAGTGAAATATAGTTTTATAATTGTTAGTATAATGTAGGATTTATTAATTAATTAAAATAAAAAAATCAGCGCTGGCTGTATAATGAAATGTCTTTGCCTAAATAAAAAAACAAAATATCATTTTTTACTAACAAATTGATTTTAAAATAACAAATTGACTTGTGATGAGACTTTAAAAATATCAAATATTTAGATAGCATTTGAAATTTGTATATTAAAATTCATTTTTTAAAATGTGAATACTTACCCACTAGTCAGACGTCTGTTTCAATGCTCATTGCGTTGATGTTATTATTGTGCCTTGGGTTACAATTGTGCTTCTTGGCTATGTCTCGAGATAGGAGAAGGCCTTCCTCAAGCTCCATAATGTCGGATGACGATTCGGATATTGAGCTCTTCTTCATATGCTGGCCTAGAATTATCATAATTTTATTATCAAATTGTGAAAAAATATATGATTTACCCATAACGAATTTGATTAAAACTTTTACGATGTAACTGTCTGCACAATGGGGTGCATTTTCCTGTTTAATTTAATGAACGAAATAAACTAAAAATGTAAATTGAATTATTAAATTTAATGAATATGAATATAACTTATAAATAAGAGAAATTGAATGAATAACCAACTATTATTATTCATTTGAATGTAGATGTATTTTTTAAAAGTTTTTAAATGATTTATTGTAGAAAATACGAATACACCAAAGATTGAAATATCAGGCATTAAAATAATATTTTTGAATCTATAAAATGGTGAATGAAATGCAAAAATTTGTTGAGAATAATAAAACCATCCTTTCGGAATAAGGCAACAACTTCAACAACCAAGTGTCAACCTCCATGGAGTGAACAGCGGTATGGGAGAGGGCAAACTTTTTTACTCACCCCATTCATCAGCACTATCAACATTCAATTTCTCCACAATTCCCCGTTTTTGAATAATTACAATTCTGTTTAATAGAATTGATCTATTTAAAATTCAAATTGCGAAACTACTCCGTACTATTCAGAAACATGTGAATAATAATGTAAATAGTGTCCGGGTTTTTTGATGTGTAGGCTTCTGTAATGCATTTCAGTTTTTTTTTTGTTTATTTAATGCTGTCATTATCCAAGAAAAGTTCAAATACATTATTTTTGTAATATTCGCTATCATAAACAATGCTAAAATAAAAACTAAATCAAAAACAAATTAAAGACTTGACCATTAACTGCAACCAAAAGATATCATTCCTTCTTTATTTGAAGTAAAACTACTATAGTTGGATTACATGGTGCTCCAGACTAAAATACTAAAACTTCTGCTACTGTTTCCTTAAAAATTTAAACATTTTCGAGGATCAAAATTTTGTTTTTGATATATTAAAAAAAAAAATGGTAATAACTTGTGAGCCAGTAATTCTTAGCGCCAAGCCTTCTCTCTAAATATATAGATGAATTATTATTGGAAATGACTGAATTTGAACTTGTTACTAAGTTTTAGTGACATTCGATGTAAAATCTCTTTCCACTAATAAATCAGGAACTAGTACGTAAACAAATTGAGGCAACTTACGGTCACGTATATCACTCTCCCCTGATCTCATTTAAACTACACCTAACTCACGGATATCTGCAGTTTAATCAAAAACCTCACAAAAATCATAGGTAAATTGCGTAGCAATATGGTACCCTGTACTCCCAACACCGCTGCTTTAGTAATAGAATATGTTCTCGACATGATTAAATCATTTCTTCTAATTTGCATCCCTTTCATACATATCATACACAACAATAGCAAACCAGATTACACTTTATCCATGAGTGACTTTGATGTATGTTCCATGGAATTGACTTTCAAGCAACTTCTCACATGTTAAATCACATCAACTGGGACCGTTACCTTCAGTAGTCTTGATACTAATGAAGCTTTTATTAGTTCCTTTATCAATACTCTTAATTATGTAATCTCTCTCTGACCACCCCTTCTAAATAGTCAAGCATAATAATTACCCATGTTGGTTTATCAAATAATTAAAAATTTAATTAATGCAAAAAAGAAGGGCCCACTTAGCCTACATGATAAGCCTGTCCTAATCCTGATTACACGGAAATATTCTCAACTCAGTACCATATGTAAATCTTTATCGAAAATCTGCTATTCTAACTTCTTATACATCATAGAAAATAGTACACCTTCTAATATTAAGCTCTTCCGGTTTTGTGTAAATAGAGTCAGGAAATCTAGGTAATATGCCCAATACAGTCTTTCTTAATCATTCTTTTACTTCTGTCCCTTCAAAAATTGCTGACCTTTGGGCAGTACATTTCTCTTCTGTCTTTGAAAAGCTAGTTATTAATAATCATGCCATTACTTATTATAGCACGCATTTCTTTTTTTATCTGATCTACTTGTTTCTGAGGATGATGTCATATCTAAATTAGAAGCATTTAACGAGAATATATTGGGTCCTGTTCCCGATCAAATTGCACCATTATTTCTGAAATATTTCTTTGAAGATCAACTATATAATCCCTTGTAGGTATTATTTAAGCTTTCCCTTATACTCTGGAGTTTTTTCCCGACAACCTTTCCATCACATCTATTTTGTCCCAATACATAGAAATGGTGATCCCTCTGATATCACCGTCTGAATTACCGTCCTATTTCTATTCAATCAACAGTAGCCACACTTTTTGAAACAGTAATCCTTGAAAAGATTCGAACAGTATTCACTATTTAGACATTATAATAATTTCAAATCATCATGGCTTTACTAGTGAAGATCTATTTCAACCAACCCTTTTACTATTTCAGTCGTATATTCTTGACTTTTTCAACTCTCTTTCTCACAGTTGGATGCTATTTATTTGGATATTTTCCAAAGCTTTCGATAAGGTTAATCATAGTCGCCTCATCTAGAATAGAATAACCGGCAAACATCTTTAATGGTTCCATATTTAGTTAGGTGAACAACATTAAATGTTATTATATAATAGACTCAGCTTCAGACTGCTTAATAATGCAAATAGAACCAGAGCAATTAGTGCAATGTTGTCACGAAAATCTTTCTAATTTGGACAAATGTAAAGGCGGTAACGTACAATAGAACTAAAAATCCTATAAAGTTTGACTACAAAGTTTGTAACACAACTTTGGTTCAAAGTTCTATTGAGAACAAGGCGCTGGCAGAGATTCTATAGTATAATAATTGTTTCATCTTAACATTTTGGTCAATTTTATTATAATAATAACTCTTCTTGTATAATTTAGTGTAAATATTTTTAGCCTTTGTATAAATTTCTTTTATTTTTTTTTATTCATATATTTCTTTTTGGATATTTGTATTTCTATTTTGTATCTTTTTGATAGGCACCTAGCTTATTTTATGATTCTGTTTATAGTTTACTTTTATGTAGTTTAGTATAAATAGTTTAGTGTTTTCATATTACTCGTATTTTAAATATTTCTCATATTCTATTATCTTAGTGAGAATAATTTTCTGTACATTGTTCGTTGATCTTGAGTAAATATTATGTTAGTCAGATGTCTGTGCCGGCCAGCTACGGGACAAGGTTTCTTCATTTGGGGGTTGGCAATCCTGAAACCATAAACTTCATGACAGTGCCGCTTTCAGCTTTGCTACGCTTGCTTAGAAGGCGAAATTGGAAGACGTGCTATAACAACAATAGACCTCCTGCGCAAGTCGCCGTGGAATGAGGTTTGGCCACACGTCTTGTGCCATCTTTCTATCTAGTTATTGTAATGTCACACTGTAAAAAAATGATATAGCTACCCGTATAATGTTAAATAAATAAATAAATGTAAAAAACAAATTTATAAAAATCTATTTGCTGATAAACTGTAAGTTGATTAGAAAGTTAAATTTGGATGAAATAAAAACCATATTGAGGAGTAACTTCAGCCAGTTTTTGTTTTTTTATTTTACTGAAAATTAAAAATTTTAATTTTAACCAGTTTTAATTTTTTTTAAAACTGGCTCAAGTTACAACAAATAAATTTTTTATTTATTCCTAATTTTTTTAAATTTCTAATAAATGAGTAAAACAGGTAATTTACTACCCTTTCCTTGACTTAAACTAATAGATCTTTAGAAATCTTTATAATGAAGAAAACCAGGAAAAAAACTGACAGATGTTCAAAATACAAATCATAATATCAACCTTTCAACAAACAATATTGCCCACGCATTAAAAAGAAGAGCACTATTTTATCTAAGCGACCCTAAATTTCACTTCGAAATCCTCTTAATAATTAAAAGTAATTTTAAGAAAAAAAAAGATATCCAATTTAATTAACACATTACCGAATAACTCCACAATTAACACCAATATATGATGATTGTTAGCGTTGATTGTGGGGTTATTAACCATCAAAAATTACTAGTACTCGCCTCCAATTTTATATTATCCACTTCCCACTGAACTACTTATATATATGTTACCGGCAAAGTATGATAAAAGCCTAGGCATTTCATATAATATCTAAAGACGTCAGGCAACGTGTAGAATTTACCCTATTTCTCTAATTTGCCTAGGCATTCTATAGAATGCCTATGGCAAAGCAGGCAAAGTAAACTTTGCTGTACAGCTATGTAGTTCGTAAGGTTTATGTGTTCAGGTTGTCCCCATGTGGTTTTATTATTATCTTTTCAACAGCGTGGCGCCCACGTATTCCTTTCCCCTTTTTATTTATTTCAAAATCCTCTTAATGAGCACCAAGTAGTTAGTTACATTTTATTTGTTCACTATTCTCTGTGTTGTTGAGGTGTTCTCAACTTTTTATTTTCAAAATTATACATAAGTTTTTAAGTTTGATATGTTTTGAAGATTATTTAATAATTTAATAGTTTTTATTTTTTATTTTTTATGCTTTAAAAAAAAGCAATATATTTGTCGAAACGTTGGCAAGAATTTAAGTTTTCTTATTTTTTTAAAAAGACCGAATCTCACAATCCTTTTCCTTCATATACGTAAGTAACGGTCGAGAAGAATCTTCCATATTATCATTTATATAAAAGAATTTATAGATCTTGAAAGAAAATATAATGTGATATCTGATTATTAATAATACCATTGCAAAAGGCCACAAATAGTAGCATTCCTTCGGTAAAATTTAGCAGCAACAACTAGGCCATAATTATATGTGCCCATTAATAGATTCAGTTTTAAAGTCTTTCCATACTTTGCCTAAGGCGACGTAGATATTCCATTGAATGCCTAGCCCAAGGCTAAATAAAAAGGATATTTCTTACATTGCCTAAAGTAGTTAGGTATTATATGAAATGCCAAGACATTCTATATAATTACTAAATTTCATACTTTGCCGGTAACATATACATTAGGAACCTTTTAGAACAACTAAAAACTAGACTAACACAAGAAGTCTTTCACAATCTAAAAATAAAGCGACAAACACCACAAAAACCTTAAATAAATACTTAAGTTTCCGGGTGGAGACTGTGTCAGTGGTCAACCTCTTCAGGGTTGTTACACCTTGAAAGCTAACAGAGTAAACCATTTGCTTTCAAGGTGTAACGATCGTGAAGAGGCTCATCAATATAAGCGAAACGGCAGTTTCTAGCTCAACCCATAAACTCAAGTATATATATAAAAAAAAGAAAAACATATGGCCGGCACTACCATAACGCCTATACAGATGAAACTGTTCAGTATCTAAAGATAAAACTAAATCTGTAAACAGCTTTATCACTTGTGCCAATGTCCTCACTTGTTGGCGTATTCGCCTTTGGTGGGAGTTCGATTCCTGTGAGGAAAAAGTGGGAAGGTACAGTTACTGAGGAACATTGGTAGAGAAGCCAGATGCCGTTGGAAACAGTAACGTGCTTACCTCATGCCCCTCATTAAAAGTCGCCGACATGGCAATCCTTTGGCCCTTCAAGGGCTGTTGCGCCAAAGATTAGGCTTTATCCTAAATTTAAATTTACGTAATTTTTACAAAGGCATGTATACAAAAAAATGTTTAAACAACATTCTAAATTTGACACAAATCTACCATATATGTGAATTAAGTAAAGATTAAAGGATGAAATTGTCGACCCCAAAAAACAATTCTGAACTTGAAGAAGAACCAGAAGCCACTGGTTCTGTAGTTTCCTATTACTGTTTCTGCCTTTTCAACTTAATCGTCCAGTACTTCTGAAGAAAACTACATACATTATATTTTTTGAGGAGTGGTTTGGATTTTGGTCATCTTCCATCTTCACACTAAATTTTCATGACGTATTAAAGCTTCGTAAAATTGTAGTACGTCTCGTCAATAATTCGTATTTCTTTGGATTTTTTGAAACATTTTTAACAAATGAGGAATTCAACGATAAATGACTTTCTTCACCCTAAAAAGTCACCGATGATTAATGACTCCTCTGTCATTTAATATGTTCATCTTGAATCAGTCTCTCTCATATTTTTCAGAAAAACTAGCAAAGTTTTCAGATGTTGTAAGTATGCACATTCACCGCGGTGAATTCCAGCAAACCAGCTAAACAGAGTCGGGCAGAGATTCTTCTATACATGGTTTGTTGCAATCACTGGTGCACTGACCCTCAATCCAATGCTATTTTAAAAACATAAAACATCAAGCCCTAAAATGTTCTTTTCTATGTTCCGTAGTTTTCAGTATTTAAAAAAAAAAAAAAAAAAAAAAAAATTACTTCCATAATTGCGCTTATTAAATGGAAAATGCTTTGTATGAAACTGTTGCTACAGAATAAGAGACGTACAGAAATAAATAGAACATACTTTACGTACTTGTTTTTACCATATCTGAAAACTTTCTGATGAGCCTCAAAGTAAGTGGCAAAAAGTATATGTCAGGTGATGTGGACGAAATAGAAAAGAAATTTAATCATTTTAATGAACATGTAAAAGATCCAAGGTCCAGACCGGGACTCGAACCCTGTACTATGGCTATATTCAGCACTAAGTCCACATCTCTTAACTGAACCTGGAGTAAAAATCTGAACTTAAAAGCCCCCCTCCCCCCCAGATTTACATTAGAAAACGGGACTTTTATTGATGAAAAATCTAAAAAATATTAAATAATGAAAAAAAGAAAAAATTCCTCACTAATCAAACAAATTAGCTATTGTTTTGTTTAAGCAAAATGTAAGCCTCTCTTGAGGAACAACAATTCTAACTTTTACAACAATTTTTAGGAAGACTATATCTCGCCTTTTCTTCGAACAAAAATATGATTTTTTATAAACCCAAGGGCATATAATAAAGTAATAGAAGTTTCTTTTCGTTACTAAATATTCAAAAACAGATTCAAAAGACAAAGAACCTAAAAACTAGACTAATTGAGAGACAATCAAAGACTGACGTTAAACAACAAATTACTATGAATATAAAAATGTCCTGAACTAACTGAACTATATAATTCAGGCAAGCATTTTAATGTATACATAAATATCAGCTTCTTTGCTGCACATTCATGCTCCAACTGAACCATTCATAATGGCCTAAATTATGACCTTAGATCGCTAATAATAATAATAATAATTAATAATAATAAAAATAATTTTCTCCTATATGGGTCATTCCAATCCAATAATTCATCACCTCTCTCATCTTCCTGATAACCCAGCTCGACGTCTACGAGGTAGCGTTGGCAGTGCAATTTTCCTTGTAGGGAAGGTCAGTAAATAATTTTTAATTTTTTTTTTTTTTGAAGAGTGTCCCCACTGGATGGCGATTCCTTCTATTCGCCTGTTTTTGACAAAATCTAATTTACTTGTTGCAGGAGAGTCTTGCTTATACAGTTGTAAATTTGCAAGCAATTAAAAAAAAAAAATAAAGAATAAACATTTATTTGTACTAAAAATTAGTGACTTAAACACTTTATATAAAATATAGTTTATGAAATTTTTTATCCTGTAAAAACCTTTAAATAGTTTATTTTTTTTTTTTTTAAAGAATTGCTTAATAAGATTATTTTTTTGTTTTTGTTTAAATTATATATTTTTTTTGTTTGTTAGAATTAAAAAAAAGAAAACACTAATGGAAGTACTGACCAAGGGTACCGGGCAGGTAAGGACAGCTTGTGACGTGGTTGAAATTCTGGGATTGCATATCTTCCTGATCGGTTTCCCTGTGATAGAAGTAGTTGAAGTTGGAGACGATGACTGGGACGGGAAGGGCGATGGTGAGCACACCGGCGATGGCGCACAGTGAGCCCACTATCTTTCCCCATACCCCGACCGGCCTGTAACACATTGTCACACATGCTTGTATCATTATTTCTTTAAATTTTTAATGAATTCCTTTTTTTTTTTTTTATTATAAAAAAATTTTTTTTTAACAATCGCTCACACAGACATACACACATATATTCACACAATCACGCTCACAAGAACATATACCACAAAACAATATAACAAAACAAATAAGTAACAAACATTGCAGGCAAATATAAAAAAGGAAGGGAGGAATAGCAAAAAGAAATAGAATGATAGAGAGAGAGAGAGAGCGATTGAGTGAGAGAGAAAGAAGGAAGGAAGAAGCAGTGAAGAAAGAAAATGAGTTTTTCTTTTTTTAAAGGAGGAAGGTGAAGAAGTAAAAGATATAATAAGATTGTACACAGGAATTTACACCTCCACAATTAGGGCAAGGCTCAGGCGAACAACTAATCTACTATAATAAAATATTATTATATACAAAACAATATGATCATGCCGTCGTGCAAGTTGCAAGAGAAGAAGCTGGCGATTCCCTCAGCAACCACCTCAATCTTCTCAACTACTATTATAAAGAGATTAAAAAAAAAAATTATATATTAAGAAGAAGCACGAAATTAAAAAAAAAAAAATAAAAAAAAAAAATAATAAAAAAAGTAAATAAATAACTAAAAAAATAAAAAATGTAAATATTTTTTTTTTTTTGTTTTTTTTTTTTTTAAAGAAAAAAATTAGATTAATAATTTAATGTGTGTATAAACGTGAGTGCAGGTAAAATATATTAAAAAGCTACAAAGAAAAGCAATGATTTGTGAACAGGAGCCACCTTCAACACACGTCCACACTGTAGTTTCAGAAAATCTTTGTTCTCTGTTTGAGGACTTTATATATTATATATATATATAAAACAATAAATAATAATAATAATAATAATACTATAATAATTAATTAATTAAAAGAACTTAAGTGAAGACGAGCGGATTGCACTGGATAGAAAAAAAAAAAGGGTAATATATATATATAATAAATATATATGTATATATATATTAAAATACGGGCTCAAGCAAAAACAAATTTCATGTCACCGGCTTACAACATCGAAGAAAAAAGACATGATAAAGACACAGAAAATAGTAAATACATAGATTTCTTTGGAGGGAGGAAGTGATTGAGTGAGAGAGAGAGAGAGAGAGAGATAGAAAAAGAAAGAGAATAAATGAAAAAAATGAGTAAAAATAGAAATAGAAACATAGGACTTGAAGGTGGTAAGGTTTGATAGAGAGTAAATACACGCAAAGTGGCTTCGACCGGGGTCCAGAGAATAATAAGGTAAAATAAAAAAAAAACAAAAAAACAAAACACATAATACAACATATAGAGCTGGGACTTATGGGGTAAGGTACAATGCATTCTGCAAGCGTCCCTTACGACCCAAACACTAGTAAAATACTTAAGTACATCGTCATGCATTTTACAGCACATTCTTTTTATTTTTAACACAAATATTAATAATAATATTCCATTTTAATAAAACACAATAAACCCGACAATTTAATATGGAATGCATTGCATTTTTTTTTTTTCTCTCTTTTTATTTAAATAGGGGTGAACACGGTTTTCCGCAATTTTATTTGAAAGTATGATGAATATTAATCGTACCGAGTTGGACAGAAGAAAGGATTTATGGATTTATATAGGTCGTTCGCGTTAAATAAACAAAGAATTTTCTTCAACATCCATCCTCGTCTTACAGTCTGTGGGCGGCCTAAGGCTCGCATACTACGCGGCAGACAACCTTTCAAATCAGGGATGTCACTGCAATCAAAACTAAAGGGGTGAGTTATAAATTAAAAATTAAAAAAAAAAAAAAAAAAAATTTAAAAATTAAAATTAAAAAACAGGTAATAAAGAACGGTACATGACATTGTAATAATG
The DNA here is from genome assembly GCA_011037195.1 of Triatoma infestans. Taxonomy (NCBI): domain Eukaryota; kingdom Metazoa; phylum Arthropoda; class Insecta; order Hemiptera; family Reduviidae; genus Triatoma; species Triatoma infestans. The sequence goes on from JAAEAF010014879.1 coordinate 20,245, forward strand.
GGATGCAGAATATGTAATTTTATTTTTATTAAAAAAAAAAAAAATTAATAAAATACAATCGTACGAAAAACTAAAAAATGTGAAAACTAAAAAAAAAAAAAATTAAAATTAAAAAAAAAAAAATTAAAAACTGGTAGATAAAAACCAAAAACTAAAAAAAGGGCAAACTAAATTCGTTAATTGAAATAGAGTACATCATACGTCATGTCCCCATATCCCACGGTAGTCATTGTCACAACCGCCCACCAGAACGCGTCAGGGATAGACTTGAAGAATGAATTTTCCGAGCCGGCTTCCGCAAAGTAGACGGCGCTTGAGAATAGCACCACACCTGAAAGAATGGTTTTGTTGATAAGTTACCTCATGTCACCATATCCGACAGTTGTCATAGTGACCACAGCCCACCAGAAGGCGTCTGGAATCGACTTGAAGAATGACAGTTCAGAGCCTGCCTCGGCAAAGTAGACAGCGCTTGAGAAGAGTATCACTCCTGCAACACGCTAGCCAATGCATATCTCCATTCTCGCATTTTTTTTTTTTTTTTTTTATACACATCCACACAAATACTTACGCGCACACATATATACAATTTATCAATGCATACAGCAATCACACTTTAAAACACTTTGGGACGACTGCAGCTATAGCGTCCATTATGGGAGACCAGGCTGCGGTCTTCAAACATACCTAACTCAGGGTGCCAACATATTTAAAACAGTAGCGTACCCAGGTTATGGTGACACATTTTCTTTTTTCTATAAAAAAATTACACTTTTAAAATTTATGAAATTAATTTATAAAATTAAATCAATTTATTAAAATTACTCACAGTGACTACAACGATTATTTTAATTAAAAAAAAGAAGAGTAATGTAATGGCAATAGAGAGTACCAGAGAGGGTCTGTTTTCTCTCGGTCGGGCCTGTGTTGTGTTCTCTCACTTGCCAATGGAGTTGATGAGGAAAGAAATTAGGTTTGATTAATTAAACGATATATGAAGACACTGTTATAATGTATCTATAAGTTTACACAAACTGCAATGGACTTGTAATGATTTTATAGAATAAAAGGTGAGAGTAGAGATATGACACGATGCGATGTATGGTTGAATCTGATAGATAGATATCCCGTAGATAGATTCTCACTGGCTTATATATAGGTTCTCCCACTCTAGCCTGCTTAAGTCAGAGAGTACCAGAGAGGCTCTGTTTTCTCTCGGTCGGGCCTGTGTTGTGTTCTCTCTCTTGCCATTACAAGAACTAGCTTTATTACATAATTTTTTAATGTACTTATAGAGATGATTCTTTTTAAGGATATCTATTATTTTGAAAAGTCTAATTAAATAATATTGAACATAAAAATTGCACAAGTTGAATTTGGTTAAAAATTACTTTCTTTCTAATTGTGTAGTTAAAGTGTTTGGTTCATTAAATGAAATAAATCATAGAGAGAATCGGAAATAAACAGGTATCGCTATTTGATTGTGACATCACTGTATTATCAAGAAGATAACTACTTATTTTTACAAAAATTACACATTTTTTTTTAGAAAATTAATAATATTATAATTTTATGATAGTAGTTTTTCAAATAGAAGCCATTTATTGTTTATGCATGGCGTCACTTTCGTAATTCGAAACTAAAATAATGGTACCCTATTGTACAATTGGAATTTTAGGACAAAAATACGCAACAGGTTCCATGTTATTGCAGGTTCACTGAAACCAAAAGCTTCATATTGTATTGATGATTGAGTGGCCTGATATGAAATTCTAATGTATTTAGCAAATACTTCTAGTTTTATGAAAATATTTTCTCAATTTTCTGATAAAATACATTACCAGTGTTCGTAGAAGATTGGCCAACTCATGTTAGGCAATTACATGTAAATATTTTCCTAAAAGATTTCCTGTCCAATAGTCGTGAATAATCTGCGATGCTATAAATTAGTTAGATAAACATGGGACATTTATATATATATGCTGCTGTCAACAATGGCTGTTTTAAACTTTCTTTCGTAATCGTGTCAAATTTTCGATATAGTTTTTTTTCACCGGATATACTTCCTTTGAGATCCGCTGAGTCCAAAAATATGTGTTTTTTTTTTTTTTTTTAGAAAATGTATATGTATGTCATCAGCATAACTCCAAAACGAAAAATCGTAGAAAGTTCAAATTTGATATTACTTTTAGATATTACAATGGGATCCGACAGTAAAGTTATTTGTCAAAATTCCTCAACCGGAAGTACCGCTTTATTGAATGTTTTTATTAATTTTTTGTGTGTGTGCAATTTTCTCAAAAATAGCTTCAACTATTTTCTTTAAACTTGATATATACAAAGAGCTACAACTTATTATTTGAAAAACATTTCTCCGAGAATATTTATTTAAGGGTACTTTTGAGGGAGGGGAGAGAGGCTAGGTTTTCTTCTAAAGTGCTATTCAAGTTTATTTTTAAATTCTATCATATAAATAATATTAATTATAATTAAATAATGTTGTTGAAATTCCGAGTTTGCAAACAATCGGATGACCGGAAGGGCGTTTTTACAAAGAAATATTTTCCAGTTTCTGCTATTTTCTCTAAAAATGGCACCAATGATTTTCTATAAACTAATTATGTCAACTACACATATAAAAAACTACAACTTTTATTTGAAACATTTCTTCTGGGAAAGTCATTTAAGGGCAATTTTTTGGGGGAAAGGCAGGGTTATATTTTCCAATTCAGTGCTACCATAGTTGATTAGATACAATTCTACCATATAAACAAAATTAATTACAAAATAAATAGATTGCCAAAATCCCAAGTTTCAAGAAAATTAGTAAACCGGAAGTGTGTTTTTTTTACTGAACAGTTTTTTTTTTCAATTTTTGGCGATTTTCTCCATAAAAACACCGACGAATTTCATTAAATTTGGTATATCCTAACTCTCAACAGATTTTTGAAATTGAATTGTCACCAAAATGGAAATATAGCTTTGAATATCTCCTCGCGAGTACAAGAAATATTGTGTTTAATTAATTATATGACATGTTGTGAATTATGTATAAAAAACAGAATTTCTCAAAAATGAAAAATTACAGTATAATGGATGTGTTAGGTGGAGAGAATTTGTCTGGTTGATGAAATGTGATTGAGTTTGTTAACACTGGTTAACTAATATATTAATTAAGAGACACAGACTGCCTGGACCTTACAATAGAGAAATTTTTAAGGTAGAGTGGTAAATGAATAATGACACGTAGTGATTGGATGTATTGAACTGTCCTCAACTGTATCGAACTGTGTTTTCATGGACTATCCGTCACTATATTTATACAGTTTCTCCCATTTCAATCCGAGAGAGTGGTTGGGTTTGTTTCTCTTCTCTTACTGTCTTTGGTTGCTGTTACATACAGTAAGCTCAAATTCGATATCCTATTTGAGCACTATCGCATCCAAACGAAAATTCTAGTTAGACGCGGTCATCTCAATAGCAACATTATGCTTTTTCTTTTTCTTCAGTTTTACGCGATTTTTCTTAAAAACGGTGCGAACGATTTTTTTTATAAATTTTTGTGTACTTTAAAATAATAAAGTTTAAACGATTTTTTTAAAATGTAAACAATATTTACGTTTGACCGTTGGTAATTAAACAAGTTAATTTGGGCTGGGGCCAAAGAAGAAACTTTTCATTTCTAAAAATGTTTATTCGACGTTTCGGACACCTTTGGTTGAACACGTCCTTCCCACATTTAACCACCTCCAACATTTAATTCTCCATTCTTCCTTAACAGTTCCTGAAGAAGGACAACAAAGGTGTCCGAAACATGGAATAAACTTTTTAAAAAATAAGAAGTTTCTTGTTTGGCCCCAGCCAACTAATTTTTTAGCTTGTTTGATTTTCTTTAAAACTTTTGTAAAACAAAAAGGCATATGAATTTTAAAAACCTTTTTCTGGAGAAACGCAAATCATTATATTTCATTGTAATTAGAAACTTCAGTGTTTTGCAAATAAAAATTAACATTTGTTACAGTATAGTAATGAAACCCCGTTAGTTTTTTGTACACATGACAATAGAGCTTATATTATATCCAGCATGAAAAACTTCTGTATATAAAAAACAGATAATAATTGATATTTTTGACATAATTAGACAGTACTAAAGAGTACCCTGTGCAGACTCCTTGATATAATGCAATATTTTTGTCCATGCCAATTTTTCACATTCTTTTCCATGTGTTTTTAAAAATGTCTAAAGTTTTAATCACTCTTATGAGAGATAGTATAACGATCGAGTTATATCTTCGAAATTGAATTATCATCAAACTTCCACCGAACACTTGTGAGACGGAAAGTATATTTTAATTTTGTTCTAAAATTAATATTGATTTCTCGTGTTTTTTTTTCCATACTGAGTAGCACATTAGCCATCTCCTATTTGGTTAAGACCTAATGTTTGAATTTCATAGTATATCGACTCGGTTTAGTCTTATATGTTAATGTGATTGATTTTGACGTGTCTGTAGATAGTTTCTAAAATGTCCGTATTGGCATTGGCTAGTATTAATTGTAAGCTAGTTTCTCAGGCCGTATTGTTGTCCTCCAGAGTTATCACTGAAGGTGGTTGAAATCGGGTAAATCTCACTCATCACACGCACACACACACATACACACACTCTTGGCTGTCGATAACTCCTGTTCTAAATAAATTACGAAGTGAACGGTTATGGTTTAATCTCGATCGGATTATTGTAGTATAAAAATGTCTATCACAGCTTAATTTAATATACCATATAGACTTACAAGGTTGTAGGATTGCATTGTAGAATAAAAAGCGATCTTTTATTCTACAATACAATACAATAACAGTGTCGTCTCTTCATTTCTGCTTTAATATCTTTCACGGTTTCTGTTTAACAGTATCGGCTTTATGTTGAATATTTGGCCGCTTTCTTCACTGCCATTAATTCGGCGCCAAAGAGTGATGCGATTTCTTTAAGCCGGTTATTTAACATATTTCTTTTCATGATAATCCATTAAGCGTAATCCATACCTTCTTTACTTTTAAATCCGTCAGTAAAAATCCATCTGGAGTCAGGAAAGCTCTGTTCCACGCGTTCTTATTGTATAGGAGATAGGAACTGGAAAACTTATGAAAATTCTCTCTCGTAATGAAAGAAATGATTTGTCAATTCTTATTTTCCGAGATGGCGAGATTAGTGACATAGAGAAAGTATGGGAAGTCTGTCCGGTCTAGATACTTGTTTTGAAATGTCGCAAAAGCATTGTATGAAATGTTGGAGTTTTCTTCAAGCTCCAGTATTTCCTCAATCATCACTGTAGTTTAAGATTTATTTCTTTCTCTTGCAACTGTAAAATGTTTATCTAACTCTGATTTTGTACAACTAGTATTTTTGAGGTTTAATGGAAGCTCTGCATGCACAGTATAGTCATATTATTTTTATTATTGCCATATATCTGGTATATGGTTAACAATAAGTTATGTGGAATCTACATCTCCGAACATCACAATGGCTAATTGTAATTGCAACTACAGATTATAAACTATAGATTCTTTAGTTGAGATGTTGTTACATTTAGCAACTACAAATATAATTGTGGCTGCTTTTGCAGTTTTATTATTTTGTTCATCTAAATGACCTTCTAGGTTATTTTTAATTCTTACTTACCGTAATAAAAAGTTTATCTGGTTAATTGGTTAATTAACAAATGATACTTCCGGTTGAGGAATTTTGACACATAAGTTCCCATCGGATATCCAAATGGAATGTCAAGAATGAACTTTCTGCGTTCTTTCGTTGTTGAGTATGCTGTTCATACACACACACACACACACACACACACACACACCATTTTCTGAAAACCACTTTTTTTGGACTCAAGGGAACCTCAAAACGTGTATTTCTGGTGAAAACTTGATATCGAAAATTTGACATGATTGCAATACTTCCTCTTACTAGGAGTAAGAGAAAGTAACAGTTTGGTTTTTAAACATAATTTTATTCTTGAAGATCAAGATGGAGCATGTGTGGAGAATGTGTCTACAATTGTCATTGTTCAGTTGCTTTCAATTATTTTCAGCAGTTTTCATGTGTCAAAGAGGATCCGATGTCTCCAGCGTTTTTTTTAATTTAATTCGGGAAATGGTGGTCCGTAATATATCTACCGATCCCGGAGGCATTACCTACAATTGCCTAATACCGAGATTGGCACATGCTGATGAAGTGGCCCTTGTGGCATGAACTTCTTTGCATTGAAATAGAGGATGGAGCAACACCATACGTGCTGGAAATGAAGGAAGAGAAAACAAAGTACATGGTGACGACAAGGAAATTATAAAGGCTTGCCGTCTAGGGGGTTTTGTGTCTGTAAAAGAATTTAATTTCGTTAGCGCTTTGTTTACGAGTCAAGACATAAAAAATAGCAAGCAAAATGCCAGCCGGGAATAGGTGATACGCGAAGATCACCATTTACAAAACAATCCTCAACATCAGTTATAACGTATGACTCTAAAACCTGGGCCTAATAAAGGCAGATGAGGGAAAGCTGAATAACCCTGGGAATGAAGAATTTTAAGGACAATTTTGCAGACAATTATCTATTTAGTGAAAAATGGTTAGTACCGGATCAGAAAAAATAATGAGCTTAAAGCTATATTTAAGGTAGAAGAGATCTGGTACGACCGCCAAGATGTGAAGACTCCGATGGTCTGGCCACAAAAGTTTTGAATGAGGGAGACCGGAGGAAAGTGTCCCCAAGGAAGACCCCGAATGAGATCGCTGCAAAACTTCGAGGATGACCTGACGACGATAGGGGTTGAGGAAGTGGAGGAGGAAAGTTTTGGATACAGTCATCTGGCAAGTTGTCGCCGCGTATTCGGTAGAGTTCACCGATATTTTAGAGAAACATCGTTTCACCTTATTTTGGCTTATACTCATATCATATTTAAAAACAGTTAATTTCAGTTGTCAAATTTCAATGGCCATATTTCAGTTAGGAAGCATTTTCGGACCTACATCTATTAGATATTTTTTACTGAAAATGACTTCAATAATATGTCCTAAAGCTGTGAACCTCAAGTCATGGGACACCCTGTTTTATATTTATATTTACTTAGATAGAAGATAAACATGTGTGTATTAAATGAAAAATAAATTACATAATACTCCTGTAAAACAAAAAAAAAAAAACTCAAAGACATGGAATATATCCATCTGTCGAGTTCTGTGTTTTCATTTAGCTTATGAAGAATACAATAAAAATACATGAAAACAAATTGTAATGATACATAAGTAAAACAAACAAGTACAAGTTAACATATTAACTAAATTATATATATAAAAAAAAAAATTAGAATATAAATCGTTAAAATAATAATTGTTTTCGATAAGCTAGAGGATGTAGCACAAACAATTAACTGTGACCAGTTTACTCCCCCTCAATAAGTCAAGCACTTCTTCCTTAAGGGGAGAGAGAATAGCTAAATGGTTAGTTAGCTACTGGACTCCCACGCGAAGGTCCCGGGTTCGAGTCCGGGGTCCAGCTGTGCTACCCTTAGATTTTTTTCTTCCTAGGAGCCTCTTACAGCTCACTGTCCGGTGAGTGTTGTCTGTAACGAGAGAACACTGTCCGAAGATCTGCAGTGTACTGAGAAGGCTCCGGGCGCCAATGACTATAGATATTTACGCATCTTAAATAAATAAATAAATAAAAATCTTCTTCTTTGGTACATAATTCCTTGCCTAACCAGCGTACCCTTAAGTCCCTCAACCCCTGACATATAATAATAAAGTGCAAGTGCCTCTTTTTGTTCAAAACTACGCAGAGAACATATATGTCAGCACCCTCCTGATTCCACGGTTTGAAATTCAAAATTCAGGGCTCAGCCTTACACTTGAATATTAAATTCATACCTTGTCGGTCAACCTCTTTTTTTTATGTATGTAGTATACAATACTGAGAGCGCAAAGTTCTGAATATAGACTAAATCTAGACTCTAAACATCTTTTAAAAGTAAACAGTTGCTCTGACTCTTCTGAGAACTGTCAAATAGTTTTTAATTTTTTCTTTAACTCAGGAACATTAAAACCAATTATTTGGTTACCATAACTTTGCTCCCAACTACCTTCTGTACTAATAAACTTGTTTGGAAATAACTTTTCTGTTCAAAATGTAAGGCAAACGACAAGCAGGCAATTTCAAAACCTTTGTTACATAAGCAAAGTGGACTTTTTGTATTAGTATTGCAATAGATTGAGTTAATACCCGTTTCGTATCTCAGTTGGGGAGCATATTTCGGCAGTGAAAATAATTTTTTAATAAACATTCATTTTAATTTTTCAAACTAGTCGTATAGCTTGAAACCCCAAGCTTGGCTGCCGTAACTAATTATCGCCCGGATGTGAGTTGTGAACCTGAAGTCATGGAACACCCTATTTTTTATATATATATTTACACATTACTTTATTATAACCATCCACCACTCCACATTTACGTCCAAGGCGTTGCAAGAGCAGTTGTGGCATGACTACAACAGGGTCAAGCTCCCATTTATCCCAGGCATACTGGGAATTACCAGGACCTATGGGAGGAGCTGAAGGCGGACCCGATTTTGGGTCTGCCTACGGACATAATGACTCCTAGGTATGACTTCCAAAAACCCTGTCTTGATATTAGACAGAGGGGCATGGAAGAACGGGCCGCCAATCACAGGCAAATCTATGTAGTACACGGACGGGTCCAAGATGGAAGATGGAGTAGGAGCCGGCGTGTACGGGGCTCATCCGAGATGTAATATCTCGGTGAGCCTGGGAAGGCTAGCTACGGTCTTTCAGGCGGAGCTAGTCGCGATTATTATCTGCGCCGCCGAAATAAGAAGACGGGGAGTGCATAACTCCAGAGTCGTCATTTATTCGGATAGCCAGGCTGCTCTGCGGGCAATTGACTCGTGGGAGATCTGCTCAAGGCTGGTGTGGGACTGCCTAGGTGCACTCAGGGAAATTAGTAGCCATAATAAGGTCTTCCTGGTTTGGGTACCTGGGCACTCGGGTTACAGAGGCAATGAGGCGGCGGACCGCCTGGCCCGGGAGGGTTCAATGAGAGCACTTATCGGGCCGGAGCCGTTCTGTGGCGTCTCAAGATGCCTCAGGAGTGCATCCATCAAGGCATGGATGCAGGACTCGATCAAGGGAATGGTGGGTCAAAACTTCAGGCCAGAGGCAGGCGAAAAAGTTTATCCATAGCCACTCGCCCAAGCTAACTGCGGAACTACTCCAATTAGGCCGGGCGGCCATAAGGATAGCAGTTGGCGTTCTCACTGGCCATTGTAGATTAAATAAGCACATGCATCGCATGGGCCTGGCAACGGATAGCCTATGTAGGTTTTGTCAGGAGGAAGAGGAGACGGCACTGCACGTGGTATGTCAGTGCGAGGGGCTGGTCTGGCTAAGGTACCGCCTCTTTGGTAAAGAGAAGCTGGTGCCAACAAGCCTCAGCCAGGGCCCTCTCTCAGACCTATTAAGTCTTTTAAGGCACTCGAGAGAGTGCTCTAATAGCAGGTGCTCTGATTGACCACCTGGGAGCCCCCCCCTAATTCCACAGTCCGGCTAAGGACAGGATAGGGGGAGGGTCTCCAACTAGGGGGGTGCAAGGACAATAGATCCTTGGGGTGTCGCGGCGGCGTAGGCTGAAGAGCCAATTCCCCCGTTAGAATCTAATCTAATCTACTTTATTATACTTATTTTTTAAATAAATGGAATCTAATCATATTATTCATTCTCTTTCTTACTGCTCATACTGGGAAATAAAAATCTATTAGATGTATCTATATTAATGAATGCGGAAAGTGTGGGGTGGACCTGGGCAGCGAAATTGAAATGAACGGTAATATAGATAATATATTAAATATTAGACTGTCTAATAAAACCAAGGTACAAAAGGAGGTTTGGGGAATAACTGAAACTGATAAAAATAAGACATATGAAGAAAAGCAGACAGATCTATTTTTACCTATAAATTTTGGGCTATTTGGAATATATGGGCGATGGGGAAGGTGCACGCCATGTCTTTTGAAAACTAGTAAATACGAAAATCATTCCGTTCTTCAAATGAATAATTAGTGAGATTGAAAAGATTGGTGTCAACAGGCTACGCAAATATCTTTTTAAAAACTAGCACTCGTACAATCTTAAGCCTTATGAGAAAATAATTTTGACCTCATTATTATTACTAGACCTTTACTTAGAAGAGATAATATAGTAAAAAATATTATACTGTCTCTTACTGTAGATAAAATATTAACTTCTACTACTTTTAATGAAGGCAAGAATATTAAGTTAACAAATTCTAGAAGAATTGCGAATTAATTAAAAAAATGAGAAACAGAAAATGTAAACATAGCGCTCATATCTTACACTTGATTTTTAAAACTAGTATGATTGTAAAATTCAGGGATTATAATTTAGTAAACAAATGTAGAAAAGATGGGAAAGCGATTGTATAGATATTCTAATTCATAAAGCAAATCCGTATAAAGAAATAAAATGTAACAGTTGCATAGTGGACAGATTTAAAAGGAAAATATCTGTTAGAATTTTCAGATGATAATAATTTGGTATATTCAAATAATAGTTCTCTCACGTCAATAACAAGAATTAATGAATCTGCCTCCGACATAACTTTCTGTTCCGCTTCTATTACTCAACTAGTGTATTTTAGATGACACAATGGGATCTGATTTCTGCATATAATAATGTAAACGGTTGTTGTGGTTGATTCCGTGATAGCCTGCTTCTTTTTGTAGTCATCGACGGTTTCGGGCGTTCGCCCATCATCAGGTTGTATTTTGTCAAACAGTGTGATAACATAGACGTGCACAGAGCAAATTTGAGTTCTGAAACAAACACTCTGAGTGTATCAACTAAATTTGCTCTGTGCAAGTCTATGTTATCACATTGTTTGACAAAAAACATCTTGATGAAGGCCCTAACCGGTCGATGACCACAAAAAAAGCAGGCTATCACGGAAAACATCTCTGATAATATAAACGGTTCTACGAAAATGGAAAATTGACCAAAAATGTGGAGTACCTACTTAACAAAAATTTTATACAACACAGATTCAGATTCCAACAGATTATTAAAACATTAATTAATATAATAAATATGACAAGGGAAATTAGAACATTTCAAATATAAAATTAAATATAGAAATCAAATCGTACTTAATACAAAGTTATGGTTTACTTAACGAGGATATTTGATCATTATTTGTTCTAAATCTTCAGTTACATGACATTCTGAGCAGTTATGAGTTGCGTCAGTCTATAGTGGCCAGTAAGGGGGCCTACAGACATCTTTTGGGCAGCACGAACTTGTTCGCAGTTATGTTTAAGTGAGGAATGCTGTAAAATAAGAAATAAACATAAGGAAGTGAAATATATTTAGGAATATATTTAGGAATAGAAATATATTTCAAATCCGAATTTAGAAAACTTTTTGAGATTAAACTAATTAAGATAATTACAGTTGCTAGGAAATAGTCATGACTGTCGTAATAACAGGTCAGTATAAGATTGCCATTTTATAGTTACAGATATACAGTTAACACTAACTTTAAACACAACTATATCAGCCCTTTGTTTAGGTAGAGCAGCTGAAATTACTATCAGAAGTTATTTTCATTTGTACTACCAACTCATTTTGTTAATAACATTCAAAAAATATACTCTCATAGATATATTTATATACCTTCGTATTAATGACGAATTAAAGGATCCTAGGCTAGTTCGTCTAGGTTTTCTGAAAGGGGGAATTCTAAGACCATAGACTTCGGTGGAAAGCTCATATGGAACTATTCTACGAGCCTTTACTCACCAAAAGTGGGAAGCAGATTCGAATAATTCTCTAATGTATTATAGAGTTGCAGTAAGAACTATTATAGATTTCTATAGTTTCCCATATGGTCAGCAAAACATCAGTTGTAAGACCCTTAAATGCCAAAGACAGGCCAAAAGTTTATTAATAGCTACTTGTCCAGGCTAACTGCGAATTAATCTAACAAGGCCGTGCGGCCATATGGATGGATGCCTGTGGGCCTCCTTACTGGCCACTGTAGGCTGACGCAACTCCTAATTGCTCAGAATGTCATGTAACTGAAGATTTACAACATATAATGATCAAATATACTCGTTAAGTAAAACGAAAGAAATATCACGTAGAACAATATTAAGAATGATATTTCATATCTAGTTATTTAAACAAAAAAAAAAAAAAAACATTTTATCATGGAACAAAGAGGTATGTTAAAGTAGTGAGTCGATTTGCGACTACATATACAAGATGCTCGAAAAATCTAATTTATGATGATCTTATTTAAATCAAACATCTATTAATAATGGAGATGAACCTTATTGACGAATAATAATAGATGTTGGCTTATGGTGACAACTTAATGCAGAAAAAAAAATTTAATTAACAACAAACGTGCAATGCTAAACAAGGGTCAGCGATTTGGATACACAAGGATATTTAGCAATAACAAATCCGAGTTGTGTCAGATGTGCAAGTTCTCACCCACTAGCTGGGTGCACCAAACCATTCGAACAACCTTCTACCTGTGTCCTTTTAATGGAAAAAAAATTCAGCCAACTATAAAAGCTGTGTAACCTCAGGAGAAGAAATAGAAGTCAACCTGATCAGTTAAAGGCGACCTTGTTTGGTTCGGGACATCTTTATTAGATGGAGTATTCAATTTCTCTAAAATCTAATACGAAAGCAATATTTCCTTGTTCAGCAGTATGAGAAAGTAAAAAACCAAATCATTATCCTCGTTTTAGATTACCATTTTGAAAAAAAAAAAAAATCTGGTATGAAATACGTACAAAACTTTCTCTTAATGCAGTTTACAGAATTATAATTGACAAATTTTTTGAAACTTATAATTTTTAGTAAATATTTATTAGTTTTCAACTTTACATCAATGGAGAATCTAAAATTAATAAAATAGATATTTTTGGGGGAAAAAGGTTTCCAACAAAAATGATAGGTTCTCTACATTCATAGATAGTGTAATAAATTTAATAAATTCCGTCGATGTTTTTGAGAAAATCGTATAAAACTGGAAAAAACTATTCAGTAGAAACCCACTTCCGGCCAACCGATTTTCTTCAAGCACAAAATTTTGGCGAATATTTTACTCTAATTAATACTATTTAGTTGACAGAATTGTATAACAAAAACTAAAATAGCAGCTTAGAGGAAAACATTGTCACCACCCGGACCACCCTGAAAAGTCTCCTTGAAAGAATTTTCCCAGAGAAATGTTTCAAATAAAAGTTGTAGCTTTTAATATGTGTAGAAAATACCAAGTTTCGAGAAAATCACCAAAAAAAAAAAAAACTGAAAAATCTATTTAGTAAAATGGTATTTCTGGCTGAGGAATTTTGATAGATAACTTCCTGTCCCATAGTGATGCCTAAAATGGAATATCAAGTTTGAACTTTCTGCAATTTTTCGTTTTTGAGCTATACTGTTCACATACATACACAAGCATACACAGAGATCATTTTCTAAAAATACTTTTTAGTTCTCAGCGGTGACCTCAAAACGTGTATTTCCGATGAAAATCTCTATATCGAAAATTCGACACGATCGCAATATTTGAAAACAATCATGAAAACCAAATTCCACATGAAGATTTTTGTCAAAATTTGGTTTAACATCTTAAGTTATTATTTTGTTATATGTTTTTTTTCACTTATCTACAAAAAAACGACGCCAATGGTTTATTTTTTTACTGGTTTTATTTATAATACATAAAAAGCTTTCATTTTTTATAGCAATCTTTCCTTCTCTTTCGATTTATCCAGTGATTCTCCCCATAATCCTTCTTATCATCTTGTCCCAATTCCACTCCAACCATTTCCTGCTCGGCCATCTGTTTACAGTTTCTAAAAGCATGCATTAGAGTAGCATCATTCATTAGAATAGCTTTCGTGTAGGACAGCTTTAGATGGCTGTCACAATGGTCACTTTGTTACGATAGTGTGGATAATAGATTGTTCCACTGTAGCCCTCCTTATCACTAACTTCGGGGCACGCTATATTCTAAGGCGGCTTCATCTCCAGAAGTCCGTTTGTAAGTTTGTAAGTTCAGTAACTTTTTCACACTGCTTTTCTTCATTGACCAAGTTTCACAGAACAAAAAAAAGGGGTATACAACATTTCAAAATTCAAAACATTTCTGTTTATCAGCCTCAGAACATCTTTTTCCGATAAAGAGTTTAGTATACAAAATAATTCAAGTATTTTTTTAAATAATTCATTTATAAGAATTCAACTAATCAGCAGATGAAGTATTTAACATATTTCGTGAGTTGCAGGACTATAAAATGCCAAGTATATCGGGGATGTATCTTAAGTAAGACTAATTAAGACAGCAATTAAAGCGCGCTTTGATGCAATTTTTCATAATCTCTTGGGGAGTGTTAACTGAATAGTTGACAGTATATATTAGGCTTATTCTCAAAATATGACCTCAAAGATTGTCCCATTATTGACGCATTATAGGAAGTAGGAGACTGGTAAGGGAAGGGATTAGCTCAGTGGTAGCGCGCTGGACTAGCAATGCGGCGGTCCCGGGTTCGAGTCAGCTGCTGCCCTTAGATTTTTCTTCCTAGGAGCTCTTACAGCTCACTGTCGGTGATGGACAGTGTTGTCTGTAACGAGAGACACTGTCCGGAGGCCGGCAGTGTACTGAGAAGGCTCCGAACTTTGGGTAGCTATATAGGCCCAGAAGGGCTTTGGATAGCATAGGGCTTGGTCCCTCCCCACAGACAATAAAATAAAAAAAAAAAGTAGGAGACTGAGCAGAATATATGGACGCTTCTTCATAAGTGAGATTAGATGAAATGCAAATGTAAAACAGGCAGGTTTAACGCAGGAAAGATCTTGTATAGATCACATCTTTATCAATGCGCGTTGTTCAGAAATATCTTGCCTTGAACACTAGTAGCTTTTGTTGATCTTCAAAAGTTATTCAACACTCTTCCTCTAAAATTGTTATGATAGTCATTGTGGTGGGGGGGGGGATAAGTGTCTAAGATTAAGTTAGAGTTGTACTCTTAGCACTTCTCACTTCTTTTTTTTGTGATATTAGTAATCACTAAATTAAATTAGTGAGGTGTATTTGAATTATGTTAGTTCTAAATAACTAATGTTTCGACTTGACGATGCTACAACAAAAATTATTTCATAATAATCGAAGAATAAAATCCATAGTTTATAGGTTTATTGTAGATTTTGAATGGCTGCTTAACAAGATAAATGTTTCTTTCACTAACTGGTTTTTCATTACTTTAACTTAAATGTTACCACTTAACTTTGTTAAAACATTATATGTGGAATAACTTTACTAATAATGATGCTAACAATATTGCAATGCCTTAGATTTTCTCTTTCCAGGAGCCTCTACAGCTCACTGTCCGATTATGGACTATGTCTGATTGAGAAGGCTTCGGGCGCCAATGACCAAAGATAGGTCATTCAGAATTGAGTACGAAGGCGTAATCACGTTCTAGCAAATACTGTACTTGCTGCACATGATACAGATATCTACCATCCCGTCGAAGATACCTGTGCACGGTCTGATGTGACAAACCTAGCGACAATGGCACTCTGCGTGTGCTAAGGGTAGAATCGTCTTCAAACACATTCAAGATGCGTTGACATGAATTTTAGAAGCTATTTTTTGTGAAAAGTCAATTGAACGTGTTTACATTAGTAAAGAAGTTTAGAAGTTGGCACCTTGACGGCGATGCATAATTGGATAAATACTTGCGTTAACAGCATCATATTGGAACTGAACAAACCTTACGGTTATGTAAAATTTTGTAAATGTATTATTCTCTTTTATTTATGAATAAAATCATTCTAAGAAATTAATGAAGACAAAATAAATCTATACCTGACTGGTTATTGTAATACTTTAGGCAGAAAAGTACATATCAATGTCGTAACCGCAATAATTTTGGTTGTGTAATGATTTTATTTCATCAATTCATAATAAAATAATACGGTTCTGCCATCTATAAAATACGTATTAAGGAGAATTAAATGTGTTCCCAAAATTCTGAGTTTTATAATTTTTTTTTTTTTTTAACTGTCTGGTTTTCTATTTTCCGTTTTTACTTTCTCTTATTCCTAGTAGGAGGAAGTATTGTAATCGTGTCAAATTTTCGATATCAAGTTTTCACCGGAAATATCCGTTATGAATTATTCTTCAGAGTGAGAAAAAAAATGCATTCCTTATTTTAATTCTGTAGTGCGAACAGCTCTCTTATATTGTAAAGTTTGTTTGTTTAAACAATTGATAGTTTTAAAAAAGTGGAAGGGATTAGCTCAGTGGTAGCGCATTGGACTTTCACGCAGAGGTCCCGGGTTCAAGTCCAGGGCTACTCCAAAATTTTTTTTATCTTTCTAAGAACCTCTACAGCTCACTGTTCGGTGATGGACAGTGTGTCTGTAGCGAGAGAACACTATCCGCTGACCGCCAGTAAACTGAATAGATTCCGGGGCACCAGTGATGCGCCTTAAGTTAAAATACATACATGTGATTTGTCTCTGCATACATATGTGTTTTTGTGATTGCATTTGCATTACTGTGTAGTGACTGGACAAAATTTCTCAAAATCAAAAGATCATAGAATTTTCTAATTATGTAATCCTTTTGTATATCACCATGGGATCCAACACAATGGTTTCAATCTTAATCCATCCGCCGGGACTTCACTGAATAATTTTTTTACTTTCTCTTACTCCTAGTAAGAGGAAGTATTGTAATCGTGTCAAATTTTCGATATCGAGTTTTCACCGGAAATATCCGTTTTGAGGTCCCTGAGTCCAAAAAAAGTGGTTTTTAGCAAATGGTCTGTGTGTGTGTGTGTGTGTGGGTGGGGTGTGTGTGTTGTATGTGAACAGCATAGCTCAAAAACGAAAAACCGTAGAAAGTAGAAAGTTGAAACTTGATATCCGTTTAGGTATCACCAGTGGGTCATCTGTCAAAATTCCTCAACCGGAAGTACCACTTTACTAGTTGGATTTTTTTACTTTTTTGCGATTTTCTCAAAAATGGCTCCGACGATTTTCTTTAAATTTGGTATATCAATACAAAGAGCTACAACTTTTATTTGAAACTTTTCTCTGGGAAAATTCATTTAAGGGCAGTCATAACTTTAGATGAAAACTAACCCCACCTCTCCTCCACCATAGTGGGAGGAGAGGTGGGGTTAGGTTTTCATCTAAAGTGCTATTTCAGTTTATTAGACAATTCTGTCATCTAAATAATGTTAATTAGAATTAAATATGTTGTTGAAATTCCGAGTTTGAAAAAAAATCGGATAACCGGAAGTGCGTTTACTTTACCACTTTACTAAATGATTTTTTTCACTTTTTCGCATTTTCTCAAAAATGGCTTCGACGATTTTCTTGAAACAGTATTATATAAGCTAAACACAAAAAAGGTTTACAACTTTTATTTAAAACATTTCTCTGGGAAAATTCATTTAAGGGCACTTTTGGGGAGGGGTGGGGTTATGTTTTCCACTAACGTGCTATCATAGTTGATTATACAATTCTATAATCCAAACAAAATTAATTAGAAATAAATGGATGATCAAAATTCCGAGTTTCAAGGAAATTAGTTAACCGGAAGTGCGCTTTTACTGAACGGTTTTTTTTTTCAGTTTTCGTCGTATTTCAGTTTTCACACCAGATTTTTTTTTTAAAAAGCGGCCACTGTCGTTTAAACTTTGTATACTAATAGTATACACATTTACTAATAGAACGGCTAGCCTGTCACTTTTGTTTCAAAGTTTTTTCTAACGAGATCCTCAAGGAGCTGTGACGTTAGGATTATCACTGGTCGCTAGTTCAATATTAGCGATGCGGTTCTGCCATAAATATAATAATTAATTAAGCGCAATTAAAAATTCACCTTTGAAGGAAATTTGGCATTTAAATACGTAAGAATTTCAGCATAAATCTTCGTTGAATGTTTCGCAACATATTTTTTCCTTTTTATATTTTCTTACTCCCTACTAAGAGGAAGTATTGTAATCTGCCAAATTTTCGATCGAGTTTTTAACGGAAATATACGTTCTGAGATACCCTGAGTTAGAAAAGTGGGTTTTATAAATTGGTCCCTTTATGTATGTATATGTGTGCGCTCGCATGCGTATGGTGATCAGCATCAAAAACGGAAAATTGAGCAGAAAGTTCAAACTTGATATTTCTACCAAGAAACTTAAAAATAAGTTTTTTGGCCAAAATAAGTCAACCGGAAGTATAATTTTTACTGATGAATAGATTTTTTCAGGTTTTTTTTTTTTTTGCAATTTTCTCAAAAATGGCTACACAATGATTTTCTTTAAACTATTATTTCATTGAATATGTGGATGGGTCCACAATGCTGGACAACTTCTGGTATTTTATCCGTCGTCGTAGTATGCATATTTCTTTTGTTCCTGATCGGTTTCCGGAATTTTCATCCATCGTCAGAGTAAATTTTTGAAGTTTGTATAGTGAGTTCTCTTTAACTCAATGTTTCTGTTACACTCGGACACTTGTTGGCTTGTTGATTGTATATGTGGGTGGTTATAAGCTTATGTTACTATGTGTGTGTACATTAGAAAATAGTGTATAATAAATAGCATGTTTTGAAGGATACTTTATAAGTATAAAGTTTTATAATGTTGTTAAGTATGCTTAGTGTTTTATCAAGTCATTTTTATTAGGGGGGAAGAGCGATAAGAAATTTCAAGAGTACAATATACTAATAAGCACAGATAAAGTTTGAAGAAAGGTAATGCAAAGTTTTAAGTAAAATTAAAAGCTTATAAAAATAAATAAATAAATACTGAAAATCAAAGCAAGGTTTAATACAAGAAAATTTGTAGGTAAATTGATATGTAAGAAAGGTTGGCAGTAAACGGCAAATTGGAGATGATATTGAAATAAATAAATAAATAGAGAAAATCAAATGTATTCGTATTTTAGTTATCAAATGTATTCGTTTTTTAGTTATCAAATGCTATTCGTTTTTTTTTGTTTTTTTTTTTTAAAGAAACATGCATTTTATGACGGATAAAATACCAGCTATTATTTCATGTTATTACCAGTATTTTATATTATTTATTTTGTCTTTAATGAACAGGTTTTTATTTTGTTTATTTTTTCCAACTTTCTCCTTCAAGACACCAAAGAGATTCATAAAACTTGCGAATCCTAACCAAACATAATATAGTGGTTTAATACTTTTATTTTAAACAGTTCTCTGAATAAATTCGTATAAGGACGTTTTGGAGAAAGAGGATGCTTACCTTTAAAGTCTTATTACAATTTATTATACGACACTATCATCATGTATCGCTAAAATCTCAAATTTGAAGAAATTCCGTTGACCGGAAGTATGACATTACCGAAGTATGACATTACCGAAGAGTTTTTTTTTTTTGGTTTTCTGCAATTTTCGCCATTACACCAATGGGTTTCCATTAAACTTGAGTTACTAACTATTATACAAAGAGAGCCCTAACACTTTTGTTTGGAACTATTTTCCAACAAAACTGATTTTAAACAGATTCTGTTGGACTGGAAGTTCATGCTCCCATACAAAATGTTGAAGACAACTAAACATTTTTAGTAAAATTCTGTTTGAAGAAAATTTGTCAATCATAGCTGTGTAAATTGCGTAAGAGAAAGTCAAGTGAGTGTTTCACGCATTTTTTTGTTGTTTTTCAAAAGGTGACAAAAAACTTTGGCGCCACAATCAGGAAGAACCAAAGCTTGGCGGACGGCAGTCTGTATTAGGGATTGTAGGATAAGGCGGCTTTAGGCCTTCGCTACGAGGTCTGTTACCAACGGTAGCTCCCAATTTTTTTTTTTATGATGAAGAGTCCCCATGAAAATCTATTCCTGAATCCCTGCACTAAAGGCGAGTGAGCTAGCTAACGCATAAAGGCACGTAAATGATGATCTTTAACTAATAGAGATTTCAAAATGTGATGGAACCAATCACCATCAAGTTCGGCCACCCCACAAAAGCTGGGCTCAATAATTTCATTAGCACCCGCCAAGCGCTATCAATTATGCAGTACATCCTGTCTTGCCCACTACAATATATTGGTTTCAACTTTTCGACATAGTCAATCTCTCACAGTTTCCTAGCGGTTGGAGAAATTAAATAAAAGTTTTACCATTTATTTGACCTAAGAATAAGTCGCCTGATTAACTTTGACAAGTTGACAAATCTCAACCATGAATAGTACATTAAACTAATGATTTGCTATCTATCTAATCTATCGTTAGAACAACTAGCGACATAACTGTAATCAGCCAACACTGCCAATCTACATTTATCACATATAACATAACTCTTGGCTCGGCCACTCTACCCACTATAAAACTCTTCTCTCTTCATAAGTAGCAAGGTTAAAATATAAATTGTAGAATGTATGAGTCTAAATTGTAAAAAAAAAATGGTAAGACTTTTTATCCAATTTCTCCAACCGTTAGAATCAGGTAAGACAGTGAGTGACGAAAAGTTGAAGCTCATTTGTCAATATATTGTAATAGACTAGACAGGAAATGTAATGCGTAGCTGAGAGCGCTTGGCGGGTGATAATGAAATTATTAAGCCCAGCTTTTGTGTTGCGAATTTGATGGTGATTGGTTCCATCACTTTTTAATAGCCAAAAAATGGCTATTATCACTGATGAATTTTCCATGACATAAAGATCGTTATCTAAGCACTCTTATGCGTTAGCTAGCTCACTCACTCGTCTTTGGTAAGGGGATTCAGGATTAGATTGTTCGTGATGACTCATTATCATGAAAAAAGGCTACAGTTAGTTGCAGACTTGGTAGGGAAAGCCTAAAGCATAATATAAATTGGGTGTCAGTTAATGCGTTCAATACTTCACCATCACCGTATTGCTATTATTAAATGTACCACTCTAGTGTGAAATACACACAACATTCTTTTACTGCAGTTCACCTTAATCTTTCTACATTAGGTTTCCTTAGCTTATTCTAAAAGATGGACTGAAAATACTATAAAAAATAAAATAAAGTAATGCCTATTATTTCAGGTGGGACTTACGTCCAACTAATGATCAGATATCGTAGACGGACATGGATAACAAAGACAATTTACTATATATTACACATATTAATGCATCAAATAAAATCTAAATCCAAGACCGGGAATGGAACCTAGGATAACAATATACCTCAGTTTTGCGGTCCGAACAGGTTGGGCTGTGATAAAGTTATCACTTAATTCCTTAACTCTATTGCAGACTGCTATAACACGGCCAATTATTAAAAAACAAAAACAAAAAAAAAACAGTAATTAGAGAATAAAAAATACATACATTGCAGATAAAATATACCTATTGTATAATGAAATAATAAATTCAACCTTTTTACTAACATCCATTTAAGATCATCAAATTACAAAAAAAAAAAAAATCAAACAATTAATTTAAACAATAAGGTGTTAAAAAATTTAGCATTCTAAATTATGCACACTTCGTCCATCATTCTAGTTTATTAGTGAGATAAGGCATAAAATGTTAGGTTTACTGGAAAAAGTGAGTCTGGTTAGTTATAATGAAAGCATTACTTCCACGGGAAATGTTTAATCTTTACTTGATTTGAGAGCTTTTCAGTCATTACCTTTGTTAGTTACTATTATTAATTATTTGAAATCACTTTGTATTTTAAAAATTAATTGAAATTTACAGGAAAAGTGTTTATTTATTTATTTTTTTTTTTTGGAATCAGAATATATTAAGGGGTATATTTCTCTTCTTATTATTGGAACAGAAAGCATGGCGATTGGGTCAAATTTTCTTAATTGAGCTTTCCCAAAAATACATGTTGTCAGATCACCTTAAGTGCTTTTTAACAAAAAATAATCCGAATTGTCTGAGTGTGTGTGTAAACAAAATGAACCTTTCCATCCTTACATCCCATCCTTGTCCAACACTAAAAATTGGGAAGGACTATCTTGATATTTCCATTAGATACCACCACCTCATCTGTTAATAAGATTTTAGTCAAAATTCATCGACCGGAAGTGCGATTTTATTAAATAGTTTTCCAGTTTTTTGCAATTTTCTCGTAATGCTATCTATTTTCTTTGAACTTTGAACCGTATATTGTCTATGCAGATAAATATCTATCACTTTTATTTCAAACATTTTTAAAAAAAAGAAGAAGAAAAATTGATTTTTTTGGTATGTTCCGGATAAAGCTTTCCTCTAAAATACTTTAAATACATCGTACAGTTATAATATCTAGGTAATATTAAGGTATATTAGAAAGGAAGGGATTAGCTCAGTGGTAGCACGCTGGACTAGCAACGCGGAGGACCCGGCTGCTCGAGTCCAGCTGCTGCCCTTAGTTTTTTCTTCTTAGAAGCCTCTTACTACTCACTGTCCAGTGATGGACAATGTTGTCTGTAAGAGAGAACAACTGCCGGAGGCCGGCAAGTGCACTAAGAAGGCTCCGATCTTTAGGGTAACTACATAAATATATGGGTCCAGAAGGTGTATGTATAGCATAGGGCTTGCTCACTCCCGATAGACAATTAAAGAAGAACTATATTACAAGTATTGCTAGATTTCCAAATTTGATAATAAATCGATTATTTTCCGAACTGGAAATACGATTTTACAGAATAGGTTTTTGAGATTTTTGCCAAACAATTTCAGAATTTCAAAAGATGTGTCTGGAGCGACTAGCCACTGGGTAGTAACCCCTCAGGATATTCATCTTTTGGATGAATAAATTTGGTGAATAAATCTGTCATATTTATTTTTCTTCCAGAAAAACTCCAGATCTTGAGAGTTTTGAGGAATTTGTGACATAACATATCTGATGTTATTTGGATTTGTTTAATATTAACAAACGAGTTAGCATTGTGTTCTAAACTAAAATGTAAAAATGTGTCAAGTGCCTTATTATCTGTCATGGATGCTAAAACCAGCATATGTACAACCACCCACTAAATTTATATTAAGGCAGAACACAAAACTTGCAGAAAGAAAATTTCGTCATACGTATTTTTTAATTTTATTAACTACTACAGTGCGAGAAAGTGTAGGATTATTTCATAACAGATCTCTTCATTCAGAATGAATTTGGGCACATTATCAATTTAAGTATTTAAAATTAACTTTTTTTTTTCGATCCTATTCGTACAATAGCGAAACAACGTGATCTTTTCTTATAAAGCAATTAATTCGGTTGATATATCTTTCATTCTTGGAAACCAATTAAAGCTCTTTAAATTGCTGCTCAAAATTTAAATTTTGACCAAACAAGCAATTCAAAATATTTATAAAGTTGAGGGAATTCATTATTTCGAAGGTGAAAAGTTGTTTGTGATGTTTTGTGTTGTATGTATGTATGTTGTAATGTAGCGTTCAAAAGGGTGAATATATATGTGTGAATATATGTTTAATGGCAACTATACTTTTAAAAAAATTCAAGTTTAAAGAGCATTCATTAATTATAATTTCATTCAGAGGTCATAATGTGAATGCCTTTTTGATGGATTTAAGAAATTATATTAAATAAAGGTATTTAAAAATAATAATAAAGGCAAACATTGGAAACTTGGCTGGAAAAAAGGTAAAAACCAGATACAAGACACCGTTACAAGAGAGGTCGGAGAACTTAGTCACTCTTTGTCTTTTAACCCCTTCTAGAATTTTTTTATTTTATTTTTTATTTAGGCGTCTCAACATCTGTGGTCATTTGCGCCCGGAGGCTATCAGTGCACTGCCGGCCTGGCCTCCGGAAAGATTTCCCGTTACCAGGAACAGCACTGTCATCACGGACAGTGAGCGTATTGAGGCGGGAGAGTGCTAGGAAGAAGAAATTGAAGGGTAGCACGGCTGGAATTCGAACCCGTGATCTCGGTTTGCTTAGTCCAGCGCGCTCCCACTGAGACAATCACATGACCGTTAGAAATAAAATATTAAGGGCAAGTTTTTTTAATACCAAAGAATGGCATTTTGTTCAACAGTTGTAACGCATTCAACCCGTTCAGTCGAGAGAGAGAGAGAGCGAGAGAGAACACAGTATCAGGTAAAGTGTTTTAAACCATTTTAGTTATTCAATCTAGCTAAAATCAATCAATGAAAAACTATATATATAATATATTTATATATATCATTTATATGCCTATATTAAGATAGTAAAAGTATTTAAATTTCTTAGAGTTGAATATAGGAGTATTTATTGGTAACAGCAAAACCAAAGACAGTAAAGAGAAGAGAAACAAACCCAAAGCACTCTCTTCGGACTGAGTGGGACGAAACTGTAGAAATATAGCGACGGGGACACCTCCAGAGATAACAGTTGAGGTCCGTTTGAGATAATTTCTACAGCCAATCAATAAGTGTCATTACCATTTTAAACACTCTATCTTCACCGAATCTCTATTGTAAAGTACCAGGCAATCTGTGTCTCATTAATTCATATATTAGTTTGGTAAAGCAACCAAAGACCGTAAGAGAAGAGAAAACAATCCAAGCACTCTCCCGGATTGGATGTGGGAGAAAATGTATAAATATTAGCGAGGAGGTCCCATGGAAACACATTCTATAAAGTTGAGGAAAGTTCAATACATCCAATCACTACGTGTCATTACCCATTTATCACTCTACCTTAAACATTTCTCTATTGTAAAGTCCAGGCAGTCTGTGTCTCTTAATTAATATATTAGTTAACCAGTGTTTATAAAGTCAATCTCATTTCATCAACCAGAAAATTTCTCTCCACCTAACACATCCATTATATTATTTTAATCTAGTGGTGACTTCTACTTATTTCTTAAACTTCTCTGTTCCCTTAACATAAGTATAGCTAGCGGTGGTGGAAATACATGTAGGTTATTAGAATCAGGAAAAACTAGTAAGTAGGAAAGTTATTACTTCAGTGTAGAAGACAATGCTTGCTTCAGGTCGCAATAACATTTGAAATCAACTTTCTTAGATTTTTTCAGAACCTCCCTAAATTAATTTTACCAGGAAAATATTTCAAATGAAAGTGATGCAGTTTAATTATGAGCAGTTAGACTTCAAAGTTTTCAATAGAAACTCAATTGAACCGTTTTCGAAAAAATAACAACAAAATCTCTGAAGTTTATTGTGTACTTAAGTACAAACTTGGAATTCTAGGAATGCATTTAATTTACTTTAATATATAAGTACTAGGGCCGCACATTTACTGCAGAAGCACTTTAGAGGAAAGCCTAACCTTGCTGCTTTCCTACAAAAAACAGTTTTTTTATTTTTTTTTGGAAAAATGTTTCAAATAAAAGTGTTATGACTTAATGTGTAGACAGTTATCTTGCAATGTTTAAAGAAAATTATTTGAAGCCGTTATCGAGAAAATCGCGAAAAACTAAATAAATAAAAAAATCTGGTGTGAAACACTCACACAACTTTCTCTTACTCCAGTTCTCAAAATTATAATTGGCAAATTTTATAGTTTGCATACTAAACTTAATAAAATTCTTCGAAAACTGAAAAATCTGTCCAGTAAAAGAGCACTTCCGGTTAACTAATTTTCTTTGAAACTTGGAATTTTGGCCATCTATTTATTTCTAATTAATTTTGTTTTAATGATTAGAATTGTATAATTAACTATGATAGCACTTTAGGAGAAAAACATAACCCTTACCCATCCTCCAAAAGTGCCATTAAATGAATTTTTCCCAGAGGAATGTTTTCAAATAAAAGTTGTAGATCTTTAAATGTTTACTTTAAATAAGTAGTTTTAAGAAAATCGTCGCGTTAATTAATTGAGAAAATCGCGAAAAAGTGAAAAAAAAAATCATTTAATAAACGCACTTCCGGTTATCCGATTTTTTTTTTTTAAACTCGGAATTTCAACAACATATTCAATTCTAATAAACATGATTTAGATGATAGAATTGTTTAATAAACTGAAATATCACTTTAGATGAAAACCTAACCCCACCTCTCCCCCATAACTGCCCTTAAATAAATGTTCCCAGAGAAACATTTCACATAAAAGTTGCAGTTCTTTGTATGTGTAGTTGATATAATCAAGTTTTAAGAAAATCGTCGCAGCCATTTTTGAGAGAAACGCAAAAAAGTAAAAAAACAACAACAAATAAAAATAAAGTAGTACTTCCGGTTGAGGAATTTTGACAGATGACCTAGGGTCAGATGCCATGGTGATGCCTAAACGGAATATCAAGTTTCAACTTTCTACGATTTTTCGTTTTTGAGCTATGCTGTTCACATACATACACACACACACACACACACAGACATTTGCTAAAAACCACTTTTTTGGACTCAGGGGACCTCAAAACGGATATTTCCGGTGATAGCTCGATATCGAAAATTTGACACGATTACAATACTTCCTCTTACTAGGAGTAAGAGAAAGTAAAAAAATTATTCAGTGAAGTCCCGGCGGATGGATTAAGATTGAAACCATTGTGTTGGATCCCATGGTGATATACAAAAGGATTACATAATTAGAAAATTCTATGATCTTTTGATTTTGAGAAATTTTGTCCAGTCACTACACACTAATGCAAATGCAATCACAAAAACACACATGCAGAGACAAATCGCGTGTATATATTTTAACTTAAGGCGCCTCACTGGTGCCCCGGAATCTATTCAGTTTACTGGCGGTCAGCGGATAGTGTTCTCTCGCTACAGACACACTGTCCATCACCGAACAATGAGCTGTAGAGGCTCTTAAAAAGTTAAAAAAATTTAGGAGTAGCCCTGGACTTGAACCCGGGACCTCTGCGTGAAAGTCCAATGCGCTACTACTAAGCTAATCCCTTCCACTTTTTTAAAACTATCTATTGTTTAAACAAACAAACTTTACAATATAAGAGAGCTGTTCGCACTACAGAATTAAAATAAGGAATGCATTTTTTTTTCTCACTCTGAAGAATAATTCATAAAATGCTGATATAAGCATACAAAGTAGCTGCTAACAAGTACATAATATTTAGATAAACAATTATTACAATATAATTCCTCCGTCCTTAAAATGGAGCTTTCCCGGGAAGTTTTAAATTTTTCTAGAATTTTTGAATTATATTTCTTACTATTAACAATTAAAAATTTATTTCGTTCCTTAATAAAAATAATTATTGTTATTATAGCATAAAGAAGAATAGTCCATAAACTAGGATTTATATTTACAACAGAAATATTTTGTATTTCGTTAACAGGCTTAGGTGGAAACTTTCTTAAATTGAGTGTACGTAATTTGAGTTGAAGTTAGGACTCTGATATGAAGATAACGTTTTCCTTGGAGATGAGGGTACCGCTCGGCGCTTTTTATTAAGAATATACCTTGTAGCGTTTTTGTTTCGACAGTGTTATATTGTAGGACTTTCACAGTGTTTAGACAGAGTTATCTTGAAGTTTTTCTGGTGTTATAAATACGTCCAGGAATGGATTTATTTCTGTAATAAATGTTATATGGTTGTTTTCTATATTAAGTTCAGTATATTGACAGGATGTACTGTTTCCACGAAGTAAGATTTCTTCTTCGCATGAGCTGTGGTGTGTAGATATAGATTCTTCGAACAATGGTACACCTTATTTTTAATTGAGATATTTAATTTTAATAAATAATTAATTTCTGGTACAAATGTTTGAATTTGGTCTTTTTGTATTGTTGCGGTTGAATACTGAACTATTACAAATAGTCTCTGAAAATAATGGCAGTCTAAAAAAGAAATCATTTTTGTTTTTTTATAGCTTATAATCAGTTTTTTATAAATATTCGAAATTTATTATATTGTAACGTTTTTCCCTCTAAAGTAGTTACTGCAACTAGTTTTAAGTGGGTTCGTTTAGATAAAATACTCTAAACTTCCATAAGAAAAACACCAATTTATTGTTTTATACAATAAATTATAAATAATACAACACTTAATAATAATTAATTCACAGTTTAAACCACAAAAGTTCACTTTGTTCACTTTTTATACACTTTTCACAAACTAGTAACTTCGTTTGTAACTATAAAACTCTCTCATCTCTCTGTGGTCCCACTCACTATTTATACCGGTGGAGAAGTGTCTAGAATGTTCTCAATTCTTCCAGAGAGAACTAGAGCGCGTCACCAGCGCTTCTGAGCGGCTACTAAGAGAACTTGAGGTACATGCTTTCTCTCCTAGATGGCACCACTGGCTGCGTTACAATATTTAAAACTACTTCTATTGGCAATAGATTTTTGTAATGTTTCTAAAATTTTTAATTCATTAAATAATTGATATATACTTATTATATACTTGGTGTAATATTTTTAGTTTGCAAAATATAAGAGAGTTTTCTATGTCTTGTAAAATACTTAACAGTAAATGATAAAGAATGTGTAACTGATTCAATGCGTCTTTAATTACAACATTTTCCGCATGTCTTCTAATGGTTCTCTCAATAACAAGTATTTTCATTTCTAGTTCTTCACATTGGATTAAATAATCTGCTGTTGTAGTTGGGTCCGCAGAGCTGGAAAGCATCAGAGATATTTTCCGTGATAGCCTGTTTCTTTTTGTGGTCATCGACCAGTATCAGGATGTTTTGTCAAAATAGTGTGATAACAGACTTGCACAGAGCAAATTCAGTTTATACACTGGTTCTTAAAGTGCTTTGTTAAGATCTAACTAGGTTAAGAGGAGTTTTTCTGTATCTGGGTAGGGTCATATGTTGTGTTTTTCACTTTTAAAAGGCTTGTATACACTGTACCTTTCAAAAAAATGATCGTAAGGTAGTATAAATGTATAAACAACATAGATATTTATTGATACTATCTTACGATCACGTCTTTCGTTTTTTATCATTAATTATTCTCTCAGCAGCCCACAACGGACGCAGATCGTTTTGTTTTACACTCAACGAAGAATTAACAAATAATAACATTAGTATGGGTAATTAATTATCAATGTAAATTTCCTCCAAAAACGTAATTTAAGTTAAATATATTCATTTGTTGATGTTTCGATTTTTAAAAGGAACCATGTTTACACAGCTTTTAAAAGCGAAAAATAACATGTGACAATACCCAGGTATCGGAGAATCTAGTTTGGTCTCCACAAAACACTTTAAAAACCAAAGTATCAACTAAATTTGCTCCGTGCAAGTCTATGTTATCATACTGTTTGGACAAAACATCCTTGTGATGGGGGAACGCCCGAAACCGATCGATGACCACAAAAAGAAGCAGGCTATCACGGAAAATATCTCTAAATATTCTGTATTGTTTCGTTAAAATTTTTAATTTGTACTTTATTGAAAGAATATATTGCTTTTATTTGATTTTGCAGAATATTTTCGTTTGTCTTTATGTGTTCGATAATTTTATTAAAATTTTTTATGTCTTCGCTGTCCAGATTTTCAGTTATCATTTTTATTATACTCCCTAATCCATTAATAAGACCTTGTTTCTTTCTGTTACTGTGAATTAGAAAATAGTTAATTTTTTTTTCAATAAGGAATTGTGTCTTTAATTATATTGATGAAGAGCATAATAGCTTCACCAATAGTCTTATTAAGTTTAAGGTATTCTAATTAGCGATATTCTTGATTATTTAAAATGTCAAATCCTGAAAATAAACATTCAATATCATAATAATGGACTAAAGTGTGTTCGGCAATTTGTAGTCTCGCTGGGCCTAGGTTTAGTACCCCAATATTGTTAGTCACGTCCTTTATCTCAATGTTACACTGGGGGAGAACACCGTGAAAATAGGTCCTGCAACATCAGCGTTAAAATGATAAGTTCTCTTTCGCGAGGGTTTGATATTCGATAAATGTATTTTGGGCTTAGTATTATAATGGGATTTTTGAATTTTGGCAGTTTTTAATTTCATATTTATTGACTTAATTTTTTCTTTTTTTTTTTATAACTGCTTTTAATTTTGATTGTTTTTCTTTATTTTTTACATACACAGTTTCGAGTATATCAGACTTTCTACTCTATTTTTATACCTATCGCTAATTATTTTTTACTTTACCGCTAGATCCTTTCGTCCAACATTTTGTAAACAACATTTATCTTCTCTTTATGTTCATAAATATAATTATTTACTAACTTCATTCAAGCTTCAGATGATCGTTTATTATTTTCATCGGTTTTGTCTGTGTAACTGAATAGATTGTATGTGCTAGGATCGCGTAATTTACCTTGCTTTTTATTGTAGCGTTCTTAAATTGATTTTGATTAATCAAAAGTTGAATATGCTCTTTTAAAGTAGAATGGAATATTAAAGCGGAACGGAGTGTATGGGATTACAGATTCACCGGAGTCCATATTTTTTATTGGGAACTTTATCATTTGTTCTGTCCTGACTTGGCTATTATATGTATACGATCTGTTATCTTGTGCAGTCTTGTGACAATGTATTTCAATAATTTTAGTGTAAGGTGTGATTAACCAATTATTTATTAGGTCGATATGAGCATTTAGGAATTTCAAAGTGTCTAGTCCAAGTAACATATAAAATTGGTCAAGGAATTTAAATAGTCTAAATTTTAATTTATTCCATCTGCTTTAAATATTTCCGTGGCATGGTACGAGACTACAAAATTTTTCAATTGATGTACCGTGAGTTTTAGAAATATTGAATGAGTCAGGTATTATAATTTTCTTAAAATAAAAATAGCTATACTTGGTTTAACAATTGAAATGATACTGCCAGTATCAATTAACACTTTTAAGTTCTTATCTAAATCGATGTAAGGTAAACAACTACCTTCTGAATGTATCATCATGTAATATTCTGAAATTTGCTGGGATTATTATTATTATTTGTATGTGGCGAGGGACTAAAACTTATGCTATCTAAAGCCCCACTGGTTCCATTGAGCTACCCCAAGAAAAACAACAAACTGGGTGTAGAACTAAAATCCAGACCCGCGTCTAACCTACCTACGATTTATGTTGTCCGAACAAATCGGATAATAACCTTAATGGAAAATAGCCTAAGCTCTTCCACAGACATTCTGTTCCGACCAAAGGTCCTGAACTTAATTTCCTGACAACCCAAGCAATCTGTCATAAAATGGGTGGGTGTTTCCTTCTTTGTCTCACAAAAGCGGTCTGACATGAGGCCCATTAATTAGAGGAATCTCTTTAAATCACAATGCCCAGTAAGGAATCTAACCAGATTTTTGAGAAAGATCCGTGAAAGGCCCAGCAACATCTCACTTACAGCCTTGCCCGGATGCTTAATGAGCATCTTACACTGCTGACGACCCACTTTGCTCATCCATAGAGATGAATGCTATGGGGCTATCCATGACTGGAAATCTGGAAATTGGCTGGGATGCTCTAAAAAATGATTTTCGTTTAGTTGTTCTTGATGCTTCAGGTTTATTGACGCTTTGTCAGTATTGTGCAATTCTTCAGCCATCCAATTTGTTGGTGAATAAAATAATTATTCGGTCTAGGTGACTGCCGTAGTAGTGTTTGACATTTATCAAAATTTTTATTTTCTTTCGGGATTCAATTGAATAAAAGGTTGCCTATTAAAGTTTACGGGACCATAGGGAAATAAGTTTTGGAAGGGAAATTTCATAAATCAATTCTATGTTAACATAGTTCTATGAGGAAGTTATGTTTTTAATTTTAAATATTGAAAATTCTGACGTATTAAACTGTCTAATTCGACTAGTGTTTGTGGGTTCCTTGCAGCAAGATTATTTCTTAATGCGTCTTTTTATATTATTGTATGTAATACTACGAATTGTTTGTTTTGTAAATTATTGAAGCGTTATTATGTTCTAAAGTAAATTCTGTTTATATTGGTGACACATTTCAATTATTTCATTAACAAAATTTATTGAGTTCTTGTCACATTTTTTTTTGTACATTTCACATTTTTTGTTCGTGTCACATTATAGGAGCTATTAGAATTCTGTTTGTTTGTGAATTTGGATATTAGAATTATTGTTTTAATACAGTCTATACATTAAAGTTGATTTCCTGTATAATTTCTATCGCTTTCTCAATAAGTTTTCCTTTAATGTTGAAAAATAATATTTGTTTTAATGTTTCAAAAACGGGTGGAGTACAATAATTATTTATTAAATTAGTTATTTCCTCATCTTTGTTAATAAAAAAATATAATTGCCTTAGATTGCCATTGAAATTTGAAATAGTGTCAGTAAAAGTTTTGATATTGTTTAAAGAGGCCATTTTTAGTTTGTTTGTTAATTGCTAATTGATTTAATGAATTGATTATTTCGTCAATTTTGACAAATTAATATATCAGTATAAGAAGTAAAATATTATAGAGATTAATTAAATATGAAAATTGGTAAATAGTTTAAATTAAAAACAATATCAATTTCTGAAAGTTCTATAATTTTTCTATTCTATATCTATTTTATATTTATAAATTTAAAAATATGATCAAATTTTCAGTTAATTTGAAATTCTTTCTGTTAACAATTGAATTTTTATTTTATTAAATTATTATTATTATATAATATGATTTCTTTTTTAATATTAAAAATTTCTAAAATTGAATTAAATTGTTGATTAAAATTTCACTCACAATAATACACAATAAGTTGATGACCATGTTCTTTGGTTTCTGTCATTGTCTGCCTCCTCCTTGATGGATGTAAAAGCTTGAAATTTTTGGTGGTCAATTAATTGTTGTAAACAGATGAATTTATTTCCTTTTGAAACTTTGGACCTTTTGCGTCCTATCGATTGTGCCAATTTTTTTTTTTTTAAATTTAATAATGGATTCCTTTTTAAAAACTGTTTATAGTTTTATTAAAGAAACTTTACAATGTACAGTTGTTTAAGAGAGAGATATTCGCAATATAATATTAAAATAAGGAATGAATTCCATTTCTCTCTGTCTCTCTGGAGAAGTAAATCATAAAAAGCTGAAATAAACATTCTAAGTATAAGTTAGCACGTACATAATATTTAGATAAACAATTATTACAATATATCTTATTCATACATACATACAAACATACATATACATACAAACACACACGCACACACTCCTATATTACAAATAGATGAGCCATTTACTAGAAAAATGCTAGTAACTGAGAAAACTATTTAATAAAATCGCACAGTAAATCGGTTGATGGATTTTGACTAGAAGCTTATTAACAAATAAGGTGTTGGTATTTAATGGATATATAAAGTTTGTCGTTTCTGCAATTTTTAGTTTTTAAGCTATATACTCACACAGACCATTCGCTTTTAAATTTTTTTATCACACTCAGGTAACCTGAGAACATCAGTTCATTTTATAAAGTTTAACATAGCCGCATCTGATATAGCGATAAGAGAAAGATATATATATCCCTTAATATATTCTGATTAAAAAAAAATAATAAAAAAATTGAAAACAGTTTTAATGTAGATTTTAATTAATTTTTAAAATAACGTGATTTCAAATAACTAATAACCTAATAGTAGTTAATAAAGGTAATGGACTGAAAACTTTCTAAAGCGTAATGTTCAACTGTCTTATTAACTAAATATTAACATTTCCTAGAAGGTATGCACGTATTCGTTATAATTACTAACCAGACTCACTATCCATTAAACCGAACTTGTTATATCTTAATCTCATCTAATTAACCAGAATAACGGACGAAGTATGTACATAATTTAGAATGTGCTAAATCAATCCTTATTGTTTAAATTAATTATAAATGTTTGATTTAATTAATTTAACGATCTGAAGTGAGGATTAGTAAAAAGGTTGAATTTATTATTTATTAAATATTAGTGTATTTATTTGCAAAAATGTTTTCTTCTCTAATTACTGTGTTTACGTTTTCTTAATTGGCATTCTTTCGAAAAAAAGTTATATAGTGATATAGGAGTTTAAAAATGGAGTGATAACAACTTCATTACAGCCCAACCTAGCTAGGACCGTAAAGCCGTGTTATATTGTGGTACTTGCGATTCATTCCCAGTCTTGGATTTAGATTTTATTTAATGTATTAATATGAGCTGATATATACAATGTTTGCTGAAACTTCGGGTTTTGAATTTAAAAAAAAACAAAACACAAACATGTTTTTTCTTCACCCTGGAAACTGCCTGATCGATCAGCCGACAATCACATACATCTGATCAAATTCTAACGTCCAACAACTCAACAATTTGATATTAATATGAGTAAAGTATCTTTGTTATCCATTACTGTTATACTGTACGAGCAACTGTTATGAATATCATATGTTCATAATTAATTCACTTCAAGAATTTTGCCCTTTTAAAATTATTAAATATATCTTATAAATCTACGAGAGGATGCGTTTGAAAAATGGAGTAATTGTAAGTTGCAAGGGATTGGTATCCACCCTTTTAAAGATACTCCTAAGGCCAATAAATTTATTTGTGACAAGGCACTTCTGTCTGGTTCTGAATGGACTAATGCCCTTAAATTCAATATTAATTAATGCTCCACTGCGTGGTGTACCTGGAGTTGGAGGCCAAGTTACAGGAGATATTGGGCCCCTCTGCCGCAAATGTGGCAGGGAGAACGAAACACCAGCCCATTGTGCTGGGTAGTTGCCCTAACATATGCTTCCTTGTTACGCGCCGCCATCACAACATTAAGCACAGGATAATGGAGCTAATGTCAGAAAAGGGCTATAAGTGCCTTGAGGAGGTTTACGCAATTGATGAAGAGGGCTCCACAAGGTATGCCGACATCATTGCCTTTCACATGAATAATATAGTAGCCTGGATCTTAGATCCCACCATTCGATATGAAAGTAATGATATGGACCAGGCTGATAAAGTAAACCGGGAGAAAGAAAACATTTATAAGAAATATATTGGTTTCTATAAAGAAAAGTTTCTCGAGGATTACGGTGAAAGGGAATTCCATTCACATCTATGGACGCTAGCCTTTGGTTAGAATTATTATACTTAACGATTCATGTAGCTTTTGAAGATAATTTTTTGAATCTACGAGTATGACCAGTTGACAGTTTTAAAAGTGTTTTATTTTGTAAGTTAATGATATGTCCTTCGCAGACTGATCAGAACGCTGTGTTCGCATCGCAATATAGTTGTGCAGCCCCACTTTTAGTTATAAAGTGTTGTTTGTTTGTAAGTTTATTTATAAGTTTAATAAATGGAAGATTTTTTTTATAATTTTTGTGAGTCCCTTAACATAGCTTCAAATAACTGTGTCAAATAAATTCTCATTTTATTTTTAATTTATTGCATTGTTACAAGACGAATTATAGCGATTATATGAAATTTTCGAAAATTAGAATCGAAAACTTTGGAAATATATAATTTGAAGGTCTATGTTACGAAAAAAAAAAATGTATTGTAATCGTAGGTAAATTTTTTCGATATCGAGTATCTTGGATGAATGGGTACGTAACACTAATTTAAAAGGTGTTGTATCTGCTCGGACAGCCAGGCTGCGTTGAAGGCGCTTAGCTTATGTGTCTTCACTTCCAGATTGGTGTTGGAATGTTCTAAAAGACTGGAAGATCTTTCTTCATTGAAGGATGTGCTTCTGGTCTGTGTTCCAGGTCATATGGGAATCTTTGGGAATGAGGAGGTAGATAAGTTTGCCAAATTAGGCGCCTCTCTCCCTTTCATTGGTCCAGAGCCTGCAGTTGGTGTGTCTTCTGGCACATGTTTGTCAGGCTTCCAGACGTGGATGACCTCACAGCACTCATCCTTATGGATGATTGCAGTGGGTTGTCGGCAGTCCAAGATGCTCATTGGGGGTCCGGAAGGGGCTTTAGTAGCGGGATCCGATGTCTTTCACGGACCTCTCTCAGGCATCTGGTTGGCTTCCTCACTGGGCATTGTGCCTTAAGGAGACATCTCTATACAATGGGACTCATGCCTAATCCCTTTTATAAAGTTTGTGAGACGGAGGAGGAAACACCCATGCGTCTAATGACGGATTGTTTGGGCTGTGAAGAGATTAGGTTTAGGACCTTCGGCCGGAATAGGATATCGGTAGAGGATCTTAAGCTATTGTCATGTCTTTTAAGGTTTTGGTGCGATTTGTTCGGTCTATGGTGAAACTTAGATGGGTAAAACCTGGGACTGGACTTTCGTTCCAGACCCAGTAGTTGTTATTCTTTAGGGGTAGCTATATGGGCCCAGGGAGGCTTTGGGTAGCGGAGGGTTTTGCCCTCCCTTTCCTTGAATAATAATAACGTTTATGTTACGAAGAAAAAAATGTATTGTAATCGTTGGTCAATTTTTTCGATATCGAGTTTTCACCGGAAATATATCTTCGTTTTCAATATGAAAAATGGTTTTTAGAAATTCATATGTATGTCGTCAGCATAATTTATTCAAAATCGGAAATTCACAGATAGTAAAATTTAATATTTTGAAAATTTAATGGTCTACCTACCAATGGACATGATAATAAAAGTTTTGATAAAAATGGCCTGCCGGAAGTACCACTTTACTTACCACTGAATGGACTTTTGACTTTCTTGTTATTTACTTCAAAATACTACGTATATTAACTTAGTATATATCAAGAATCAGGATAAGAAGAATTAATTGAAACATTTTTCTGGGTAAATTCATTTAAAGGTGGTTTTGGAGAAGTAGTAAAATTATTCTTACCTCAAAAACGCTATTTTAATAAATTATACGATTCTCTTATTTATGTAATATTAAAGAAAATTAAATGTGTCGCCACAATTCCGAGTATGAAGAAAATCGGTTGACCGGAATACGACTTTACTGACCCATTATTTTCAGTTTCTAAGATTTTCTTAATAAAAACACCGACAGGTTTCATCCAAATTGTTATACTAATTATATATAAAGAAATCTACCACTTTTATTTTGAAAAAGTTTTCCAAATTAATTCATTTAAGGGGAGTTTCTTGGAAGGAGGTATGTATGCTTTCCTCTAAAGTGCCATTTTTAATTTGTTATACGGTTTTATCATCCAGATAATAATAATTAGAGTTAAATTTATTGCCAAAAATTCAAATTTTGAAGAAAATTTAGGTTGTCCGAAAGTATGACTTTACTCAACCGTTTTTTTTCAGTTTTTTTTTTTTGCGATTTTCTCCATAAACGCACCAAACGGGCTTCATTAATCTTGGGATAATAGCTATACATACAGAGACCTATCACTTTTGTTTGAATTTTTTCCCACAGAAAACTCATATTACAGTGTTCTTTCTGGGATGTAAAGGCTTGCGGCTTCAAAAAATATTGAAGGACTACTAATATACGAGTATCTACGCTTTGCTGATGATATTCTACTAATTTCTAAGACCTCTGAAGAATTAAAATTTATGTTACACAGCCTTACAGATGTAAGCAAGAAAGCCGGTCTCAGCATAAACCCTGGAAAGACATACCTCTTGACTAATAGAAAAGAAGTGGATATTCAGGTAGAAGGCCGCAAATTGAACTGAAACCAAGATGTTATCTACCTGGGGCAGCTTATCTCATTTAAAGAAAGAAGGGAAAATGAAGCAAAAAGAATATGTGCTGTCGCCTGGAAGAAATACTGGTCACTAAAGTTTATTTTAAAAAATAATAAGGTGAGTTTGGCGAATAAAATAAAAATTGTCAAGATTGTGATTTTCCAGCGTTAACCTATGGTTTCCAAACTTGGTCCATCACACGAAAAATAGTAAAGAAAGTAACTTCTACCCAGTCTGCAATAGAGAGAAATCTACTTAATATAAGTAGACTTCAAAAAATATAGAATAAAATAATAAGAGACACGTTCAAGATTAGATGATGTGATGAAGATAATTAAAGAATTAAAATGGAAATGGGCTGGTCACATTGCAAGACTAATAGATGGAAGATGGACAAAAACCTTAACAAAGTGGGTTCCAAGGTGGGGAGTAAGAAAAGTAGGACGCCAAAAGATGAGATGGAAAGAAGACATTGTAAAGGTTTCAGGAGAGAACTGGATGAACATAGCTGAAGATAGGGAGAAATGGGCGCACCTGGGAGAGGCCTTTGCCCAACATTGGGCCTAGTTTCCAAAAAAGGATAAAAAAAGAAAAAGTTTTTTAAATAGTAAATTTTATCTGAATTTTTAAATTTTATTTGTATTTTATATCTGATTATTTTGTATTTTTGAAGGAATCAATAAAGGCTTTATTTATTTATTTATTTATATTTATTTAATGATATAGAACAAATTTTAAGTTTAAAGAAAGGTCGTCAATATATTATAACTATGTGAATGGCAGTCAGAGAATATCGTGTGATGAGTGTTTCACATCGGATTTTTTTTTAGAAATAGTTTTAGTGTATACGCTTGCGTATACGAGATATTTGGATCTGTGTGTGTGTGTGTGTGTGCAAGTGTATGTGTTTATAAGAACATGATAGCTCAAAAACGAAAAATCACACATAGTTCAGTATGGGATTCCGATAAGACTTCCGATATAAAAAACAAGACTTCCGTTGGGGCAGTTTTGCCCGTAATTACTTAAACGAAAAAAAAAATCTAGTCTTTAAACGTGGTATTCATTTTTACTTTTATTTTTCTTGGATAATTGATTTTCGGAAGTGTTCTGGGAAGAGATGATTTTTAATCTTTTCTCAATTGATTATATATTTTATTATAATAAAAACCGGAAATATATAAACTTAATGAGAATTGAATGTGTTAGAAGATAAATCATTAAATGCCTAGTTTGAAGATAATCAGTTGATGAAAGTGTACTTTATTGAATGGGTTTTTTTATCAAGTTTTTTCTGCTATTTTCTCTTCTGTTAATACTCTTTTTGCTAATACTCTAACCGTTTTTTTCTTGTAAAGTAATATTCCAAGTAAACACATATATATACTTCACACTTCTGTTTGCAAATTTTTCCCGAGAATATTGATTTAGTTGAGTTTTGTGGAAATTGGTACGTCTTGCTTCTCCCAAAATGGCCATCTTATTACAGCAGGTTGGCCAACTTGTAAATCACTTAGAACTAATCAATTAATAATCATTTAGAACTAAGAAAAATTTACAATATAGTCAGTAAAAGACGTGTGAGTGGCATAAGGATTTTTAAAGAGTTTAATGACAGTAAGGTGGAAAAGTGGTTGGTCTTCATTTCTAACAAAAGCGACGACTCTATCTCTAAGTCATTCAGACCTATAAGGTGTAATGTCATTCCTCCAAAAGACTTTAGAAAGTTGGTAGATAAGTATATTGCTGATGGTCCTTTGAATGATCATCCAGTAGAGCTAGGTATACATCTTTTCTAGGTATTCACAGTATGATTGTATTGTAACGCAGCCACTAGTGCCATGTAGGAGAAAAAGCAGGCACTTCAACTGCTTCTCATTGCCGCTGAGAAGCGCTAACGGGGCGCTCTAGGTTTTTCTAGAATGTTCGAGAAGCTTCCACACCCTTCTCCAGGGGTATAAATACGCGAAGAACAGCTCGAGTGAGTTAGTCTTACTACAAACGGAGTGTGCGTTTGTGAAAAGTGAATTAAGAGAACTTTTGTTGGTTTAAACAAGTTAGTTAAGTGGTTTATTTGTAATTTATTGTGTTAAACAATAAATTGGTGTTGTTAGAAGTTTAGTGTGTTTTATCTAAACGAACCCATTTAGCAACTAGTTGCAGTAGCTAGTTCAGAAAAACGTTACAGTATAAACAGGGAAAGGATGGGCATCCTGGGTGGTACTCACTCACCAAAGCATGGTGTGCTGTCGCATGAATGATCTGTTAACCAGAATGAATAAACTATGTCTGAATACTATTTTAGACTTAGTGCAAAATGCTCACAAAATGTTATATGATTGGACTCAGGATAAGGGATGTGTGCTCTTTTTGGATGAAAACCTGTGGTAGAATTAAACAGACAGGTTTTTGGCAAATGAAGCGGTATGGGTGAAGAACCTAACTACCATAAAGTTTGTCAGAGAATGTTTGTAACTATAATTACGATTTTATAAATTCTACATTTTTAAACCTCAGCTTTGACGAATTGAGAGCGTACGCTTTGGGTGCAAGCTGATAATGGTATAACTAATGATCGAAAAGGGAGACATGGGTGTTCCTCGTTGAATAAATTGAGTTTGATCTGAAAATATTATTGCTTTTTATAATGAGCAAAGAAGATTAAAATGTTTTCACGTATTCATGTTGTAGGTAAATTTGAAGTTTTGTAAATATTTGAGAATTAAAGGCTACCCTGAGGATGGCTGAACCAATATTACTCAAATTTCCAATAATTCTGTTTCTGATAAAGGGTTGTTTTATTGGAGCTAGAGGAAACCATTCTCCTTTGATCATAACAGAATAGAATTTAAAAAAAATTAATTTTTTAAATAAATAATTTATAGCTTTTATAACAAAAAAAAACTATAGTGAATGAAATATTATTCCAAACTAATTAATAAAACCATAAAAAAAAAAATTACTAGAAAGTTTGCTTCAAACTGTTTTTCACTTTCTGTTGCTTCCTGTAAGAGGAAGTATTGTAATCGTGTCAATTTTTCGATATCGAGTTTTCACCGGAAATATCCGTTTTGAGAACACCTGAGTCCAAAAAAAGTGGTTTTTAGCAAATGGTCTGTGTGTGTATGTGTGTGTGTGTGTATGTATGTATGTATGTATGGATGTATATGTATGTATGGTATTATGTAGTATGTATGTATGTATGTATGTATGTATGTATGTATTATGTATGTATGTATGTATGTATGTATGTATGTATGTATGTATGTATGTATGTATGTATGTATGTATGTATGTATGTATGTATGTATGTATGTATGTATGTATGTATGTATGTATGTATGTATGTATGTATGTATGTATGTATGTATGTATGT
Source organism: Triatoma infestans (assembly GCA_011037195.1). Taxonomy (NCBI): domain Eukaryota; kingdom Metazoa; phylum Arthropoda; class Insecta; order Hemiptera; family Reduviidae; genus Triatoma; species Triatoma infestans. The sequence continues at coordinate 61,138 of JAAEAF010014879.1, forward strand.
ATGTATGTATGTATGTATGTATGTATGTATGTATGTATGTATGTATGTATGTATGTATGTATGTATGTATGTATGTATGTATGTATGTATGTATGTATGTATGTATGTATGTATGTATGTATGTATGTATGTATGTATGTATGTATGTATGTATGTATGTATGTATGTATGTATTGTATGTATGTATGTATGTATGTATGTATGTATAATGTATGTATGTATGGTGTATGTATGTTTGTAAACAGCATAGCTATTGTTATACCCAAGAAAACAACAACCGGGTCTATAACGAACAAATATCCAACCCGGGTTTAATCCATCTAAGATTCACCGCAGTCCGAAAAATCGGACAATAACCTTAAGAGAAAATAGCCTAAGCTCTTCCACAGACATCCTGCTCCGATTAAAGGTCCTGAACCTAATCTCCTCATAAGCCAGACAATCTGTCATAAGTTGAATGGGTGTTTCCTCCTCTGTCTCACAGATTCAAAGTGGATTCGGCATGAGCCCAATTCCGTAGAGATATCTCCTTAAACCACAATGTCCAGTAAGGGATCCAAGCAGATCCCTGAGAGGGCTCCGTGAAAGGCACAGCAAAGTCTCACTAATAGCCCTGTCCGGACCCCTGATGAACATTTTCAGTTGACCCGACAACCAACTGAGCTCATCCATAAGGATGAATGCTGTGAAGGTGTCCATGATTAGAAGCCTGACAGACATGTGCCAGAAGACATGCCAACAGCAGGCTCGGAAACTATGAAAGGGAGAGAGGCGCCTAATTTGGCAAACATATCCACTTCCACTTTCCCAAAAATTCCCTTGTGACATGGTACCTAGACTAGAAGCACATCCTTCAGAGAAGAAAGCTCTTCCAGTCTTCTAGAACATTCTAACATCAACGTGGAAGTAAAGACACATGAACTCAGCGCCTTCAGCGCATCTTGGCTGTCTGAGCAGATACAAACATCTTTTAAGTTAGTGTTACGTACCCACTCATTGAAGATATAACAAAGAATAGCATAAATCTCAGTCTGGAAGAATGTGGTCCATTCACCAAGAGATACAAACGCATAAATAAAAAATGAAAATGCGTAGAAAGTTCAAACTTGATATTCCGTTTAGGTATCACCATGGAGGATCCGACAGATTATCTGTCAAAATTCCTCAACCAGAAGTACCACTTTACTGAATAGTTTTTGTTTACTTTTTTGCGATTTTCTCAAAAAAAGGCTCCAACGATTTTCTTGAAACTTGTTATATCAACTACACATACAAAGAGACACATACAACTTTTATAGGGGTGTTTTGGGGGACGGGTGGGGTTAATTTTTCTCTAAAGTGCTATCGTAGTTGATTATACAATTCTATCATCCAAACAAAATTAATTAGAAATAAATAGATGGCCAAAATTCCAAGTTCCAAGAAAATTAGTAAACCGGAAGTGCGCTTTTACTGAACAGTTTTTCCATTTTTGCGATTTTCTCCATAAAAATCACCGACGAATTTTATTAAATTTGATATAGTAACTATAAAATTTGTCAATCACAATTTTGAAGTTAAGGAGTGTTACCGCTGGGTAGCTTCTCCCCTCGTTTAGTATTTGAGGTGTGTAAGCGTCAGTGTGGGTTTGTCAGTATTACTTATAGCACACATAGAGCTGTTGTAACAATTCAAATAAATGAATAAATAAAAAAAAATTTGAAAACTGGAGTAAGAGAAAGTTGTGTGAGTGTATCACACCAGATATTTTTGATCTACTTCAACTTTATTTTTATAATTATTATTTATAAATCATATTGGTTTATGATTGTTGAGCAATATGTAGTTCCCCCACTGGCTCCACATTTCATAATATAATTTTTCAACGAGAATGGGCATCATAAATATTTTTACTTTGATAAATAAATTGTAGTTGATTTTGTTTAGTTTAAATATTGTATTTTTTTTTCTTTAATTTAAGGCGCGTCAACATCTATGGTCATTGGCACCCGTAGCCTTCTTCTCAGTGCACTGCCGACCCCCCGGATAGTGTTCTCTCGCTACATACAACACTGTTCATCACGAGACAATGAACTGTAGAGACTCCTAGGAAGAAAAAAATCTAAGGGTAGCGCAGCTGGACTCGAACCTGGGTCGTCCACGTGGGATTCCAGTACGCTAGCCACTTAGCTACTCCCTTCCCTTTAAGTGTATTATTTCAGTTTTAGTATAGTAATATTAATTTACAATAAACACACAAAAATTGATCAAAAAAACGTAGAGAATTTAATAAGTTGTATCTCGGCTGTGATTATAAAGAAAGTTCCATGCTAATTAACAGTAAGAGTTCACTTTTTACTTTCTCTTACTCCTAAAGAACTTGACCGCTCCATTTTGGTATTACCATAGGATCCGAGAGTAATTTAACTGTCAAAATACCTCAACAGGAAGGTAAATGGATATTAAACATTTTTTTCGATTTTCTTTAAACTAGATATATCAACTAAACACAGAAAGAGGTAGACAACGTTTATTATTTTTTTTAATTTTTTTTTTTTTAATTTAAGGCGCATTAACATCTATGGCCATTGGCGCCCGGAGCCTTCTCAGTGGACTGCCGGCCTCCGGACAGTGTTCTTTCGTTACAGACAACATTGTCCATCACCGGACAGTGAGCTGTAGAGGCTCCTAGGAAGAAAAAATCTGAGGGTAGCCCAGTCGGACTCGAACCCGGGTCCTCCGCGTGGGAGTTCAGTACGCTAACCACTTATCTATTCCCTTCCCTCAACGTTTATTTTAAACATTTTTCCAGAAAAATTACATTTAAGGCGGCTCTGGGTGATGGGATGGGGTTATGTTTTCCTCTAAGTACTAATTTAGTTTATTATACCCACACCTTCATTTAAATAAAATTAATTAGAATTAAATATGTTGCCAAAATTCTGAGATTTAAAAACTCATATGACCGGAAGTCCGTATTTAGTGAACAATTTTTTTTTCCAGTCTTCTGCTATTTTCTCCATAAAAATACAAATGGATTTTAATTAAATTTGTTATACTAACTTTATAGTTGTTTATATACAGATACCTATTATATTTATTCGAAACTTTTTCTGAGAAAATTCATTTTAGGGAGTTTTGAGTGAGGTGTGAGGTTAAGCTTTCCTCCAAAAAGAGGTTTAATTGAGTTTGGGTTCTCCCAATTGTTATGACATTAAAGACAAACTAAAAATATAACAAGTAAATTAAAAGTTTATAGAAAATTGGCCGTTTGTAACCGCGTAAATGCACTAAGAGAAAGTGGGGTGAATGTGCCCTCACCAGATTTGTTTAATTCGTTGAGAATTTGCGTCAAAATTTACTAATCGAATCTCCTTTAATGCAATGCACTACACTAAGCACTAAAGTGATAAGTATCTTCATTTTACGTAATCCATAATACACAAAAAGAACGATTCGATTTATAACTAAACTAAGTTTAAACTTTTAATTATCTAAAGGTTTAGTTGTCTTTCATATTATATAATTGGGAGAATTTAAACTTAATAAAACCTCTTTTTAGAGGAAAGCTTAAATCGGATTAATTGGTTACAACGTTACAACGTTGTTCTAGCTTACAACTAAGAGGTAGGAAAAAAAATCATATTTAAGTCCAACAATTACAAGGAGACTTTCAGTCAAGCTATCAAACAGTCTGAAATCAAGTTTCATGAATCTAAAATGAACTAGTATGGACTTTAAAACCAACAATCAACAGTTTGAAATCAACCATAAACGGTCTAAATTCTAAACAAGCAATCAAAAGTGAAGAAACTGTCTGCAAGCGGCTTTCGAGAGCCTACTAATAATTCTTTAGGACCTACAACTTTCAACGAATTTCTTTCACAGAATTACGTCAAGCAATAGCTTCCAAGAAGTAGTGAGTTCTCTTCAAGCTAACCGTATCGAGATGTTAGATCAAGTAAGAGTTCTAACTATGTAGCTATGCCGCTTATTCAGCTTCACCATACAACCTACCAAATACCAACATCATCATTCTCCGCTCGACGACTCTATTTTCTCGAATACTCTTTCTCCTCACTCACTCGTTAAGCTAAAATTTAACGTTGTGAATGCAATGTCATAGTTCTATTACAACGACAACAACATCACCATCATTCTTGTCATCAATTACAACTTCTTAACTTTTATAAACTATTTTGTCTCATCAATAAAGTAATTAACATTTACGTAGTTTTTTTTTTTCATTTAATTAATAATTTAAAGAACCATATCATCTCTGTGAAAGAGAATTTCTCGCTCTTTAGAGATTCAATTTGTTTTTACCCTAATAAATTATTAAAACTTTTATGAAAAGAGTTTTTATTTTTTCTTAAAAGTTTTAATAAATGAAACTGAAATAAATAAATCACAATATTTTCTGTTTAAATTATTTAAATTAAAATCTATGTCGTCATACTTGTAAATTAAGTCTTACTAAAATATCTATGTCATAGTTTTAATTAAGTTAAACTAAGAGATATTACTTTTAATTATTTCAATGTACAGATTTTAGGATAACTATTTTCCAACATAAGTCCATTGATCTATAACAGGAAAAAGTAATCTGTTGGAGTCAAAATTTTTAACACTTAAAAAACGTAACCATCCTTTTTTACTTTCTCTCACTGCTAGTAAGAGGAAGTATTGTAATCGTGTCAAATTTTCGATATAGAGTTTTCACCGGAAATATACGTTTTGAAGTCCCCTGAGTTCAAAAAGTGGTTTTTAGCAAATGGTGTGTGTGTGTGTGTGTGTGTGTGTGTGTGTGTGTGTGTGTGTGTGTGTGTGCTGTGTATGCATCTGAACCAGCTAGCTCAAAAACGAAAAATCGTAGAAAGTTCAAACTTGATATTCCGTTTAGGTATCACCATGGGATCTCTCAGTACGTTATCTGTCAAAATTCCACAACCGGAAGTACCACTTTACTAGTTAGTTTTTTTACTTTTTTGCGATTTTCTCAAAAAAAAGCTCAGGCGATTTTCTTCAAACTTGTACATCAACTACACATACAAAAAGCTACAACTTTTATTTGAAACATTTTTCTGGGAAAATTCATTTAAGGGCACTTTTTGGGGGAGAGAGGGGTTAGGTTTTCATCTAAAGTGCTATTTCAGTTTATTGGACAATTCGTCATCTAAATAATGTTAATTAGAATTAAATATATTTGTTGAAATTCCAAGTTTGAAATAAATCGCATAACCGGAAGTGCGTTTACTTAACCACTTTACTAAATGTTTTTTTCACTTTTTCGCGATTTTCTCAAAAATGGCACCGATGATTTTCTTGAAACTTCTTTATAAACTACGCATACAAAGATCTACAACTTTTACTTAAACATTTCTCTAGGAACATTCATTTAAGGGCACTTTTAGGGAAGGGGTGGAGTTATGTGTTTCTTTAAAATGCTATCATAGTTGATTATTCAATGCTATCATCCAAACAAAATTAATTAGAAATAAATAGATGGCCAAATTTCCAAGTTTCAATAAAATTAGTAAACCGGAAGTGCGCTTTTACTCAACAGTTTTTTCAGTTTTCGACGAATTTCATTAAATTTGGTACACTGACTTTTGTCAATTATAATTTTGAAAACTGGAGTAAGAGAAAGTTGTGTGAGTGTTTCATACCAGATTTTTTTTATATTTGGTTTTGTGTTAGCATTAACTACATAAATTTTGGGGACTTTGGGGTAGGCAGTTTATGTGCCACTGTTGATATTGCTCGTATTGATTTACATTTACGTGATCATTCCCCCAACTATGCTTACCACACCTTATTATTATGTGATGTTTTCACATTCTCTTACTAGTGTAAGAGAAAATATTGAGATTGTTTCAAATTTTCAAAACTGAGTTGTCAGTTTTGAGAAGCCTGAGTACTTTTTTTTTAAGCGGACCTAAGATCATTTTTGCACTGCGACCTAAGGTCTATTGTGTACCTTGAGCCTTCTCAGTGCACTGCCGGCTCCGAGCAGTATTCTCTCTTTACAGACAACACTGTCCATCACCGGATGGTGAGCTATAGAGGCTCCTAGGAAGAGAAAATCTAAGCAGAGCAAGCTGGATTCGAAACCGAGACCTTCGCGTTGCTAGTCCAGCGAGCTACCACTGAGCTAATCCCTTCCTTCCCTGAGTTTACAAAAACTGTTTTTGTGAATGGTGTTTTTATGTGTATACATACATGTGTGTGTGTGTACCGTGAGAGAGAGAGAGAGAGAGAGAGAGAAAGATCTTGAACAAAATGTCTCAAAAACGAAAAACTGCGGAAAGTAAACTTGATATTCCGTTTTGATACCTCACCGCTCTGATACTGAGATTTCGGTCAAAATCTATCAACCGGAAAAACGACTTTATGAGAGATTTTTTTTACTTATATTCGCTCATTATGTAAGAATAACTTTAATGATTTTCTTCGTACTCTCGGTATACTATCTACAGACATAAATGCCTATCACTTTTGTTTGCAAATGTTTTCTTTAAAAATTGATTTGTGTGGCTACAAGAGAAGCTAAAACCTTATGCTTTCATCTAAAATGACACTGTAGAGTCACTTATGGTTCTACTACCTATAGAAAAATTAGGGATTCATTACATATATTACTAGAATTTCAAAATTCGAAGAAAATCGGTTACGTGAAATTCGGAGTTTTTAATTTTCTCGGAAATGCTTCAATGATATTCTTTGGACATGAAAAATTTAACCTATCATTTTTATTTGAAACGATTTTGTCATGTGAGGTCTTAATTTTATTAAATTAATCTGGGCTTATAAATTTTTCAAAATATTCATGCCATTTTATACATCTTTAAGACGAGATATGCCCGTTTACAGAAGGGAATAGCTAAGTGGTTAATGTACTGGACTCCTTGGCGGAGGACCCGGGTTCGAGTCCAGCTGTGTTACACTTAGATTTTTTCTTCCTAGGAGCCTCTACAGCTCATTGCCCACTGTTGTCTGTAACACGTGAACACTGCCCGGAGGCCGGCAGTGCACTGTGAAAGCTCCGGGCGCCAATGAACATAGATGTTAGCGCGCCTTAAATTAAAAAAAAAATATATGCCCGTTATTTTTCCCAAGAACTTTTGGATAACATCTTAGTGTAGTTAAAAGGGTACCTCTACAGCTCATTGCCTACTGTTGTCTGTAACACGTGAACACTGCCCGAAGGCCGGCAGTGCACTGTGAAAGCTCCGGGCGCCAATGAACATAGATGTTAGCGCGCCTTAAATTAAAAAAAAAAAAATATATATGCCCGTTATTTTTCCCTAGAACTTTTGAATAACATCTTAGTATAGTTAAAAGGGTAAGCTTCATCTTTCTCTACTAAATCTTTTGTACAAATATGAAGTTCGAAAAGCTTGGCTGTAGCAGCTGAACGTGAATGTTTTTAGGGGTATGGCCACGGTTTTCCAGGCTGAGATATTAATTTCAGTGGATACTACTCTATGGTGGAAGAGTGGCCGGAGAAGTTAAAGAGGTGAGGATATTCTCTGATAGGCAAACTGCTTTGAATAAGCTCTAAACCATGAATATAGGGGAAAATGGCCTCGCACAGAGGAGCTCGAACAGATGATGGAGCTCATCCGACATGTGCAGGTATAAAGAGCAATTAGAAGGCACACGAATCGGCTAAAATGGGATCCTCTTCACCGTTTTGTGATCCTGAGCCACAGAAGCCGTCACCAAGTAATTTTGCAACAGAAAAGTCAAACAATTGAAGAATAGAGAAGTGAAGAAGCGCTGGAGGGGTCACAGAAGGGTGATTGGACATATTTGGGTGTTCAGTAATAGGCAAGACGTCTTCCTTTGTGTCAGAATCTTGATTATGAACTTAAGGAAACAGTGTACCTCTTACCTAGGTTCAGTAGCCACGTTTTACCAATACTAGGTTTCGCATATTCGGGAGAGCAACACTCTCAAGAAAACGCTTGGATGAGTTGGAGTTTAAAGATATCTTAAGATTAGTGACCGGTAGATTGCTGGAGAAGTCTTCTTAGGAGTAAAAATTAGTTTTAAGTTATTTTTTTCGGATATAGCACTTTTAGCATGAGCGCCTCGCCTTTGGACACCTGACATTATTAATAGAAATAATAAGTTAAAAAAAAAAGAAGAAAACATAAGACATTTCATTTTTTCGCAATAGACACTTATCCTAATATTTAGGATATTCTTTGTGCTATAAGTATTCCACGTTCCTACAAAGATAAGTAGCTGTATAATCCTTGCGCTTTATCTCAATAACTCATGTCTGTTATTAGTGACGTATTAATAAAATGGAAACCAGTCAATTTCGCTTGTTGACAAACAAAGATATATTCAATTACTGTCTAGAATGAACTTAAGGTATGATATGTTTGTATCCTATTGTAATAATTACGGAATTGCTGGCAGAGTTACATTTTATTTAATGTTTTTACAGCCGCAGGTTTTAAGATTCTAAGTTACGCCTATTTTACAAGGAAATTGTAGAATAGTGGTGGCTTTAAGAACAACTATGGTTGGGTAATAGCCAATACCATTAACAATGATGATTGTTCATAAGTCAATACTATCAATATTATTACTACTATCAATATTATTACTATCATAAATATTACTATCAATATTAGTATTAAATATTTAAAAATCACTTATCTCTTTAATAATTCCACTTTATTATTTATTACCGATTTAGTCTTGGAGAGATTATGTAAGTTAAATTCCTCGCAATCTATATTTTGGAAATTTACATTTATTTTCATAGTTTACTATGTTTTTCTTGAATTTATTAAAACAAGCATTTTTGATGACAGTATCACCATAAACGTAAGATACCATTTCTCACGCATTCTTATATCACCTTTTAGGTCAGATTATTTTTATCGGAAATACATATATGTATCAGAGATATTTTCCGTGATAGCCTGCTTCTTTTCATGGTCATCATCGACCTGTTTCGGATGGATGGCGTTCGCCTATCATCAGGATGTTTTGTCGAAACAATGTGATAACATAAGACTTGCATAGAGCAAATTTAGTTTATACACTGGTTCATAAAATGCTTTATTTTGGACCTAACTAGGTTAAGAAGGGGTTTTTCCGATACCTGGGTATTGTCACATGTTGTTTTTCCACATTTAAAAAGGATTGTACACATTGTTCCTTTTAAAAATGGAAACAACAAACAAGTGAAGGATATGTAACTTAAATTACGTTTTTAGGAGGAAATTTACATTGATAATTAATTATCCATATTATCTTACCATTTTATTTTTTTAATTGTTCTTCGAGCGTAGAACAAAGCGAAAGACCACAGTGTCAGCTGTGGGTTACTGTGAAATAATTAATGACAACAACTGATAAAATAATGGATTGAATGATCGTAAGATATAAATAAATAAAAAAATAAATAATGTTGCTAATTATATAAAAATATGCTTTTGTAAAGCTTTAATTCAAAATCGAAAATTCACAGACAAATCAAACATTTTATTTGATATTTTAAGGGATCCCTTACGAAGGTCAATATTGTCCATAGAGCTTTTATTTTCTGATCGAGCGAAGTTAGCGGTAGTTGGAAGGAAATATAAATTTCTTTACTGAAACTGAACGAAAGTACATATTACATAACTGAAGGTGGATGGAAAACTACTTTACTGAAGACAAACGGAAGTATTACTATTGTAGGCTGTGGAAAAATTGTGCTGGCTACCACTAGAGGGCAACATTGGAAATGGTTTGTTTTCTTTTAGTAAGTTATTGTTTCACGTTGTACGGTTAAAAAAAAAAAAGTTGATTTCTGTGTATTGCTATTTACCATTAATTACGTTAAAAATATCAAAGTTTTGTTTTTATAACATGTTTTTATTGCATAATTATGTTTATTAAAGTGAGTAGAACAATCAATTTTTAAAATTATTAAAATAACTTTGTTATTAGACAAGATTTGTTTGTTTATATACAAATATTACTACACTATTTAATAGAATTTAGTCGGAAGTAATATTGAAATACTTTATTGAAGAAGTTGGATGGAAGTCCTATCACTTTATTAAAGATGGACATGGAAACACTACTTTATTGAAACTGAAAGAATATTAATACTTTAGTGAAGTTGGACGGAAGCCGGAAGCTTAACTTATTTGAAGGAGGGCGGAAATGCTATTTTATTTGTTTTTTATTTTTTTTATTTTTTTTTATTTTTAGTCAGTCTATATATGTTTAGTCAGTCTATATATGTTTGTCAGTCTATATATGTTTGTCAGTCTATATATGTTTAGTCAGTCCATATATGTTTAGTCAATCTATATATGTTTAGTCTATCTATATATGTTTAGTCAGTCTATATATGTTTAGTCAGTCTATATATGTTTATCAGTCTTATATGTTTAGTCAATCTATATATGTTTAGTCAATCTATATATGTTTAGTCAATCTATATATGTTTAGTCAGTCTATATATGTTTAGTCAATCTATATATGTTTAGTCAGTCTATATATGTTTAGTCAGTCTATATATGTTTAGTCTATCTATATATGTTTAGTCAGTCTATATGTTTAGTTAAGTATATATATGTTTAGTCAGCCTATATAATATGTTTAACCGTTTTGATAAATTACAACTTGAATTTTTTTTTTTATTTAAATAAATGATTTGAACTAATTCATTTCCAAAAATGTTTTTTACATTTGCAAATCGTTATAACATTATCATCAATTTGAAATTACCTAAAAGAGTGTGCAAAAGGGTTTGAAAAATTCATATATTTCTTAGGATTTTTTTATATTTTTCATATAACAATTTCATAATTTACGTACCCCTGAAACGTTAAGATTTTCCAAATTAAAAAAAAATATAAATTCTGAAAAATGCTTATCGTAGATCACAATTATTATACTTCTTATAATCTTTTTAAAAAATTAAAATTAATTCCGTATATTTATATATATTATTTATTTTATTTTTAATTAAAATTTGTTGTGGTCACTGTTGTAAAATTATTTTGTTGCGCAGAATTTTCCAAAAAAAAAAGAAAAAAAGTAAAAAAAAAAAAGAAGATTCATCAGGTGTGGTTTTATTCAATTATTGAAATTTTTTATCTACAAAAGAAAAAAAAAAAAAAATTAAAAACATCTAATTATAAAATTATTATGTTAAAAAATTATCATAACCATGGTTATTATTAATGGATTTACTATGCTACAATTGAAAAATGAAAAATGAATAAAAAAAAAAAAAATCAATAAATTAAAAAAGAAATGTGATGATTTAAAAATATTATATTCCGTCACACACCCTATCCCTTGGGTACGCTACTGCTTTGCAAACTCAAGCACTATGCCCGTGGGGAACACACTCCATGTAAAAAAAAAAAAAAAAAAAAATTGTAATAAATAAATAAATATATATATTTATTATTTTTCTCTAAAATAATAATGAAAAATAATTAATTTTATTATTTAAATAAAATATATATATTTTTACTATTGTGTTCACCACGGGGTTAGCGAAAAAAATATTCATAATATATCACAGTTTAAACCTTGTTATGTTTATTTTTGTTTTATTTAGTATATAACTTAATAGTTTTATCATAAATAGATTTTATTAATTATGGATAATAAAAACAAAAAAAAAAAGTTTAAACTGTAAAATTATTATGGAATGCATAATATTATATTTAGAGAGAGAGCAATTTTATTATTTCAAAAATTTTCTAATTATTTATAATTATAATATAAATTTATGGGCAAATTTAAATTTTGTTCTAAATTATTATTGGCATTTCCATTATATATTTTTTTTTTTTTTAATTAATTTCAAATGATCTCAATCTATAACTATAAATAATATGTATATTGGATAATTGATTTTCTGGTTGATAACTGATTAAATTTTTTTCTTTCAATTTTTTAAAATTATTTCATTACTACACTGTGTAAATAAAAAAAAAGAAAAAAAGAAAACCACTGGTCTACATTACTAAACTGAAAAATAATGAATAAACTATTATTAAAAATTTTTTTATGAATGAGATTTGTTAATCCACTCTACTTTAATAAAAAAATCTAAACTCTACTTGAGTAGAATTCTATTATTCAACCCCTAATTAATAATAATAATAATATAAAAAAAAAAATTAAATCCCTTAAAAAGAAAAAGATTAGATTATTTTATTTAGTATACTAAATTTGAGCAATCTCTGTTTATTATTTAAATATTAAAAAAAAAAAAATAAATAAAGTATAATAATAAGAAGCTCTATAATTATACCTATTATTATGTATATTAAATATTATTTAATAAATTTAAATAATATCGATATTTTATACAAACCGCTTTAATATAATTATTATATTTATATATTTTTTTTTAATTAGCTGAAAAGTAAGTTATTATGACGTCAATAAAACAAAATTATTAAAACAGGTGTAGCATAAAATAATATATTATATATCTTTATTATGCTACTACGTATAATAATATTATATATTAAATAAAATACTAAAAATCATAATTATTTAAATCTTATCAACAACACTAAATAGATAAATAATATGATAAAATTAATCATCATATTTATCTATTTTGTAAAATATTATTTATTAAATATTAATTTAAAAAAAAAAAAAAAATTATTGTGAAAAAAGTGAAATTTTGGGAATATTATATTATATAAAAATATTAAAAACTTATTTTGACCAATAATTTTTACAATGGATGATTAATACATTCGTAAAAGGAATTTGGTTTCGTTTTTAAATGATACAAAATTTTATTTCACCTATGTTTCGTCTTATATTATTAATACATCATCAGTGCTACAAAATAAACAAATAACAATTACTAAACAAAAAAAAAAAAAACAAACTTACTCCCTTTATGATATAAAATGATAACAAAATAATTTATATCATGTATAAAATATATCTGAGTTTTTTTTTATACAATTATGTAATGAAGAAATTTGTGGTGAAGATCGGCCAGGAAAGAAACATTCAATTATGCCAATGTTTCGACAGAGTTTCCGGTCTTTTATCAAGGCTTTAATATATTATAGAAAGTCATGAAGATGTGGAGAAAGAATTTTTAAAACATACACATTTGTTACATCGCAGAAACATAAAAAAAAAGGAAAATTAAAAGTTTAGTGTCTTGGTCTTTTCTCATCCAATTCTGTAAATGATCTTAGTGTAATGACATGGCAAAGTCATTGACATCGGCAAAGTACATCAAAAAAATAATAATTTACAACTAGTGGTTCCAGCCAGCTGCTATCTTAACAAAGGGTGGCAGTTATAAAACAGTAACCTAGTTGGCCGCCGACAGCAGCGGCCAGCCAAACAAACAACAAAGCCTTTTCATCAATACTTACATCAATAAGCAAGCACCGCGATAAGGTTGGCCACTGAACTGACCTGAATAAGGTCAGCAAACTACGAAGGTCGCACACTAGGACAGATGTCTTGGTGTGAGTGTGAACAACAGTAATATATAAACTCTATGATATACGACGAAACGATTATTATATCATCTACGGCCAAACGAGCATGTCTATATACACGAGCGGCAATTACTATACACAGTTATATTCAAACTTATCATTCTCATAGTTGTGCATCTTAGTTCGTTATTTTAATCATTCTAATTTATCAGTTATTTATCTTCTATTTATTATTAAGTATTTTATAGTTATTAGTTACCATTTATTATTTTAAAAATTATTGTTAAAATACAGTTTATTTTTATATAAAAACCATTTATTAATTCGAGCACTAACTTCCAAAATCTCTCAAACTAACTTCCGCCCTCTTCAAGACATCTGCTATTCCAGGAATCACACACAACAAACGATTCCATTACACTAGGACAAGACACTAGTCTTAGTTTAATTTTCCTTTTTTTTTATGTTTCTGCGATGTAATAAATGTGTATGTTTTAAAAATTCTTTCTCCACATCTTTACACGACTTTCTATAATATATTAAAGCCTTGTGATAAAGACAGGAAACTTGTCAAAACATTGGCATAATTGAATGTTTCTTTCTTGACCGATCTTCACCAAATTTCTTCATAACATAATTTCATCAACGGTCAACACAAATTCTTTTATATTTTTTCTACAATAAAATCCAGTTTTTATGGACTGTAAAAAAAAACTCAGATATACTTATTTATACGGTATAAATTATTATTGTGGTTTTTATCTTGGTTGTATCATAAAAGGAGTGTTGTTTTTTTTTTTTTTTTTTTGCATCAACTACTGTGGTTATTAGCGCCGAGTGTGTTTTGTTGTTTTTTTGTTTAGTCATTGCTATTTGTTATTTTGTAGCCCTGATGATGTCTTCTTAATAATATAAGATGAAACGTTGGCAGAGAATTTTTTTTTTTTTTTATTTAAACTCACCAAATTCTTCAAGAAACTATATCCATTTTAAAATATTATAATTTAAACTTGATATTATTAAAATTAACTCTTATAATTATTATTTTATTATTGCTATTATTTTATGATAACTTCTTTTTTTCCCCATATAATATCACTTATTTGACTTTTTTCACTTGTAATTTTTAATTTAATTTAGAAGGTTGTAGTTTGGAACGTTTTTTTAATTGCGGGAGACTTAGGGATCTCTTTGGAGATGGCGGCATGTTAAATGTGCGCTTAATTTTCCGGTAATTCTGTATCAGGCCATAAGCTGGCATATATATATATATATATATATATAAAACGTTACAAATCAAAAAATTATATGTATCTTATATAAAATATGTTAAATAAACACTTCTCATTTAGACTTGAAATGGCAATATAGGGGTTGCTGCTTTTGCGCATGCTTACCGGCCCCACGATACTTATGAATACATCTTCAAAGATTTGGCCGAACAGACAATCAATGCCCTTTTCAATGCTATAAGAGGCAAATAGACGCGTAACATTTTCATATCGCTAACAGTTATTCGAGATTCGGTTAATCATGATGTTTCGAGATTAACACTACACGTGAATATACTAGGCGTCACCGGTGAGTGTTACACAAAAAAAATAGATACCAGTGTCAATTTATTGAAAATCGAGATTTGAAACATCTTGAAAATTTACAAATTTTTGTCAGGTTTCAGTGACATTTCCGTGATAACGTGCTTCTTTTTGTGGTCATCGACGGTTTCGGGCGTTCCCCCATCATCAGGATGTTTTTGTTAAACACACTAAGCGTATCAACTGTATTTGCTCTGTGCAAGTCTATGTTATTACACACTTCAATAAGAGCATCCTGAAGATGGGCGAAGCCCGAAACAACCGTCGCTGCCACAAAAAGAAGCAGGCTATCACGGAAAATGTCTCTGATGCTTTCAGCTCTGCGGAACCAACCGCCACAACTATTTCAGGTTTAATTAACCTTTATCCCATCCCACCTTTCAAGAATGGAAAGAGCCTTAATCGTTCGCAAATAAAAGTTGTAGCGAAGGCTTTGAAATGAGACTTTTCTGAGAAATAAAATCAAGTTGATGTAATAAGACTTGAAGAGAGGGATCCAAAAGAGAGACAGTCTCACTCACTAGTTTAGGCCAGACTAGAGTGTGAGAAACTGTTTAAATACAGCTGAGACAGCCGTAGGAAGGAGTCTACCGACAGTCTTTCAGCAGAGTTCATACAGCAGTCACAAGGCGTCATCAACCATTCACTTTACCTCTCGCTACCTTTTTATATTATTTTAGTGTAAAGTCCAGGCAGTTTGTGCTACTTTACGATTATACAGTGTTCACCCATAATTCTAGTTTATGTATCTATACAACCCATTTTCTCTCCTTCTGAAACCCATTATATAATATGATAGTAATTAAATAAACAAAAATATTTTTTTCATTATAAAAATTGTAATTGTAAATATCTGCACGTAAAAATAGTATAATGGGTTTCAGAAGGAGAGAAAATGGCTTGTATAGATAAATAAACTAGAAGTATAGGTGAACACTGTATAATCGAAAAGTAGCACAAACTGCCTGGACTTTACACTAAAATATATAATAATATGGTAGTGAGAGGTAAAGAGAAACGTTGATTGATGACGCGTTGTGACTGCTGTAAGAACTCTGCTGCAAGACTGTCAGTAGTTTCCCTCCTATGGCTGACACAGCTGTATCTAAACAGTTTCTCCCACTCTAGTCTGGCCTAAACTAGTGAATGAGACTGTCTGCCTCTCTCTCTCTGCTTTAGATCCCTCTCTTCGGATCATATTACATCATCCGAATCGTAACTCCAAAAAATGAACAAAAGGATAATAGTATGAGTAACTAATTTTGTTGAAAAAAAGGAAGTATAACACGATCAAATTTTTTTTTCCCCCCACAATAACTATTAATCATGAGCCCACATTACTGATTTTTAGCAATTATATTTATGCTACTATACAAATAATTAAATAATTTAGAATTTCAATAGTTGAAGAATTTTTTTTATTTTTTTTTATCGATTTAAAGATATCAATGACCAAATTCAAATCAATATTATTCAATATTTTTAAAAATTTTGTGATAGATTAAAAAAATTGGTTTGGTTGGCTCGTTTTACAAAGATTCTCAAATACATTTATTGAAACTAATCGTCATCAATAAGATCATACTGTGCAATGAATGAATAAAGGAATTTTGTATAAAACGAGAAGAATTACTTTTACCAACCAATTTTTTTCTGGTAAAGATAATCAAATAGAAATGATCATATCAAAGGTTGATCGTAAAAACTCAAAATTATTATTATTAATAATAAAATTATTATTTTTACTTTAATGTAGATCTACTGTAAAAACTGAAACTGGTAAAGGACTAAATATTTCTTAAGCAGCCTGTAAAACCAAACTTTATTTATTTTATATATAATTTCAAATTTGAAATTAGTAAAAGTAATGCCTATTTTTTCAGGCGGGCTTAACGTCCAACTACCAAATTAGGTGTCGTGGACGGGGGCGGAAGCACCTACTTTACTATTAACATTTTTTAAACAAATATAAAATTTAGCAGTTATACGCTGGACTCGAACTGGGGTCCTCCCACTTACAAGTCCACGCTCATAACCACTACACCAACACCCAACCCTTGAAATTAGTAACTTTACTATTTTAGCCAAATTTTATTCACTTCTTCTAATAATAATAAATAATTAACCGTCTTTTTCATGACTAAAATTTTTTTCTTTATTAAAAATTAATTAACTGAATAATTATTGTGCCCATTGATAGTTATCAAATATTCATTTTAAAATTTTGTAGGGTGATTTTTGATTCTCCATGGAGAATTTATGAAGTTAAAAACAAAACAAAACAATACATTTAAATGATGTTTATGTAAATCAGACAACCCAGAACACCCAAATACTACAACATATACCTTTGCAGATGATTACTGCAATCCTTTCCCCAAACTTGGAACCCTCGAATAGTTATCGTTTTTTACAAGCATAATATATCCTCCAACTGGAATCTTGGCTCTTTAAGTGGAAGATAAAAAGTTAATCCACATACAAGTATTTACACTGGATAGAAAAATCCTCCCACCAATCCAAATTAACCATACTCTAATGCTTCCCATAGACAATGTACGTTACGTAGGTTTCCATCTAGACAAAAAGACTGACTTGATATCTCCACGCTAGACATAAATGTCTGAAACTAAATAAACGATTCAGACAACTCTCAAGACTTAAAAGGACGAGCCATACTTAATTACAAAATAAAAGACTGCTCTACCTACTACTACTGAGTCCTATATGGTCTTACGGCAGAGAAATATGGAGAACAACCAAGCGTTCCAAAATTATCACTGTATCCAGTAATTTCATTCAAAAAACCTTCGAAAAATTGTCAATGCACCCTACTACGTTGCTACAGATTTGCAAATCGGTGAAGTTTTTGACAGTAAATTAAATTGCTCGGAACACGTTAAGGCACAGCATCAAAAGGCAATTATTTTCTTTTGGCAATGTCGAAGAATCGTAGGTGAAAATTGGGGGATTATTCCCAGGATGATGTTTTGTATTTATGGTATGGTTATTAAACCTAGGTTGTTATATGCGGCTGTGGTGTGGTGGCGTCGCATTGAGATAAAATTCGCTAGACTGCTGCTTGAGGATATTCAACGCTTGGCTTGTCTGGCGGTGACCGGTGCGATGCGGACCACGCCTACAGCTGCAATGGAGACTTTATTAGGAATTCCACCGCTCTTTGTAGAGGTGAAAACTATGGCAATGAAAGCCTGTTATAGAATTAAACAGGCAGGTTTTTGGCAGGGAAAGCGATATGGTCACTCTACCATTCATCGCGAGATGCTTTTGAAGGTTCCTGTTACAGGTTTTCCCTCTGATAGAATGTTGAAGACTTTTGTTTTCGAGCATTCTTACAGTGTCAGGTTACCCTCTAGGGAAGATTGGTTAAGATTGGGTCCATCTGGCATGATACCTGATAATTACTTCCGGTGTTACACGGACGGTTCCAGAATGGATGGTAGGTCTGGAGCTGCGGTCTATTTTGAGACCGGAGATCATTTTGCAGTATCTCTTGGTGAATGACTACAATCTTCCAGACTGAGGTTTATGCTATTCTTGTTGTATCTTGGATGAGAGGATACATAACACTAACTTAAAAAGTGTTTGTATCTGCTCGGGTAGCCAGGCTGCGCTGAAGGCGCTGAGTTCATGTGTCTTCACTTCCAGGTTGGTGTTAGAATGTTCTGAAAGACTGGAAGAACTTTCTTCTCTGAAGGATGTATTTCTAGTCTGGGTGGCAGGTCACATGGCAATTTTTGGGAATGAGGAAGTGGGTAGGTTTGCCAAATTAGGCGCCTCTCTCCTTTCATTGGTCCCGAGCCTGCTGTTGGCGTGTCTTCTGGCACATGTTTGTCAGGCTCCCAGACATGAACAGCTTCACAGCATGCATCCTTATGGATGAGCTCAGTTGGTTTTCGGCAGTCCAAAATGCTCATCGGGGGTCTGGACAAGGCCATGAGTGAGACGTTGCTGTGTTTTTCACGGAGCGCTCTCAGGCATCTTGTTGGATTTCTAACTGGTCATTGTGGTTTAAGGAGACATCTCTACATAATGGGGCTCATGCCGGATCCATTTTGTAGAGTCTGTGAAACAGAGGAGGAAACACCCATCCATCTTATGACTGATTGCGTGGGTTGTGAGGAAATTAGGTTTAGGACCTTTGGCGGAATAGAATGTCTGTGAAAGAGCTTGGGCTATTTCCCCTTAAGGTTATGGTCCGATTTATTCGGACTGCGGTGAATCTTAGATGGATTAGATCCGGGTCTGGATATTTGTTCTAGACCCAGTTTGTTGTTGTTTTCCTTGGGATAGCTATATGTGCCCAGTGAGGCTTTGGATAGCATAAGGTTTGGTCCATCCCCACAGACAAATATTAATAATAATAATAATAACTACGTTGCTAACCTCACCATCCATATCGGCCTAAACATTCCTTTCGTTAAACCATGTAGCTCGTTCCTCTAACTCGTTGCATCTAACTCGTTTCCTTAAATTCCATTCATCCACAACTGCTCATCCTAATCCTTTAACTGACCAGCTTTTCTCAAGCACTATTCCTCGTAGGCGGCTGAAGAGAAGATGGCCAGGTGACCATCTAACAGAACAGTTCAAAATAGTGGAGACTGGATGTCTTCTCCAATCCATATACTCCTATTATTTAATTTCATTTAACCTATTTACTTTTTGCAATCAATAAAAGTTGAAAGATAAAAGAAATATATATATATATATTATCCTGGACAAAATAATTACGTAATAAGTGAATGATCTAGCCCAGTGATGCCGTGCCAGATGTGGCACATGTGAAAATTTTACTGGCACATAAACGATTAACAAAAGATATCTGTTATCTTCACCAATGAACAACACACAGAAACTCATATACATACAAACATACAACTTACATCCTTTTAGCTGTACCGATGAGTTTCTTCACACAGATCTACAATTAGTATCGCTACAGTTAGTATTGCTTTTGGATACATATAGATTTGATTTTAGGAGTTTGTATACTGTGACGTCAAAGATCTATTGCCACCCTTGCGGCACCTTTTCAATGCATTGCCGCCTCCGGACAGTGCAGTGTTCTATCGTTAGTAAAGGGAACCCGGGAATCCAGCAGCTACCACTGAGCTGATTTCTTTCCCTGTTTGGTATAAAACAAAACACAATAAATTTCAATGTGGTTTGATAAGACAGTCTGGTTTTAAACTGACATCTTTGGTCAATTTTAGAACCGTGTCGCTTTGAAATATTTGCAATTTAATATTGAAATCATTTGGTATCGATAATAAGAAACTTTATACTATTTTGATTTAGAATATTATTTACAGCACACTTATTAATTTATAGCTTGAATGTAACAACTTTATGTGTCCTTAATATTTTTTTTTTTTGCTGTGTTAAAGCTTTATTCTGAAGTTTTGGCGGACTTTTTATTATATATATGCTTGTGAAATAAATTTTAGAAAAGATAGTTCAAGCAAAAGAATGAGTGACGAATCTCTCTAAAAGACGGTAAATTATTTGAAGAATATAAAACTTTTAAAATTTGTGTTATTTAAGCATTTAAAATGTAAAATTTTATATAAAAGTAGATATAGTTTGATTTACAGATTGCGCTACTTTGTCACTACCATGGTCTTGTTTTGTTTCTTTTATAATATCTTGTAAGCTTTAAGTTGTTTGAAAGGCGTATTATTATTTTTGAAAATTTCTATATAAATTAAATAAAGGGTGACTTAATGAGAGTAAAATACATTATCTAGGTGATCACTGCATTAATATAATGCAGCCTCAACCATACAGATTATAAATATAATGAATGTATTTATTCATGAAATAAATTTCAATGGATTTAGTGTAGACATATCTTAATAATAATTATGATTCAAGGACAAATCTACGATATTTAGTGATACAATTTAAAATTTTTAAAATAAAAACAAGAAGAGAAAAGTGAACTCATTAATTCTATCGTAAGTATTATTGCTGTGTTGGAAGAAGGATAGATGGTGAAGGGGTGTGTGCTGTCACCTGGTTGCCCAAGCATCCGCGGTAACCATAGCAACACGAGCATTGATTGGCTTCCGGCCAGGCCTGTGACGTCATGCACCGGCGTTGCCACATGCCACAACCTCCTTAATATTGTCGCCCCGCATTTGGATACACCCTAGTCTCCGAACTACAACCTCGAAATTCTATAGTAACGCACATTTTTCAAAAAAATATTTTATTTTTTAACCATAAAATTTTATGGCCATTTATTTAGTATTAAAAAAAAAAAAAAAAAAAATCACTTCACTGAATTTCACTAATACTTACCTATAAACAAGAAAAATATAAGCAACCCAAGTTCTCTCATCGAAGCTTTCAAAGTTCGCCCGAGGATTTGTAGTCCTTTCGAATGCCGCGATAACTTGAATATTCGAAACACTCTCACTAACCTAATCACTCTGAGAATGGCTAAAGACATCGCTTGGTTCGTACTTTTGTCCTGTGGGCTAACTGGGGCCTTGGGAATATGCGTCGTATCTTCCTCTTCGGCCACCACTGTCGCCAACGTGATGAAATAGGGAATGATGGCGATGATGTCGATGATATTCATAACGTCGCGGAAGAAATTCAGTTTGTTCGGGCAGGCGAGAAACCGCACGGACAGCTCGAACGTAAACCATATGATACATATAGTCTCTATGAGGAAGAACGGATCTGTTATATCGGGCACTTCGTCCTCTTCTATCTTGGTACCGTTTGTCGTCGTATTGAACACTTTATAGTGCTTAAACTCTGGCAGGGTCTCGAGGCAGAAGATGACGATGGAGAGGAGGATGACGAAGACGGAGATGATGGCGACAACGCGGGCCGCTTGCGAGCTCTCCGGGTATTCGAATAATAGCCACACCTTCTTCTGGAACTCATGGCTTGGAAGAGGCTTCTCTTCCTCCTTGATGAAGCCTTCGTCCTCCCTAAAACATATTTGAAAACATATTATTATAAAAATGACATTGGTTTGGGTATTATTTAACAAAGACGTGAAAATTTTTCATAAAATGGAAACCCTAATCATGATTGAAACTAGTTTATCAATAAACATTAATATTAACATTGAAACTAATAAAGAAAGTCCTTAAAATTTAAAGTCTAATAAAAGAGAAACCAAACATTTTTTTATCACTCATCATTTCGATCAGATGCTCTTATATTGAAAGATTTCTTTTGGTCTGTATATATCTGCGAATTGAAGTATCTTATTTTCTGCAACTCTTGGACAAAAATATTGCATTGCTCGTGTTTTTCACTGTTTTTTTTATTTGAATATGTACATATTAGTATGAGTTATTATAACCATATAATGAATATATTTAGTTGGAGAAATAAATGATGGGGCTGCGGAAAAATCAAACATTTCGATTTAAAATTAAGTCAACAATTAAGTAATATAAGAGCCTATTTTTCAGGTGGTCCAGCCACCTAGCTGATATAGTCGGAGGAGCGTGTATTATAGTTTTCATATTATTTACGATATAGATTAAATTAGATTTTTTTTTTAAAATATTGCACTGCGACCTGAAAGATCTATTGTGTTCCTGGAATGCACTGTCGAAGATGAATTCTCTCCTTTATAACCAAATTCAAAGAAACAATTCTGATGAAAAAAATCTCTCCTCCCAGGATCAAAGCCTGTCTCCTACATTGTTCAATCTCTATTCTGAACAGGCACTGAAAGGATGGAAAACAGTGCAGGAAAATGAGAATGGAAATAGACAATGATTAACTGCTTACGCCGCAGATTGCTGACGACCAGGTTATTTTGCAGCCTGGAAGTTAGCAAAAGCTTGAATTGTAGCTCTGAGTTTGAATACCTTGGTTTAATTGTATCAAAGTATGCTGTCCCTGATAGAGATTCAAACATGAAGATCAACCGAGGAAATGCCGTTATCGGTTTAGCCCTGTGCTGTTGAAGACTGTTGAAGAAAAATAGTTCGCGGAAGCTTCTTACAGTCGAAATGGATTTCTGGAGGCTCAGCTGAGGTATTTCCAGATTACCTCAGCATATTCGTAAAATCGAAGTAATGTGCCTCTCAAAAGCAGAAAACAGTATATTATTACATACCATCGAGAAGGAAGCTTCCGTGTATAGCAATGTTAAAAGATTGGGAAGTGAACGTTGGCCAATATCGTTCAACCAGAAGAAGAAAACGAGGGCATCCGCGAACAACCGGAAGTCATGGCGGCCAGAGTCTCTTTGCAATGGAGGCTGGACACAACAGGAGCTCTGATTTATGCCATTTTGGGTAACTGACTCTAAAGTCGTAAAATACAAAAAAAAAAAAAAATTCCTAAATTTGTTCTATAGCATTCTGGTTAGATTTTAAATGTAAAGGGATTGAATATAAATCAAATTTCTGTACTTCAAAGATCTAATATGGTTTGCATGATATGCACTGTTTGCATTATAATGTAATCGTCTGTAGAATGTACACTGCATAAATGTAAATGGTAAATGTGTGTGGGCTAGAAATTGCCTGCGTGAACGCTAAACTAGTAATTGCTAGGTTCAGCTTCCCAAGGACCCAACTATATCTGCAGGCTGTATGAGTACTGTGTGAATGTTGGGCCTGTCAATGTTAACTGGGATATCCAAGTTAACATCAAGGAAGTTAGGATCTCGAAAGAGCTGGGAGAATTTGTTTTTTTAAAAAGAGCACAGGACTCCGAAATTTACCTGTTTGCTTTAGGTGCTGGGTATTTTCGGTAGATTGTTCTAATGGCTAGCTTCTTAGAATCTTGACCCCAACACTGATCGGTACTTTTATTGAAATGACTGTTTAAGAGAGATTGTTATAGCTTTTACCAGAATGAAGTGGATATGGCAGGAGACTATGTAACAGTATGTCTCTGTATTTCAAATACATACTATTGTCCTCCGACCAATATTCTTTTCAAATCTGATAGTTTATCCGTCGTAGCATGCATATTACATTTGTTCCTGACCAGTTTCGGATTTTCTTCCATCGTCAGAGCAAATTAACCAAGTTCGTGTAGAGAGTTCACTTCAACGTAATGTTTCTATTACACTAACACTTGTTCAGTCAAACACTACGTTGAAATGAACTCTCTACAAAACTTGGTGAATTTGGTCTGACAAATGGAATATGCATGCTACGACGTATAAAATATCAGATGTTATCCAGCAATGCGGACCCATCCCCACCCATATTCTTTTCAAATTCTTATTATTTTTCTCTAGCAATTTTTAATATTATTTTTGTTTTTATGTACCTAGTCCTATACCTTAAATTATATATGTGTCAGGACCATAAATTGTACTGAAGTTGTACTTTAGAACAAGAGATTTCCAAAATGGGCAGCAATAGCGCACCCGGATGAGCGGTAGAACGATTCAGGTGGGTGGAAGTTACGTCAGATGAAATTGACGGGCGCTGAATAAAATTATGGGGCGATGAAAGAAAAATTTGAAAATCATTCATACATTATATCTGTTGTATGTAACAAAGTAATTCGTGATTAGGTAATATAAATAGTTTAGTTTCCTAATAAACAGACAGAACGCAAATTGTAACAGATCAGTAGTCTTTCTGCCGACAGATTATTTTTTTATCAAACAAGTGTTGGCAGGCGAGTAGATCGCGCATTGTCGGGATATCCAGCAAGCATCGGCAAAAATATGTGTGTCTAATTACTTTTTTACAATATGATTTTACGTTTTGTGATATTTTGTTCACACAAAAACAGAGACCATTCGCTGAAACTATTCTTACGCAATCAAGAGGAAATTTGACGCAATTGCGATCGCAGTACTTTCTCTTAGAAGGATTTAAAAGAAAGTTAAATTCAGCAAAGATGCTCTTCCGGCTCCTGACACACTAGATTACATCACATCCCAAACATGTACACACAAACATACACACGCATACCCACTCTTTACATATTTTCTTTTACGCTAAAAATATGTTTTTGTAATCAGAGAACTAAAAATATGTATTTCCAATGAAAACTCTATTTCAAAAATTTGATAAGTTCCAATACTTCTTCTAATTGTAATGGAAGTAATGAATCTAGTGTGAATCATTCACACAACTTTCAGAAAAGTTCATGATAGCTTGTTTCATTTTGTTGTCATCGAGGGTTTTAGGCGTTCGATTTTTTTTTTATTATAGGATATTTAAATTAAACTAAGACTGCATAAGTAATTATTTTAAACCAATTTGCTTAGCGGAGTCTGTAATAACATACAGTTTCTTGGAATTCTCTATTCACTTTAACGTTCAGCTAAAGTCTTAAAAGATCGACCGTACCAGACACGGCAAGGCTGTAATTACTATCTGTCCCACTTTTAGAGAGATTCCGTTTAATAATACAGATTCACACGATACTATCTTCTGACTCTGTATGTTCCACATGATCCTTGGATTTTGGAAGAAAGTAAAAAAAAAGGGAAGGGGGAAGGAAAAAGGGAAACTGAGAGGAAACTTTGGATAGGATTAAGTGATGAGTTCAGCGGTCATTTACCTCTTTAGTCGTCTTCTACAACAACCAATGAATACTATGTGTAGTTCTAAGCTATCTGAGGAGTAACTTTACAATATTACAATTTAAACAAACCAATATGGAAATTCACATTTTATTTGAATGAAACAAAATTATTTAATGTTATAAGTGAGTATAAGTACTACGATTTGCCAAATTTCGATAGGAAAGGGATTAGCTCAGTGGTTAGCGCGTTAGGCTCCCATGCGGAGGTCCCAGATTCGAGTCCAGTGCTGCCCTTAGATTTTGTCTTCCTAGGAGCCTTTACAGCTCACTGTTCGGTGATGGACAGTGTTGTCTGTAGTGAGAGAACACTGTCCGGAAGCCGGCAGTACACTGAGAAGGCTCCGGGCGCCAATAACCATAGATGTTGACGCCCCTTAAACTAAAATAAAAAATCGAAGTAGATTTTTCATCGGAAATATACGTTTCAAAGTTTCCTAAATACGGACTTGTATGTTTAATACTGTTCACATAGAGTCTTATTAAAATGACAACTTAATTATCTTATAATTAGAATAGAATAAAAAAAAAATAAAATGCCCAGAATCACTGCAATCCAGAAGGATCTACTGTGAAACCCTCCAATAACTTGGCTAACTTGGCTCAGAGCGTTTTCGCAAGTCTAATACTCATCACCAAGCCCAGAGCCGCCAGAGAGGAGCCTCCGTATAACTGTCGCCGCGGGCGATTTAACTTCCAGTGAGAGGAATCCTGCGAAACAGTGGAAACGGTATCTAATTCTCAGAGAAGTGAAACGTGCAATAACGACAATATGCTAGGACCCAATAGGCTCATATGTTTCCTGAGCTTCCAGTGCTCAGTTAAAAGAGTCACCATAAATCACAACGCCACGCTACGCTGGTGGAGCAGCCCGCGTACCATAACTTCTGCGAGGGAATCCTCATGAACTCTGCCGCCTTTCTTTGATATTTTCATCAAGCCTGTGATTTCTATGAACCCAAGATATATATCCTGGGAAGGTTTCAGATTCATAAAAAGTGTTTTTAAAGCTTCTTGAGTTAATTCGTTGGCTTTCTCATTAGTTTTTACCTTCCGTGCCATTGCATGGGTGAGCGAATATCCATCTCTAACATAAAAGATGTTTGTATCTGCTCAAGATACAGCGTTGTTGAAGGCAAAAACTTGGTTAACCATTGCTCAGAGCATATTTGCAAGTCTAGTACACACAACCATGCCCAAAACCACCTAAGAGGAGCCTCCGTAAAACTTTCGTCGCTGGCAATTCAACATCCAGTGGGTGTTATCTCTTCCTCAGTCAAGTAAACCCAGCAATAACTACAATCGGCTTATTTGCTTTATGACTCACAATAACCCTCAACGCCAGGTTGCGCTGTTGCATCGGTTATGCGCAAAGATATCAAAGAGAGACAATTTGTTTTATAACATCCATGTACAATATATAATTCCATTAACAAGCAAATACAACAAAAACTTAACAGAGTTTTATTTATTTCTAAATACAAAAAAACACAACAAAAATTTTAATGATCCGAATGAATTTTAACTGTAATAACTATATTTTTTAAAAAGTATTTATTTATTGGTATGGTTAGTTGTAAAAAGACCAATGAAAGGATAAGAGGCTATAAGATTGTTGAAATGGGCGATTTGTTAGAATAATTCGGTCATAGTGCGTATGAGTGTGTTTGTGTGTAAAGCGAAGGGGTTAGGGGGATGACTGTAAGACGATAAGTTAGACCGAAGAAGAAGAAGGAGGAGGAAACAGGATTGGGATGAGAGTTGTATGAACTGGGTGGGGCAGGATCAATACTAGCCTGAAGTGCGACGAGAGGAGCCTGTGTGAGAGAGAGTGTATGTATGTAGTAAGGTCGCCGGCCAACTTAACCACACGTACACAAACATTCAATATACACACACACACGTACATATATACATAACAAACATATATATATGTATATATCATACCTCTATATTCTACATTTCATTACCTATCATCATCAAACATGATTTTGGATCTCAAGGTTGTAGTACTATAAATTACACAAATAACTTTTGCGGATACAATTGTCAGACGACAATAAAATATACTTGCACACAATACAAATAAAATTAACCTGTTAATTTAAAAAAAATAATCACTTAAATAGAAAATATAAAACATGAATCAAAAACTGTATGTACTGAATGTTTCATTTTTCTTGAATTTATATTTTCTTTAATAAACGAGTTTTCCAGCCATTGGGGCTAGCTTCTTTAAGACGTAACAAAATACCGGATTGCCGTTTAATTTTCAAGGTTCGGAATTGTTTTCTTTTTCCAAGTGTCATTTACTCTAAATGGGTTCTTTTACTTTTCGGAGAATTATAATAATGTCGATTTGCTTCAAACAGTGAAAGACAGAGACCAGCTAGTTAGGAACCTACAATTATCATTCAGACTTCTTCAATGTACCTACACGCGGGCAAGCTCCATTTTGTTTAAAAAACAATTGATTACGGTATAGACATTCCTTCCGCTATTCCTTTGTAATGGAATCAATCCTCTGTTGATGAAATTTGTCACACAAGCGCTGGACTACATGTTGCTAATATCAGCCGTATCAAACGCCTAACATCGTGTCCACCAGCGCACTTCAACTAGGCAATACTCCCTCTGCCACGTTACTGCACTGAATGGACAAATGAGCTATAACTCATGAGTCAATCTTACCTCTAAAAACTATATCTGATTCCTGACATGAGCATGGAGAAATCTGATAAAAGCCCGGCAATCTAAGCAATTCTCAAGCTCAATCTTGAAGGATTAACAAGCAACCCATGTCAAGCTAAACCAACACTTAAAAGTGTCTAAATAAGCCACCATAAAGAAAACAGTCAGTAAGCATTCAAAAGCTTGAATTTCCTATTGAGGAAATTATAACACAACTTTCAAAGAGTTATTCAAGAAACTGCAACGCAACAAGCAATCATCTGTCTCAACTCGCTTCTACCCAAAATTTGTTTTGTAGGCCAGGCAGTTTTCACTATGATAGCTCATCACCAGTAATAAAAAGTTAGGACTTGCAAGAGAGTTCTAACTAATCCATATCAGCCAACGCTAACATTCTGCAGTAGCCTGTACACTAATCTTTGCTTCCTAAGACTATTTTCCCCTCACAAAATCTCTAAATATAAATTTGTATGAAGTGCAAGAAATAGTAATGGATTTGTATTTCATTCTTCAAAGATATGGAAGATGTTTCGCTGCACTATTACATTATAACAGAATGCCTCTGTTTCACGCAAACTATATAAAACGTCCCATTCCCCTGGCTTTTCTACACCGATTTTGGTCAAGCATACGCTTTAAACAGAATTGGAACTTATTTGCTGGAGAAATGTTTGTTCTGTAGAGCAGAGAAAAGATGAAACAGTCAAAAAAGAAACCCTAGCTACATTTCCATTTCGTCCTCTTACTGTTTTCCGATCGAGATCTTGTTTGTCTCGGTTAACTAAAAATATCTCTAGTTAAGTAAAAAAACATCTCTAAAAATAGATACTGAATAGATATTAAATAAAAGATAATGTGATAGTATTGGAGTTCAAACAACAGATTTAGTACAATGGGTTGTTAAACAATAAACCTCTAACATTTCCCTGCTGTAACAACAAACCTTCCTTCCTTGGACAAATCCATGGAGGGAAGTGATGTTAAGAGATGGGCATGGCAGAACTTTCTCTCTTGCTGTGCAACAAACATTATTTGATCACTTCTTAAGCCATTTACAACAATTATAATTGATATACAATCAACGTTCGAATGTACAACTATAAGTGCGTCACATTCAAAAAGTAATTATTTTATCGTTATTTCACTATTAAGGTCCCTATATCTTGAAGCAACTTTTGTTCATATTTTCAATTCAAAGTAATGGTTCTTATATTTCAACCAACCCCATTAAATCAGCCGGTTGAGCTCATTTCCCAAAGTGTTAAATCCATTAAAAAGGTATGCTACCTTATGGTGCATATCGCTTTATGTTAGTAAATCAGTAAACCTCGTTTAATTGTTTAGTGTTTGCTGGATGATTCCGCTTGCTGAAGATTAATAGAACTATCTAATATAATTTGTTCCACTATTGCCTTCAAATTTTCTGTTATCAGATTTTTTTGAATATAATAAGTTATAAATAAATTTATATATACGAAGGTCATTCAATAATTAACGAGACAAATCGCTATAGCTCAGAAACAGTTTGTTTAATAAATAGAATAGTTTCAGTGCGTCAAGTTGGCATCCTTGAACTTAGTTTCTCATCAGCTGTTTGAGCGTAAGCATAACCTCAAATGTATTCAGTTAACAATGGCGAGTCCGCTCGAGCATAGCACCTCGGAAGAACAACGCTCAGTGATTAGATTTTTAGTTGCAGAGGGTATCAAAGGTAGTGAAATCCACGGAAGAATGTTGAAAATGTACGGGAATAATTGTTTCAAAACGTTCGAATGTAAATGTATATATATATATATATATAAAACAAGGAATTTCTAATCCATTTAGTTAAGTTTATGTAAAATTATATTGTTGAAAATGTCATAGATATTGTTGATAGTTTAAAATTTTTCTTGCAACTTTTCTTTTTTCTGCTATTGTGTGTATCTTTAAAAATAATATTAATAATGACACATTAATAATAAAAAATACTAGAGTTGGAGAGTAAATAATTTTCTGTCAAGCAATAACATCCAGTTCTTCCCAACAATCTGAGGACTGATGCTGACCAGATTTGTTAATAAAATAAAATGCTCAATAATTTGATATATTATTTTGATTTGTTTTGAGATAGATTGTAAGATATGTGAAGTGTAATTAACAATTAATTTTTTAAATATTTCGAAATCTTTGCCGGTGGGTATAAAGCGAACTATTACATAAGCCTCTAAGAGGTTCATATTTATTAGAAACACACAAATCTAGCTTCAACATTGGTCTTATTCAAAAAATACTCAATAGTCAGCCTGCGCTGTCCATATCCTCACACTTGTGAAAATGTTATAAAATATTATTCATTTAAAAAATCATAAGAAAATTCTGTGCAATCCTTCTCAGTATATTAATTAAACTGGTATTCAAATGAATTGAAAATTCGTGTAAAGAATGAGCAGACGAATTGAATAAAAAAAAAACAAAAAAAAAACCTTTTATTGCTGCTTGACAGCAGAAAAAAAACGTTATTAATAAAGTTGTAGAAAAATGGGGATGTCAGTAAAACAATAACAGCATCATTCAATAACAAGGAATGATAAAATGTCAACAATATTGACAAAGCAAATATGAAAAAAAGTATGAGGGAATGGACAAAAGAAGTTGGTATTCACATTGAAAGAAGCATTCAATTAAAATTGGGATAAAACTATTAAAGGTATAAAATA
Source organism: Triatoma infestans (assembly GCA_011037195.1). Classification (NCBI taxonomy): domain Eukaryota; kingdom Metazoa; phylum Arthropoda; class Insecta; order Hemiptera; family Reduviidae; genus Triatoma; species Triatoma infestans. The sequence continues at coordinate 92,128 of JAAEAF010014879.1, forward strand.
AACATTAAACATAATTACTGGGACAATTGCTTTAAAAGTGCCTCAGCCACAGAAATTTTCATCGGTAATTTTTCCTAGCCGCAATTTTGTATGCCCACAGAGTTGTTAAAACAATGAGCTCCACCGGCGGCCTGTAAATCCAAGAATGTCTCTCTGCTTACAGACGAGAAGAAATATGCTTGGTGAATGTATATGATACTGAGCTAGGGTTGGCCGGAGTATAAGCTGAAACTGTAGGATAGCCAATTTGACTGAAGAAGTTGCACTTCTACAGTTTACCACGGATATGAATGCTGTTTAGACTTTTCTTTTCGGAAAATACACAAATTTGTATTAGGTTAATGTAATGGGATCCGAATTATCAAAGATTCATAGGAGCCGAAGAGCGGAGAAGCACAGTCAATGAATCGAATTTAGTTACTCCCCACCTAGGCCAGACTAGGAAGAGACATTTTTCCCTCCTCATTCCTGTTCCCATTCGGTAAAGGGTTCTTTAAAGACCGTTCCTATCCATTCGGATATACCAGTCCCCTTGTGCAAGCACAAGGTTGTTTTACAAGGGAAGGATGTCACCACGCCGAGAGGATAGGGTGCAGGGCCTCCCCGTGGCAGAAGTGCTACCACGGGCACTTCCCCGCTTGGCTCCACAAGGAGGCAGGTTAGGTTGTACGTCCAACCAACGCGTGGAAGCCAACAAAAGCTGACCGCCACTACCAGATCGTAGAGAAGGCTGACTCTACTTTAGCTCTGGTGGGCCGCACCCCCTAGCGAAGGGCCCTTCCGTCGTCAAGTGCGACAGCAAGAGTATTAATTGATATTGCGGTATACCCACCCGCTCAGCTCATGTCCCGAAGGAAAGCGTAGCTATTGGTTAACCAACGGCCACTACGAATCCGATCTCAATTGCAAGCAATTGGGCTTGGAAAACGCGCTGCTTGCGGCTGTAGTTCAGTACTTTGCAGCGTTCATTTATAGCGGCGTGACTGATCGCATGCCCGATGGTCTTACCACTTGCCATAAACTGATTTTGATCTACTTAATTTGCGTCAGAGGTCCGGGTTACAGTATACTATACTAGGAAGGGACAGTTCGATTCATTTAATGTGCTTCTCCGCTCTTCGGCTCCTATGAATCTTTGATGATTCCTGTGTAATGAAAGAAAATACAAACTACAAGGACTTTACAAGTACATAGAAGTTAGGTAGCGAGACATATACAAAGAGACAGACTGGCTGAGTGATGAGAAGGTAGTAGAAGGTTGCTGACTGGTTGTTAGCTAGTCGTAAACTGTTGTAAAACTGTCCTGAACTGTACTGATTACGCTCTATTTATATGAATCGAACTGTCCCTTTCTAGACTGGCCTAAGTGGGGAATAACTAAATTTGATTCATTTAATGTGCTTCTCCGCTCTTCGGCTCCTGGATCTCACTACAGTTAACATTTTGGTAGACTGTGACCAGGGGTAAACTTTGACTTATATAGTTCTCACGTGGCCTCAAGTCAGTGATTGTTAGCTTGTGATAAAAATATAATATTTGTCCCAAGCAAACCTCAGAAACGAAGGGGACATCCCGGTACCCCCTTTATTCTAGCAGATTCACTTATGTATTTCTTTAACTTCCTATTCCATCCCCACGCATAAATGCCTATCAATTTTGTTTGAGACAATACAAAATATTGCAGGAAAACTCATTATCAAACGCCAATAGAAGCCCCTTAAAATCAATTTGCTCAAAAAGCAAAATTAGAAAGTTATGCTGTGAAAAGTATATTGAGGTTTGGTCTCAAAAAAACAACTCTTTTTTCAAATTTTCACCGACATTTCGGCAAATTTACTGCCTTCTTCAGGGTAAAAACTGTTTGAATTTCTTAAAAACTACAGTTTATCTTGTGATATACCATCATCACCAAGTGTTGATCACCATCACCAAGTGAAGAAAGTTATACTTGAAAGTTTAAATAAAAACTTTAGCCGAATTTTTGCGCTAAAAATCAGACTGACAAAACCATTAAAGAAATAGTATTTTTAATTTGTTTGATAGGTATTTTCTCCCAGCACCTATTACCGGTGAAACTACGATTTTTCACACAATATTTCCTCCTACAACAGCAATAAGATACAAAACCCGAATAATAAATTCTAAGAAAATTCATAATTCTTCCTTAAGAAACTTTGAGGATTACTCATTAACTTTGAAAAGTATCTCTTTTCATATTATTAATTTGGACATAAATTAATAGAACAAATGTTATAGGAAATTTAAAATTCAAGTCTAATCCGGGACCATTCGTGTCTATTTAAATTATTTGTTACCGTATTTTAACCTAACCCATCATCTGATTTAATATTCACTCGAAACCCCAATGTGATATATCAAATTTGTACTTCTTAACATATTTCATATATGAGTACACTTCACTCACACACCACACATAGGCATTGTTTACGCGTCATGTTTTTACATGAAAAAAAAATTGAATTTACCCAATAAAATTTAATTTTATTTGCTCAACTGAAACTAAAATAATGTCCAAATTAATTACAAACAACTTAAAGTAAGCGGTGGCAGTTTTATCGTTGTTATCTTGCAAAGCCTACAAACAAAACCGTGGTTTGCCTATAAAGCTATTAAAGCAAATTTTTTGATTTCTTTTACTTTTTTTTTTGTATTCGAATTGTTTTTAAGATATTTGTAGGTTAGAGCTCTGAACTTCATCAGATGAATCTAGAAACTAATTAAAAAACAAACAAAAAAGAAACAGTGATAGTAATCTTATGAAGGTATCAAATGAAACTTGTATTATAAATATAAATGCATCAGTTAAGTGGATTCAGTTTATAAATGACTGAATCCAGAAGTAACTTTCAGATAATCACAAATACAAAAATATAAACTTTCAAGGTTTATTAGGGAATGCTTTCACGTTTTCCGTAGATGAGGAGGTGAAGATAGCTCTGGAATTAACAAGTCAGTGGCAAGTACCACTGACGAACTGCTTGTGACACCTTTTGAAATAGCTCAAAGCATCCTCTTCCCAGAGGTGGTATGGTGGGAATGGGGCACTTCAGGTTACTCTTGGAAGGCTCATTATGTTCAAGTACACTGAACCTTTTTTGGGATGGAGGGAGAGGATCTGATGGACTGGTAGGCCTCCTTACAGAAACACTACCGCAAAATGGACTCTTAGCACATACTTTTTGTGGGAATTTTAACAATTTTTTAAGTTTGGCGCTGGACTTCTTGTACCAAACTTGGAATCGAAGATCATCTTATTGACATCAAGCCTATACTGACTTCACGTGATGTGGGCCGGACCGGACGTGTTGTCCGCTTCTTTCCTAATCCCAAGCTGCTTTTCTTTAATAGATCCAGAATACGCATCAGGGGGTTCATTTCTTGAATTCCTTGGGCGCATCATCTGCACCGTAGGGAGGTCACAACCAATTCCCGAGAGAAAGTGTAAACATCAATTTTCCACCCCGTCCTTCTTGGCGGGTTGTAATCTTTGATCGTCGACCATGGTTTGTAGGTGTTAATCATAATGCTCTATTTTGTCGTCTTCCTATCCTTTTTGTTCTATCTATAGAAGAGTTGACCGATAGGGATCTGACACCTGGGACAGAATGTATCGGGGAGCACAGTGGGCCCTTGAGATCTTAATACATCCACTTCCTTTCGGAGGCCATGTGGTCTAGAATAAAATACATGTTTATTTTGCTATCTGAGAATACGAGATGAATATGGCTGTATCGAAATTAGATGCGATTAAAACGTTTAAATTACAAAAGTGCGTTGTAAGAGATATACCGCGCTTTATTCCACCAGCTAAAATTCCTGACCAAAATCCACAGTGCAGTTAATATAGAGGCTGCTATTACAGCCACACAAATGATGTTTTTAATATAGTATGGGTGCAAACAAAATTATTATTAATATAATACCCAATAAAGGATAATCACAACCTTTCCTCTTTCATTTTTCACGAACGTCTAATGCGGGCATTTTTGTGGCACAGGAAAGAAGGAAGAAGGTTCATTCTAATGGGGTTGTTGAAGGAGAGAAATGGTCTGGTTTAAATGAATTAACTAAATATGGTTAATACTCTATAATATAATAAGTGACACTGACTGCCTGGGCTTTACACTTGAAATGATAGAGTAAGGTAGAGTGGTAAAGTGTATGACACTTAGTGATTGGCGAGTGACCTCATTGGTATGAACTGTTTTCTGTGCTGTCTCCCGTCGCTGTATTTATGTGGTTTCTCCCACTCTAGTCCGAGAGAGTGGTCCTGTCATTTGGTCTCTCTCTCTCTCTCTCTCTGCTACGAATACTCTCTTTGGATACTATTACATTCATCTTAACAATAAAACGAAAAAGAGAAATATTTTTATTTACTTTTAAGTTCCGCTTTCTAATAGTTTTGATTGACATAAATCAATCTAACCAAATTCTCAGATGTTATTTAAATAATAAGTAGCAATTTCTTTATGGTAAATAGATTAAGAGAAGCAAAAGGTTACGCTTAAATTAATACATTTACCCTTGGAAGCTGTAATCAACACGGACGTTGATGAAGAACTTACTTCAATGTTAGCTTCAGCGCTCTCTATTTGGACTAACGATATCTATAATTAAATCTTAATGGCTTTAATTGGCCTTGTTATAGCTCATTATCTGTTTGTTGCAGAAAATAGTAATATATTATATTAATGAATTCATTTATAGGCATAATATTTAATTAGCGACGAAATTTCATTATAACATTTATAAATATTAATCTTGTTGAAAACATTTGAACTGCGGAAATGTATTTAAGTACATTAGAGTTCTTTATTTATCTATGGTTTTAGGAAGTTTATTTCTGCATTATCAAGTACGTATATCAATCAGTCAGTATCTAGTCGCAGCAGAAGTTTTGGCAGGAGCAATAGAAAAATTATTTTTTCTACAACTGTTTAATAATTTTGACAATCATTAAAGCAAAAGTACTTGAGTGAAATTCTACTTTTAAACACAAATGATAAAAAACAGACATTACTTTTTCTAGTGTAATAAAGTAATATTAATCAGCTCTAACTAGCTTGAAATCTAGCGGCAATACGCGAAAACAAGGTCAAAACAAATCCCAGATGCAAAGGATTTGAGATTATACCAACGGAACAGTATATAATATATATATATAGAGAGAGAGAGTATAGGCCTTTATTAAAATGCATTCTCCGTAATTGCAACTTTTTATATTTTTTTATATTCATATAAATTAAGAATCAATTTAATACGGTAGCAAAAAAAAAAATGTATTATTCAACGACGTGAGTAAAGTATGGAATGAGTGCACTCGCTTCACTCGTGTGGTCAATATCTGAACTCGAGTGTAAAAACGTATTACTTTACTCACTATTTGATATATAACTATTTTCTACAACAGTTTTGAACCATGTGACTATTATTCCATAGCCAAAATAATTGGCTAAAATAGTATACTTAATTTTCAGAGAGAAAAAGTGATTTTTTTAATTTTTAGAGATTAAAAGTTAACACAATGTTGCCACCATTTAATTAAAAAAAATTTAAGGTTTAGATGAAATTAAAGTAAAAGTCACATATTAACATATTAAAGTAAAGTTAACATATTAAAAAAAAAATCAATATTACAATAAATTAAATTTCAGAAAACATTCTATAATTTTTTTAAAATTTAAATCTAATGTTCTTTAATCCTTCCAATATTCTCTTAAGAGTTTACTTTATTTCCTGTTATTATACCCTTCTTTTAATAGTTTTAATTGTGGCCGGAAAAAAATATATTGTTTGCAAAGTGCTTTTTAAAAATGCGTAAAAATTTTACTTTCACTTACCGCTGATTGTAAGAATGGTAATCATGTCAAAGTTCTGAAAATGAGTTTTCATAGGAAATATGTTTGGAGATAACTAGAATAAAAAAAAAATGAAAAGTTTTTAACGAATGGCATACAGGGTGTCCCAACTAATGTACACACCCCATTTTTATCTCTTGTCTCTTTGAGATGAAAAGAAATTGTAAATGGTAACCCCCTTATTTTTTTGTGCGTAGATTCAGAATAAGATAATAGCAGATATGTGCGTAATGTGCTAAGTACCCCAAATCGATGAAACTATATTATTTCAAATCGAAAACTTTTTATTTTATGAAAGTGATTTCATTTCCAAGAACAATGAGCCAAGGGCAAGTGTTCCGGAGATATGATTTTTTTTTTTTCTGGAT
>JAAEAF010014880.1:0-94652 GCA_011037195.1 Triatoma infestans
TTGTAAAATATAGAATAAAAAATAAAAACTAAAAATATCATTGAACTTACATATAGATAGTCGTGAAGATGTAGTGAAAGTATTTTTAAACATACACATTTGTTACATCGCAGAAACATAAAGAAAGAAAATGAAAAGTTACTAGTTTCTTGTCTTAAATCATGTACAGAAATGAAAGGAGGGTTACATAGGCAAAGAAGTGAAAGGGATTAGAGGAATTTTTAGGGGCGAGTAGGGTAAGTGAAACGGAATTCTAGAAGGTCATGTTTTGAAAAAACCGTTACATAGTGCGGACAAATTATTGCTACAATTACGATTTATACACGATGTTAACAATAGTCTTATAAGTAAATGGCACTCAAGAAACCGTTACCTTCATTTCAAATGCCAGCACCCATATTCCCAAAAAAAATATCAATTTTCTTAATGCTTTTTCCAGATGCATCTTTTCCCTTAGTCTTAGTTCTCTTCTTTTCAGGTTTTCGAAACAATTCCAGCAGTTTTCTTAATACTTCGTACATTACCTACACTCAAAACATTTTCGCGGGACAATTGATTTTTTTTGGAAGGGATTCTGAGGAAACAGTAGTGATAACCTTCCCTTTATGGAACCACTTCAACTAAAACAATATATGGTTCTATTACGCATATAGTATTAATGTGTATTAGTAGCCTTGGTAGAATTCTAAATTTAATGAAAATCGGTAAACCGAAAGTGCGGTTTTTGAGTTACTTTAGAATATTTTCAAACCATTTTCTATAAACTTGGGAATGCTTGCTGATATAAATAGAAACCTTTCACTATTATTTGAAACATTTTTCTGAAACAAAATTGTTTTTGCACGGAATTTTCGGCATTAAATTTCAAATGTTATATGCAGTTTTTGGGACGCTCTATTCAGTCAGAATATATTATAATCCAATTCTCTATCTGCCAAGCTTAGTAGATAGAAAATTTATCCACCTACCACCACTGTATTTTTGTTAGGACAAATAAGTAAAATTTAAGTGTAAGAAAATTGGTCACTTTACATATAATTATACTTACAGCCGCAAGAGAAAGTCATGTGAGTATTTCACACCAGATTTTATTATTATTATTATTATGATAATTTCAGTTCTTGATAAAAATGTTGCATTTATGAATTAGTATTATCTATTTCACTATATTATTATTAGTGATAGATTTAATTGCAATACGGTAATAATCGTACATTTTCCGAAAATGATTTGATAGTTGAGTGCCTTGTACGTGAGTGGTTAGTTTATTCTATAGTGACAATCCTCAAAATATATGCTATTATTTTCCATTTTTCTTTTTTAGATTTTCATCTTCTTACAAATGGTTTGTTAATTTTAGAATGAAATAGAAAGTTATAACTTGCTAATAAGTGCGGAAATGGGTGTAACTGACTAACTTGTGAGCTAACTCTTTAAAGACATTTATTGCTCCGTATAATTCATGGCTCCATTTAATCTAATCATGTCACATTAGTAGTTTACTTTCCTTTTTTTACTTAGTAAAGGTTGTAAAAATTTCGTTTCTTTACCTATGATGATACAAGGTATACAAGTAAAATCCCTACCACCATTTTTATTGCCAGCCAAACTAAAAATTATTACGCTACAATTTTAAAGAAAATTTCTTGATTATCTTTTTATCTTGGTCTTTAACTTGTTATCTGAATTATATATTCATGAACTCCTGTGTATTAATTTGCATCTTGGGTGCTTAACTTTGCTATTCTCCTTCCCCACCTAAGAGGAAGTAATACTAGGGTCTTTGTGTTTTATTTTTTTTTTCCTCGTAATCTAAAAACTTAACAGTACTTTACTAAACACTAGTTTACCAAAAATTTCTTATTAAGTACTCTTTTACTTTTAATTTACGCTTGAATCAGCTTGTGGAAAAATCTAGGCGATTTGTGAGCCATTTAAGAAATGACCAAGTTGAATCTAGAAATCCGAGCGATTTTGTGCCACTACTTTAAAAAATCTGGTGTGAAACACTCACACAACTTTCTGTTACTCCAGTTCTCAAAATTATAATTGACAAATTTTATAGTTATTGTACCAAATTTAATGAAATTCGTCGAAAATGGAAAAAACTGTTCCAGTAAAAGCGCACCTTCTGGTTTATTAATTTTCTTGAAACTCGGAATTTTGGCCATCAATTTATTTCTGATTAATTTTCTTTGGATGATAGAATTGTATAATCCACTATGTTAGCTCTTAGAGAAAAATATTACCCTTCCCCTTCGCTAAAAGTGTCCTTAAATAAATTTTCCCGGAGAAATGTTTTAAATAAAAGTTGTATATCTTTGTATGCGTAGTTTATATACGAAGTTTCTAGAAAATCATCGGAGCCAAGTTTGAGAAAATCACGAAAAAGTGAAAAAAATCATTTAGTAAAGTGGTAAAGTAAACGCACTTCCGGTCATCAGATTTTTTTCAAACTTGGAATTTCAACAACACATCTACTTCTAATTAACCTTTATTTAGATGACAGAATTGTATAATAAACTGAAATAACACTTTAGAGGAAGCCATAACCACACCCCTCCCCCAAAAGTACTGTTGAATGAATTTTTCCGAAGAAATGTTATAAATAAAAATTGTAGCTCTTTGTATGTGTAGTTGATGTACCAAGTTTCAAGAAAATCGTTGGAGCTATTTTTGAGAAAATTGCAAAAAACAAAACAAAAAAAACAAGTAAAGTGATACTTACGGTTGAAGAATTTTGACACATAACTTACTGCCAGATCCCACGGTGATACCTAAACGGAATATCAAGTTTCTTTTTACGGTTTTGCGATTTTGAGCTATGCTGTTCACATACATACATCCCCCCCCCACACACTCACATACCACGTGCTAAAAACGTACCACGTTTTTGGACTTAGGGGACCTCAAAGCGGATATTTCCGGTGAAAACTCCATATCGAAAAATTGACACAATTACAATACTTCCTCTTACTAAGAGTAAGATAAAGTAAAAAGGTTACTGCCACAAATGCCGTTTCCGAAATTAATGAAGTCGAGAAGGAAAGCTCTTTAGAGAATATCACGAGCTGCACAGAAACTGGTCCAACAAAATTTAAGAGAGGGTGATATGGAGCCTGGAAAATAAGCTTCTTCCAGGACGGTTGATGATGGGTTTTGCCAGAAAATTTTCGTGTCTGATACGGTGATAGTATCTAAACAAAATACTAAGTTTGAGCAATTTTTGGAACAGACACATACTAACCATTCGCTAAAAACATTTTGTTCGTATTCACCTCATATTTCCGGTGAAAAGTTGAGTTCGAAAAAATGGTAGGATCGCATTACTTCCTTCCTACTCAGTAACAAAAGTAAAATTCAAAGTATAGTGAAAATTTGTCCGCATATAATTGTATTAACTGCAGTTAAAGAAAGCTGTGCCAGTGTTTTCCATTAGATTATCTAAATTGTATTTATTACATACTGAGATTAAAACATATTTGTTGTGGTGGTTGGTTCCGCAGAGCTGGAAAGCATCAGAGACATTTTCTGTGGTAGCCTGCTTCATTTTGTGGTCATCGACCGGTTTCGGGCGTTCGCCCATCTTCAGGATGCGTTTCAGACAGTGTGACAACACAGACTTGCACAGAGCAAGTCTCTGAATTAAAACATATTATATGTTTTATTTTTGGTTGTCTTTTATATAAATAAAATTGTTTATTATATTTAAACAGCTAAATGCAGTCATTCAAGAGCTCAGGAACTGTTTATAGAATCAATAATGAATGGACATGTATTTCCAGCAATGACATGCCCAGAATTACCAGAAGATGAGCCAATAAAATGTGTAAAAGAAGGCGCACGTATGGGATTTCCTGCAAAAAGCACGTTAGTAAAAATCTCTTAAACCTATATTGCTTCTTCATTACAAATTTCCCGTTTCTGTTAAGAATTCGACTGTAATTAATTTCAAGATGAAATCATAATCTGAGGATATATTAATTAATGTTCGATGTATCAAGCAAAGTAGGAACTAGGATAATAAATGACAAAAAACATTGCAAGCTGCCTATGAACATCTAATGCAAGCAAGGCCCTAATTAACGCGGGTCCCTAATCAAGTGAGCCTGAATTCTGTTGACACTTTGTTGGAGTACATCGACCAATGGGAATTCCGAGTATAACGATATAATAGCTCTTAGAAAAATTGGAACTGATATTAAATAAAAATAATTAAAAGATTCCTGCAAACAAACCAAAAATCACAGATTTTCTTAATAATAATGAGCATTGAACATGTTAAAATAATTGTCTGCCTTAGAAATGTATAATATGTTGTATTTTAAAAATAAATAATTATAGTCCGGATTATCCGTGTTTTTCGATCATTAGCCCGGAAAATCGGGAGTTTACTGTACTATAGATTAGATTGATGCAGGGAGGGACTCAGACCCAGGCACTGCAGCCTACCCGTTGAGGCTTATTGTGCCAACCCCTCAATACCTAGTAGTGGAAGCTCCCCCTCTTCATGAGGTCCAAAACCTTCCCCACTCTATCATTTAAATAATATTAATTAGAATTAAATATATTGTCAGAATACTGAGTGTGAAGAAAAATCGGTTGATCGAAAGTGTATTTTTTACTAAAGTTATTTCAGTTTTCTACAATTTTATCCATTAAAAAAACCCACCGACGAATTTTATTAAATTTTGATACACTATGAATCACATTAAAACACTAACTATGCATTACTTTAAACTTAAATCTGCCTTTAAAATAAAACTGTTTATTTCGATTAAAATAATTAACTTATTAATTAATTTTATTTTGTTTTTATTTGTATTAAATTATGTTACAGGGTCAAAGGAATTTTTTATGTAACGACCAATGGTGATTTCCCATATGCTCCTATTGTTATTGAAGACAATAGTCAAAAAAATTCATAATTTTTTTTTTGTCTGTCAACCATTTTTTAACAGTACATAACTTTAAGGTATTATTTTTTTAAGATGCAGTCATTCATTTAAAATGATTCTCACAATTCTGTTTTATAACCCTTCTTTTTAAAAACTATTTATATTTTTAATACTGCTCTGACAATTTATTTAAATAAATATAGTTCAATCAATTAAAAATCATTAGACTTTACAAAAACAACCTTTCATTTTTTTTGTAAATAATAATAATTATAAATAAATGTTTATTTATATATAAAAATAGCTTTATTAATTTATATTAAAATAATCGTATCTGTAATATTTAATTTACATATTTTTTACAATAATTGTTATATTGCTTAAGATAATTTATAATTATTGTACAGTATTTATGATTAGTATAATTGTATATACAATTATTAAATTTTTTACAATTTGTTTTTTATTACCTTTGGTTTTTTTTTTTTCAGTTGCTATCTCCCTGTTTTAAATTTTACTTTTTACCACGAGTGGGATGGTACAGAATATCTCATGCATTTCCATTCACTTAATCCCCAATCCAACTTCTAGTTTCTAGGAACTTCACCTATTTCTATCCTAGTTTCATGCTCATTCCCTTCGGTGCAACTACAAATTTCGCCCTAGTAGTTCTCTATTGAATTTCTTATAGTACTGCTGAAAGATCACAACCTTCACCAAGAGAGAGAATAAAAACCTAACAAAATTACTCTTCGATTTTTCCCTGAGATAATGTAGTCTTATTGAACTTCGACATATCTTTAATGTTTCTTTCTTCTACCATTTGTACTTTATTTCAACAATGGATGATGTTGAGAAAAGGGTTAGGAATTTCTAGTAATGAAGAAGTAAATAAATTATCTAATGAACATACAATAAATTATTTAATCCAAAACATACAAGATGCTTCTAACCTAAAAGTGGAACTATGGAACATTCATTTTTTTAAATATGAATCAACAGATTTGTCGATTAAGCAGTAATATCATGAAGTCCTTATAGAGGTGGTGATGAATTGCTATGATAAATGTTTACGAAGTCATTAAAAAAAAATGCACAAGTTAACCTAACCACTTCCTCTCTACTGGGATGATTTTTGTAATATAGAGGCACCATGCGTTACTCTTTTTAAAACCATTAAGGCTCAGGGATCTGAACCTTTATGAGTGAACTCAGAAAACTAACTGCCATAGATACAGACTAAATTTCTTTGGAAATGTTTACACATCTTGCAGATTCCATTTTATGGTAAAGAACCTTATTCTACTTAGTTGACAAAGTCTAAATGGTGATTTGTAAGTAGTTCTTACAGAATTTCAATTCTAAGACACAACCAATCTTAAAAAGTTTCAATTAAAATATCATATAATTAAGAATTATCTTATTTGACTATATTAGTTCTTCTATCATTGTTTCTTATTTTGTATATATGATGAATAGGCTTCACTAGTTCAGAATCTCCCAGTGCATACGGTGGAGATGTTGCAGTTCTTAGATAATATTTTCCTCTTGATCTAAAAATAATAAGATAATATTATTAATAATTATAAAACAATAGTTTGATATATTCTTATTTACTATATAATTTACTTACTTTGAGGAAACATATTCACCCATATAAGCCATATCACCGCTACAATTGTTGGCCAGATATTGATCCCAACTGTCACAACGAGTTGATGGAAAACCATGTTCATTGAATAGAGATTCTATATAATACCGGTAGGATCTCCTATGAGTACATATACCTGTGTATATTATTTGTTATTTTTAATTATTTAAAGAATTTTATCCTATTTAAAAATATAAATACTAAAAGAAATTTAAATTCAAATTAAATTTATAAATAATATTTTATTATTGTTTCTATTATTTTCATTATGATGGCTACAATCAGAAACTTGCCACTTAACTATACATCTTATTTTCTATTTCTAGATTTATGCATAGTGTAACGCAGCCACTGGTGCCATCTAGGAGAGAAAGTAGGTACCTCAAGTTCTCCTAGTGGGCGCTAGGAAGCGCTGGCGGCGCGCTCAAGCCCTTTCTAGAAGAATCGAGTAAGTTCTAGACCCTTCTCCACCGGTATAAATGGTGGGACCACAGAGAGCAGGAGAGTTTCCTTGTTACAAACTAAGTGTACGTTTGTGAAAAGTGTATACAAAGTGAACTTTTGTGGTTTAATTGTGAACTGTGAATTAATTATTATTAAGTGTTCTGTTTATAATTTATTGTGTAAAACAATAAATTGGTGTTTTTCTTATTGAAGTTTAGAGTATTTTATCTAAACGAACCCACTTAAACCTAGTTGCAGTAGCTAGTTTAGAGGGAAAAACGTTACAATATTTTACCATTGAGGCCCAGCCATATATCATGAAGTATACTTAAAAAGACCATGTGGGTATTATCTTCTGGTAATTGATTTGTACAAAATCTAGGGTTTAACTATCCACAAGAAAACTTTACCACACCACTATATTTTTAGAGAACTATAAGAAAAATGTACATTCACAAAACCTCAAAGGAGTGGATTTTCTAGGTTTCAACTGACTGACTTTGTAGCCATACCCTTTACACATCTACATTTGTCATCCCAACGTTGATTTGTATTAAAATGTACTCGTATATAAAAAAGATAAAGTTGCGGGAATGGGAGGAATTAAATCAAAGTAAAAAAAAAAAGTTTCGATTGGTCCAGAAAGAGGAATTGCAAAGAAACTATTTATTTACTTTTTTTTTTTTTGAAAACTATAGTAGTTATGGTAGGTTCCGTAGAGCTGGAAAGCATAAGAGGTATTTTCCATAGTAGCCTGCTTCTTTTTGTGGTCATCGAACGGTTTCGGGCGTTCGCCCATCATCAGGATGCTTTTTGTCAGTGTGATAACATTGCAAAGACCAAATTTATTTGATTTTAAATTTAGTTACAAATCGCCGCATGTTGGTTGTTTCCATTTTTAAATGGTACATTATGCTCTTATAAAGACTGACACATGTGTTTTTTTCCCACTCAGATACCAACACCCCTCTTAACATAGTTAGGCCCTAGCAAAAACAAAGACCAGTGTATCAACTAAATTTGCTGTGGCAAATCTGTGTTATCACATTGTTTGACAAAATGCATCCTGATGATGGGCGAACGTCCGAAACCGGTCGATCACTACAAAAAGAAGCAAGCTATCTCTGAAACCATAGTAATTTGCAAACGTCCTCTTTTTTTTAATCTACCAGTTCGGATTTTTTTTTTTAACGATTATTCAATCATTTTAAAAAGATAAAAGAATTAATTTCATATATTTCTGTGTATAAACAAAATGAAATTGAAAGATGATTCCAGATATTTTGTATATAAACGATCATTCAGTTAGTTTGGGAAATTTAGGGGCTTCCTGTTGGACAAAAAATATCAACTTGAAAATCCGGTGAGAGTGAACCATCTCTTAGCAAAGAAAGAGGTAAAAATATAGCGTTGAACTCAGAGGGACGCTTGTAAAAGTTCTCATTTTAGGAGGCACAAAATTGACTTTAGTGCTGGACTTATGCTTTATTGCTGCAGGAGTTTGTGGCATGTAACACTGCTACGGGGAACCAAAAGCAGAATTACTTTTATTGACAAGCCGGAACCCTGAACTGGCTACTCATAAAGACTCAGGTTTTTATAAATTGTTAAGAGAGAGTATTGTTTATGATATTAGGAAATGTGATCGTCTATATTCAAATTAAATATAAAATCATTGTGAACGTCAGATATAACTTTACCTAAGTAAAATACAAAAGGATTTGATATAATTCTTGAGGGCTTTACTGCGTTTTACATTAAACAGAATGTTTTAATGTTAAACGTGTTAAAGTGTTATTTTAAAATAAAATAAAAATCTTTATATTCATTAGAACTAAGATCTGTGTACTAAGATGGATGGTGGCCATGGAAGCTGGAATCCGCTAAAGAGTGTGTAACAACTCACCTGCCGAAGCAAATAGCCATGAAAATGGATGGCGGTGTAGTGTCGTGCGTACACTCAGCCGTTAATGGCAAAGGTAGTTAACAAGCTGTGTGTTAATTAATGTTGTAGTTTTTTAAATTGCAATGTTGTTAATTATATAGCTTGTTTCATGCTACTATTATGTCTTGACGAGTAAGAGGGTCGCGGCGATGAGTGCAGAAGGGTCTGGGCGAGAGCCCGCCTGGAGCTGTCGCTGGTGCAGATAGATCTTGGTGGTAGTAGCCATGAGTTTTTACAATGAGTGGTAAAAACAATGAGTTTTTAAGCCTCCACTGCATTTCATTAATCAAATAAAACTTATAAATAATATAAAATAAACCATTGGGGTAAGTTGCCTAGCTATTTCTACATGTGCCCAGTCCTATTTCATGAAGTATACTTAAAATGACCGATAAAAACCATATACTATCTTTAGTTTGGTAACAATCTAGCATCGTACAAAGAAGTCAGTTTAAATAAGAAGAGGCAACAAATGGAGGAGCTCAAAGGAACTGCAGAATATTTTAGGGGGGCCGCACTCTCGGGATCACTCGCTGTGGCCAGTATCGACAGAACTACTAAATCTAATTGTCCATCTCAAGATGATTTTTTTTTTTCAGAGCAAACTCGTGATACTTGTATATATATATAAAAAATTGGTTCTTTAAACCAACATATGCATATACTTGTTTTTGTAAAATTGTATAATATTACCTATTTCCAATCCACATCCAGGTTGCAATGGGCCGCCACCATTAGGATAAAAATCCGCATGACCTAACGGTTCATAAACTCCTAAATAATGTATACTTGTGTGTATAACATCAACAAAATGTGCGTCGCTGGAATCTAGTCTGTACATGCTGTCACCATGATGTATTAGTGGACCAGCCGGATCCATTCCTATTTTGAAACAATTGACAATTGATTTCAATTATAAAGTAATTATGAATAGATTATATAAATGTATTCTTTTTTCAACCGTTTTGTAATGTAGCAATAAATTATTAAATTAAAATTAGTAAGTGAAGTATACTTTTAATCACAAGTGACAAGAAGTTATTATTTTTTTTGCTGCAAGTGAAGAAAGTAATATTATTCAACTATAAGCCCGATATTTAGCGGTGATATACGAAAACAAGAATGTATTTCAATATTAATCCCAAATCACTACGGATTTGAGGTTATGCTAGAGTAGGTTATAAAGAGAGAGAGTATTTGACTTTAATTAAATATACATCCTCAGTATTTGAAAGTTTTCATATTTCTTTATATTTATATTAGTAAAGAACCGATTTATTGGGTTGCAGAAAAAATGTAATATTCAATATGTAAGTAAAGTATTTTTTACACTCTCATTCAATTACGTCATTCGTTGCGCTCATGTGCTCAAGTCTGAAGTTGATCGTAAAAAAACTTTACTCACTGCTTTGATAAATTACTATAATGATTAACTTACACTATTTGATTACTAACCAGTAATACGTGCAACTTTGCCAAACTTCATACGAATACCAGCTATGCCAGCAATGTGAGCACCCAAACTATGGCCAAGTATATGAACATCTTCCGGTTGTAATCCGGCTCCAATTATCAGAAAATCTATAAATTTACTTACATGTGGTCCTAAAATTAATTTGAAAATAGTAGTTTTAAAGAAATTTAGTAATTTTCATGAACTGGTCTGTATTAGCCCTACTTCCATCTAGTTTTTTTTACATTCTCTTAGTCCCAGTAAGAGGAAGTATTGCGATCGTGGATTGATTTGTGTGTGTGTGTGTCTCTCTCTCACTCTACATCTCGCCCACGTCTGTACATTTTAACAAAATATTTCCAAAACGAAAAATCGTTGGTTCTGACACCGGATTAGACACAAGGCTTTCGGACAAAATCCTTGAACTGAATTTTGCAGTGTATGTTAGGTCACCTGTCTAATATTAATACCCATTAGAAATATATGTCTAGAATTCCTAATTTGATGAAAATCGGTTAAACGGAAGTGTAATTTTATAGAATAGGTATTGAGTTTTTCTGGATTTTTCTCGAAAACGCTTACAACGATTTTCTTTACATGGAACTTTGCATGAAAACTAATTCTGTGCCATATGTTCTAAACCCCATTCTTGATTTGTGAATATTTTGAAGACGTCCAGTGGCATGAAATTTACGTTCCAAACGTTTGAACTTTGAGAAATGTGAATTTATTCGATTCTGGCATTTCTAAGCGTTCGAACGGCATAGCATGATATACCACACCAAAGGTATCGACATACATGTTGGCTTTTTCTTCTCTGCTAAATCTAGACATATTATTACTCTATAAGAAATAGTGTGTTTTTACTTTCTCTTACTCCTAGTAAGAGGAAGTATTGTAATCGTGTCAAATTTTCGATTTTGGAGGTTTCACCGGAAATATCGCGTTTTGGGTCCCCTGAGTCCAAAAAAGTGTTTTTTAGCAAATGATCTGTGTGTGTTTGTGTGGGTATATGTATGTATGTGAACAGCATAGCTCAAAAACGAAAAATCGTAGAAAGTTCAAACTTGATATTCCGTTTAGTCACCATGGGATCGGACAGTACGTTATCTGTCAAAATTCCACAATCGGAAGTACCACTTTACAAGTTGGTTTTTTCACTTTTTCGCGATTTTCCCAAAAACAGCTCCGATGATTTTCTTGAAACTTCTAATATAAACTAACGCTAGAAAGATCTACAACTTTTACATAAAACATTTTCTCATGAACATCATTTAAGGGCCACTTTAGGGAGGGGTGGTTATGTTTTTCTTTAAAATGCTATCATAGTTGATTATACAATTCTATCATCCAAACAAAATTAATTGGAAATAAATAGATAGCCGAAATTCCAAATTTCAAGAAAATTAGTAAACGGAAGTGCGCTTTTACTGAACAGTTTTTTCAGTTTTCGACGAATTTCATTAATTTGGGTTCACTAACTATAAACATTTGTCAATTATAATTTTGAGAACTGGAGTAAGAGAAAGTTGTGTGAGTGTTTCACACCAGATTTTTAATAATAACAAAACTAATAAAAAAGAAACACATAAAAAGAAAAATTCAAAGGCATAAATATCATACAGTAGCCTAAGGATTAAAAAAAATCAAATGACTGCTAAATAATGGTGAGGAAGAATGAGAAAAAACAATTAACGATGAAGATTAAATAAAGGTGAAGTATTATTATTAGCCTATGTGGCTTTTATCCCCCCAATATATCCCCCGGTAGTCTGCAGTATCCTAAAATATCGTTTAGCTCTAACCCTCCCAAATACGTGAAACGGGGACACTGACATAAATAGTGATACACCGTTTCCCTAACCCATCATCACAGTTCTGACATATGGGACTAGACGTCCTCCCTATATTATGCAAAATTACTAGACACTCATGTGAGTCCAGTCACTACACCCACCAAGGTCTTCAGTCCTGTCCTTCTAACGGACAGGATGTAGCCTAAAACGCCTGCTTAGTCCCTTTGATAAATCTTTTAGCCTGGAGGCACACCTGCGTGTTCTCCCAGCATTTCTCCAAAACTCTCGTCTCCCAAAAGGTGAAGTAAATAAGGACTTTAATCTGAATTTGAATATATGTATATTGTTGATAATTTTGCATAATTATGGATTTATTTTATTGAATCTCTTATTATTTATCTGTTATTTTATCCGTCTTAGCATGCATATTTCTTTTGTTCCTGACCGGTTTCGGATTTTCATCCATCGTCAGAGCAAATTCACCAAGTTCGTGTAGAGAGTTCACTTCAACGTAATGTTTCTGTTGCACTCGCATTGTTAGTTTGTTGATTGTATATAACTATGTGGGGAGGTTATAAGGTTATGTTACTATGTGTGTGTGTTTAATGACAAAATAGAATCATTATAAATTATGATTAGACATTAGAAAATAGTACATTATAAATAGCATTTTTTGAAGGATTTATAACTAAATGTTAATAATGGTGTTAACTATGCTCAGTGTTTTATCAAGTCATTTTTATTAAGGGGATGGGGGATAAGAAATTTCAGGCGTATACTGTACTGATAAAATTTGAAGAAAGGCAATGCAAAGTTTATGGACAATCAAAAGCTTGTACAAATAATAAATAAATGTGAAATCCAAGCAAGGTCAATTATTATTCACTTCTAATAATGAATTTGTTACAAAAGAAAGAGTAAATACCAACAGAACACTTGTGTAGAAAGAGAGAGACCAAAATGAATACAGCATGCGTAACATTAATCTGATCAATGAATTTTGGTGTGATTCTTCATGAAAAAAATTCTAGTTTTCAAATTTGTAAAAAAAAAAAATTATATGTTCCATTTGAAATAAGAAAGTTAGTTCCGGGATCTGCCATTTCGGAGTATTTAAACAAAATTATTGATGATATATTTGAAAAGTTCTAGAAAAAATTAGGGAGGTTATAAAACAAAAATTGCATTCCCGTTGGATACACTCTGTATATCACATTTGTTCAACTTTGTCATAATTCAGGTTAATAAATAAGTAATAATAAAATAAACATCTCACCTACGTGATTGATCGCATATCGTGATATTGGATATATTTGGTAGGAATATTTAGACCAATCAACAACGATTATATTATAATCTTGTGCTTGAATGTATGCTATGAAAAAATAAGTATTAATTAACATACTGAAATCTAAAAAAATAATAATACAGTTAAGAAACAATACAAACAATAAAATAAATTTACCATTTACCATTTCTAAGTTGGGCACTAAAATAGCGACTACCAGAACTCAGCCATCCATGTATCAGAATTTTGGTTTTCTTTTTTGGATCAAAGTTGGATTTGAAAACACTCAATACATCATAAAGTATTATTTCTTGTGGTTTATCAAAATCTCTTTTAAAATCACAATCAAATAACTATAATGATATATTAGTTTAGAAATAAATAAAGGTATAAAATATATTATTTTACCTGGTATGTAATAAAAAATGTACATATCTATTTACATTAAATATATAAGAAGCTATTATATTCACTGAGGTCGAATTGTTTATAAAAATCTTAGTCATATCTTCATATTGTTCTACACTATTATCTCCTTTAAAGTAATTACATTAAATTAATTACTTAATAATTTAATAAAGATTAATAATTAAATTAAAATTAATTAGATAAAGGATAGTTTTCATTCAAAGAATCAAAGCCATATTTTATGTTAAAACTAAATGAATTATGGTATTAAATCTGCAAAGTATAGGTATGTCAAAACTACACTAGGAAAATTTTGTTATTTTTGTCAGTTGTGAGGAACAAACCACCCTACGCTTTACAAAGACCATGTAGCTGCCACAAAGTTCGGAGCCTTCTCAGTGACTGCCGGAATGACAACACTCCCCATTACCGGACAGTGAGCTGTAGAGGGTCCTAGGAAGAGAAAAATCTAAGGGCAGCACTGCTGGACTCGAACCTGGGACTTCCGTATTGCTAGACTACAGAGCTTAATCTCTTCTCTGCACTAGATAAAGTAAAAGCTTAGATTATTGTTGAAATTAGCAACGTTATAATTAAATACTGGCGATGACAGTCAGTATTATCAAACCGGGAGGATATTACTTCATATACAAAGGCTGTACTATAATTGAAAGACTAAATATAATTCTGTGTGCAATTTATAAGAATCCGAAAAACATTATTTTAAAGAAAGACGCTTATAATTTCAGTTCAAAGTCAAAGTTAGTTATGAAAGAATTTACAATAGAGATTTCTGATTCTTTATTATTGTAAGAAGTGTAAGACACTCTTTCCGAATAGGTTCTGATTCTCTCATCAGTCAATGATACTCACTGGAAATGATTCTGGGAAACTGAGATTTTATATAATTAGAGGAGGAATTTAACTTGGCCATTGTTCAGCATTTAGGGGGTGATAAGAAAAGTTACATGATACATACAACTTAAAAATAAACAATTTAATAATAAAAGCTTACCTGCTACAATGTAAATAGCAAGATATAAACATAGGATGAACATTGTCCATGTAATAACACATAGAATATTTTATTAACTATTTATGATCTATGTGTAAAGAGACGTGTTGCGTGCATTGTTTAGCTGTTCACAAATTGACATTTGAAGTAGGACTGACAACGGTCACATTTTAGAACACTTTCGGCTTTCGCCATTATTATCGTCTTGCCATTAGAGAATGACAGAATGAACAATATACAATGGACTTATCAAGCTAGCCCCACCTTTATCTATAAACAAATACTATCTAGATTGTGTTTTGATTTATTTATATACCTGTAATTATCTAGGTCATCTTAGTTAGCATCTATTTTTTGGATCTTCGAATCTATTAGTTGAAATATGTAAAGAAAAAAAATTCTCAATATGGCATTCTGGAAGTTCCACTTCCATAGGATTTGTTGCAAAGAACTGCATAGTTCTTCTTTGTTCCCAAAAGATTTAACTAATCTAATCACCCAAACTGCAACAGACATTTAATGCAACGGATTACTGAAATATGAATTATCTAATTAGAAGTATTATTAAGCAACTTTATTTTATAACAGTCTTAGAAATAAAGATTATTAATTAACATACTTAACAATATTAATAATATATACTACCCGCATCTACTTAACAAGGTTATCCTCATCCAACACAGAAATTAATAGAAGCATCACTCACTTACAGATATCAATTAACTCTGTAGAATATTTTGGTTTCAAAGAAGGTAAAGTTTCAAAGATTTCAAATATAGATAGAGCGTTCTAAAAAGGAACCAAATATCTTCACACTTTAGAGGATTCACAATGAAGATCATATAATCATGTATTCACTTGCGAAATTAAGAAAATGTGTTAACTCAAGAGAATTAAGAAAATCCCTGGAATCAAAACGACTAACGAGAGCACTACCTAATCCTAGACACAAGACTCAACTGAAAGCTACATAATCAACATTAAACTGTGAAAATTTGGTGTGAAACTTACTGTCATATGTATTGTGATCTTTTAGTCCAGTGAACCTTGATTGTTAGTCCAGCACGCTACTACTGAGCTAATCCCTTTCCTAATTGGAAGTAGATACTTCTATTATAGTATCTACTTCTGACCTGACTGATCCTATCTTGTCCAAATAGTGCTTAGAATGCTTGTTTATTTTAGAAGCTTTCCCAGTTATTTATGTTGTTCATTAATATGCTTTTTTTGTTAATTTACTTCATTGGTATGTGCTTTTTACAGCTACATATTTATTAATAAATTTGACCCAACATGAATGACTTAAAAGTTTAACCTAGAAGAGGTTTATTGCACCAACCCCTGTTAGGTCCAGTATGAAAAACCACCCCTCTTCATGAGGTTGAGGGCTTTCCCAACCAGCTCTTTTTTGCGCTGTTATCTCCTTTGGCCTCAAAGTATCAAAGATCTTATAGCGCCATCTAGCGATTGCAACACAATTGAACAACAGGTGTAAGGCAGTTTCCTTCTCCTGACATAATCCACTCGAAGGTTCAGAGTTAATTATCCCCATCCTCTGTAAGTGTTTCTTGAACGTATCATGTCCAGTGAAAAGGCCTATCACCAGATTAATCTGCTTCCTTTCTAAGGAAGGGGTCTCTTTGATTCTATATTTATACAGCTTCGACATAATCATCTTGCTTTGTTTGGTTCCTGGACTTAGTTTGGTTTCTTTGATTCTGCTTTGCTTGGTTTCCACATTAGATCGAACTCTCTCCGGAGCCAGTCTCTGAGAAATGCGCATACTGTCACTTTGATTATCCAAGGACTGGTTCTGGGCCTCAGAACGGAGTATTCGCCCCATTCCTAGCCAGTAGATCGGCTGTTTCATTACCTTTACATTACCTTGAATCCCCAGAGTTTAACCTAAGTTAATATCTGGCAATATTTGCTATAGGATATTTTGGCAACAAAAATTTGAAAATTATTTTAAATGCTAACAGAATTAACAAAAAAATCTGGAGTGAAACACTCACACGACTTTCTCTTATTATCTTGAAAACATTGTAATCAAGTAACGAATTCCCTTAAAAACTTCAAATTTTAACTTCATTTCAAATGCGTTATGAAATTTTAGGTATTCACTAGATATAGCTGATGCGTGTATATGTTCGTAGAACACAGAAGTACACACAAAATTACTGAAGAATTGTGCTATACCTCCGTTTCTGATCTCTCTACCCTTCGACTAACTTGCATAGCGCCACTGGTGGCGAACAAAAGAAGTAAAGCCTGCGTCTTCTTTCCAACCCGTGTCATCACTCCTAACTTTACCCTAGGTGATAGAATTATTATAATAAACTAAAATAGCCCTGTAGAAGAAAACACAACGCCAACTCTGCCCCCAAAGCCTCCTGAAATGAATTTTCCCGTAGAAATGTTATAAATAAAAGCTGTAGCTCTGGAATTGTAGCTTTTCATATGTTGTGCATTTTATTTATTAAGTTTAAAAAAAAAAAATTGTTTGAGCCATTTTCTATAAAATAGCAAAAAATTAAAAATCTTTTCATTAAAGTGATACTTCCTGTTGAGGAATTTTGACAGATAACTATCAATATATTATCCTGTTATATCACATTTGAACATCCTGCGATTTTTCGTTTTTGAGCTACGCTGTTCACATACAACACACAACACATACACCCTTACAGACCATTTCCTAAAAACCACTTCTTCATACTCAGAGGAACCTCAAAAAGTGAATTTCCATTGAAAACTCAATATCTAAAACTTGACATTATTACAATACTTCCTCTTAACAGCAGTAACAGAGAGTGAAAATTGAATAATTTCAGATGATCATTTCCTTGTTCCAGATCCACGACATTTTATTATATTTATTTAGTTTTTTTTGAGATAATAAGATCGAACGATATGGAATTCATTATCTCATCAAATATGTAATGTGACACTTGAGTACTTTTTAATATCTCATAACTGAAACAAACATTCTTTTACAAGTTTAGCAATAATTTTGATTGATATTATAGTTGTTTACTTTATTCATTTTTGCAAATACTATCTCTGATACTCGACAGAAAGCTGTTTTTATTGTATGCAAAAAAAAATTGAGAAAAAAATATATAAAAATTTTCTAATTACTTTCTTTTACTGCTATACGAGAAAAAAGACGCAGGAAACTTAAACTTGATATTCCGTATCACTTAAAAATTAGAAACTTAATGGCGCAACATCTCATGATGGGACCAAAGTTTGACAGACGACAATTTTCATTGGGAGGGCGCGATTCCCTAGACGTTTAGTTATGATCTTCGCTACCTAGGTGCGCTACCATCTGTAGCTTCCCACTTTTTCTCACGATGCTACAGTCCATTACCGACTTTGCCCTCACGGGAATCGAACCCTCAATGGCTTAGTGCCTTAGCCACTAATCCGTGAAGGCTCGAATAACTCATTCGTATATTAACTTAATATACGAATTACGATATTACTTGAAATTCTTTGAAATTTTCTCAAGAATGGCTCCAACTATTAGCTTAAAATTTTGTATACTACTAACATATAAATGACCCTTATATGTTTATTTGTAACATTTTTCTTAGGAAAATATTATTTTGGCGGTTCTTTGTGGGAGGGGGGAAGCAGTCTTAAATTTATTCTAATGTATCTCTTCAGTATTATGTATGATTCTATCTCCTATTAAAATGCATTAGAAGCATAGATAGCATTCTAAATTGAATCTATCTTAATCTAATCAATCGATTAACTGAAACTGCGACTTTGCAGAAATGTTTTTTTTAGAGTTTATTTACAAACGACTATAACTTCAAACTTTGGAATATTAACTTCACATATATAAACATTTTTTATTTGAAAAATATATCCGAAAAAATTGCATTTGCAGTATTTTGAAGAATCTGTGATGTTATAGTTCAAAGTTATATGGTTTGTTGTGATTGGGTCCGCAGATATGGAGAGCAGAGCTGGCTTCTTTTTGTGGACATCGACCGGACTTTGGGCGTTCGCCCATCACTGTTTTGACAAAACATCCAGATGAAGGGCGAACGCCCGAAACAGATCGATGACCACAAAAAGAAGCAGGCTATCAAGGAAAATATCTCTGATGTTTATATAGTTTGTTTAATGTTATAAGCCTCTTTTTTTTTTATTACAATATAATCTCTTTCCATCTGCCATGGATGCTAACATGTATGACAGACTGAGTTACGGCAACTGAGTTACAAGTTTTAAAGTAATTGTGACATTACTTTTACGGTAATTTCAATATAATGAATTTAGATGTAGATTGTTGTAGGGGATTGTTGCAATGCGACAGAACTATTGTGCACCCAGGAGCCTTCTCCAATGCACAGTCTGCCTCCAAGCAGCGTTCTCTAGCTACAGAAAACACTGCCCACCACCGGACAGTGAGTTGTAGAGGCTTCTAGAAAGAAAAAAAATCTAAGGGCAGCACGCTGGATTCGAACCCTGAACTTTCCGCGTTGCTAGTCAAGCGCGCTACCACTGAGCTAATCCCTTCCTTTCCCTTTTGGCTTTCTCCAATTAACTAGGGACGGAGACCCTAGATTGTATACTGTTTGTCCTTGTCTGTAAACTGTACAGTGTTTATAGTTTAAGTGTATTGTGCACATTTCTGATGAAGTGCATGGAGTAATTGAGCTGTGGTAACCCGTGGGGTCGCTACTCCCCAAGTGACCGCATGCAACAGATTACCCCTTGCGGGCATAATGAAGGTAACTTTTACTTGTATAAAAAAGTAATATGAGTATTTCACACCACGTTTTTTTTTGTTAATAATTTATTTATTTTTAGTTTTAGAAAACTAACCTTTCACTTGATGACTAATAATATAATTAATAAAAACCACTTTGCAAATATAAGAACAAGAATATTAATAAGATTTAGATTTTGTTCTTGAACGGCCAGCAAAGAGTTACGTGCCTTTAATGTTGTGCCAAAATAGAGGATATGAGTTGAATGATAATTTGATTGATTTCTATTTTATCTGTATCAATAACACGTGCTTGTTTAAATGATTAGTCAGCTGGTCGAATGATTAATATAAGGAATTTTATCACATTAAATTGGATATCAATTTTTTATGAGTTTAAAAAAAATTTCTTAGAATAAGATTGCAACTTTTAATGTTTACATAAAATGTAAAAGAATGAATGCAGACCGTTGAGCAGAAAAATTGACATTTTGGTGCTTTATTTTTAAGAAGAGGCAAGTAGGCAGATAGAGGAAGAGATGGGATGATGAGTTAGTGGAATTGCTGGTTCAACGTGGAGCGAATGACCAGGAATAGATTGGCATGGAAAGAATTGAGAGAGACGTATTTTCACTATGTGAATATTTATTAATTGTTTAATATTAATAACATTAATATATTAACAATCCAAGTTGAAAGAAAATCAAAGAAAATTCCATAAAACTCAAAAAATCAATTCTGTAAAATCGCTCTTCCGGCTACTGATTTTCTTGAAGTTTAGAATTCCATTAATGCTACTGTCCCTTGGGAACCCCTAAAAATCAATTTTTCCGAGAAAATGGCTCAAATAAAAGTGATAGGTATTCAGTGAATAGCCAGTTTACGATGTTTGGAAAAATCGTTGGAGCCGTTTTCAAGAAAAACATGGAAAACTGAAAAATAATCATTCAGTAAAGTTGCATTTTCGGTAGATGCAGTTTTCCCATATAATTTTCGTGTTTGATGTGGTGGTAGTGACGACTAAATGGAATACGGTGACTTTTCGTTTTTTGATATATTTTGTTAACACACACAGATTATTCGCTAAAAACAATTTTCGTCTTCAGAGGACATCAAAATATTTTGAAAATCTGGTACGATTGCAATACTTCCTTCTTATACTACGATTGCAAAGAATAAGTAATTAAACTGGGCCAGTCTAAACCATTTAATAATCTAATATATGGTCTATAGAAATGAATCTTTCAACAAAAATAGAGAATCTAAAGGAAGAAATGATTGGGCATACGTCAACAAAGTGGAAAGTGTCTTTATTAACTCTATAGTTAAAGAGTGTACAATGATGGCAAGCTATCTGAACTACATACATGTAAGGTTAGAATTAAGGTTCCCATAACCTTACACTTACACTGAACATCCATCTCACAGACTTTACAGTACGAATAATTTTGCGGTTTACAATGCAAAAATAATATATCTATATAAATATAATAGGTGTGTGTGAGTGTGTAACAATTTTACGGTATTTAAGATCTTCATGATGTTTATAAATTAATGAATCGTTACTCTTAATTAACACAGCTTTTGTTTATGTAGTTGGAATTGATGTCAGCTTCATAGTCCGAAAGAATTTAGAAGGTATATGTTAAATGTAGTTACTCTACTTTCACTGGTAATGATAATTAAAAGAAATGTAAATTAAGTTTGCTTTACTCGAGCTTTGAATAATTAAAATCTGAAATGAGATTTGTATTCCATTATTGTCATAATGAAAAGCTTTTTATTAATACAATAACAAAACAAAACCACTCATCAACTTTCTCATAATTTCTTCAAACTGGGAATGTAAATAAACGTTTATTTGGCCTTAATATTACTTGCGTTTGGGGGGCCGTAAATTTTATTTTTTATTTTCATGACCTAAGAGCTATGTTTACAAACTTGACCACCAGGCAACGCTACTGTCAATTCCATCAAAACCAATCAGTGTTTATTGTTTAGAGATAAACCCAACGTCATAGATAGATCTCCTACAACTTCAATCAATTCAGTCAATTCTTTTGGAAAAAAATTGAAAAGCTTATAGATGAGCAGTTAATTTTCCACGTTAAAACGAACATTTTTGGAACAGTTTCGACAAAACTTCCATTCACAATGTAGCACTTAAGATTACTGTTTTTCTTCAAACACAAATTCCTCTCAATATTATAATACAAGTTTTATACTTAAACTGAAGTGTTCCTTTTTAGAGCAGAAGTTTCCGAACTTAATTAGCCTACCATAACTATTTCAAATAAAAATCATTCAGCGTTCACCTGAAAATCTATCTTGTTTAGGGAACGCAGAGGAAAGCGTGCAAAAATGTATTTTATTTTATGTATCTATATTTATACCTCCTTTTCTAAAAAATAGTAACAAAAGATGTTGAAGCTAAAAATTATTAATTATTTAACGAAATTGCTCTAATAATATTAATGCAAAAATCACAAAACATATTCATGGTGTTCGTTACGACCGTTCTGTCTCCAATAATTTAAAATAAATTTAATTGTACTCTATATATATCATATTTTGTACTTAGTTTATTTTATATTGTTTAGTTTAAAATTTTTATTCTTGAAATATTTAGTTTAAGTTCATAGTTTCTGTTGGTCCTATTTTTGATATGTATTTCAACCTTTGTACAGACCCTGAAGAAGACAATAAATTTGCCGAAACGTCGGTAGAAATTTAAAAAAGAGTTCTTTTGTTTGACCGAACCTCAAAATCCATTTTCAACATATAAAATAATTTTAATGAGGAGGATGCCTGGTATGCTGATATCAGTTGGTTAATGTTGGGCTCTGTCTTTCTCAGCAGCATTTCTATAATCACCGTCATTAGTTATTTGTAATCAGTTCCTTTTTTAAACATAGATTTTTTTTAAATGCCTCAAATTTTTGTATTTTAAGCTACTAGGGTGGTTAAGAAGTGTTAAGCTGATGTATGATTGCGTCCAAAAAAAAAAAAAATGTAGAGTTTTAAATGTATGGTCAAAATATGACCCTAGTTACAGAAATGTGACTTCACAATTTACAAGTAATTTTCCAGTTTTATATTCTGATTATGAAAACATTTTTTTCAAATTGTTATGGTAGCTGCATTCTATGTGATACACGTTTATTCTATTAACTTATATATTTCTTTTATTTGAAACGTTTTTTCCCGAAATACTCTGGAGAAATCTTAACCTTAAACGCCAGTTTTGCTGAGGACTCACAGAAGGCGCTCCTATAGAATGTACATTAGAATCGGATGAATTTGTGCGTAACACTATAATTCCCTGTTTAGATATAATGCAAGGCCCAACTAAATATTGGTAATCATTCAAGTTTAAAGAAAACTGTGTGCAATAAAAATTGTTTTTTAATTTTTATTTTAAGGCGAGCTTGTATGTTATGTTCATTGGCTAGCGTCCGGAGCCTTCTCAGTACATTGCTGGCTTCCAGACAATGTACTGTCTTCACAGACAACCCTGTCGATTACCGGAAAGTGAGCTCCTAAGAAAAAACATCTAAGGACAGCAATGCTCCCCAGTACCTCCGCTGGAAGTCTAGCGCGCTACCACTGAGCTAATCCCCAACAAGAATTCTAATAATAGCAGTAAGACTAAGTCTTATGAATACATTACACCAGATACTTTTTTCAATTTTTCAACTTATAAAATAAAATAAAAAATCTGGTGTGAAACACTCACATAACTTTCTCTTACTCCAGTTCTCAAATTTTATAATTTGTGTAACAAATTTAATGAAATTCGTCGAAAACTGATAAAACTGTTCAGTAAAAGCGTACTTCCGGTTTACTAATTTTCTTGAAACTTGGAATTTTGGCCATCTATTTATTTCTAATTAATTTTGTTTGGAGTATAGAATTGTATAATCAACTATGGTAACACTTTAGAGAAAACATATCCCCCCCGTAAAGTGCCCTTAAATAAAATTTTCCCGGAGAAATGTTTCAAATAAAAGTTGTTGCTCTTTGTATGAGTAATTGATACAGCAAGTTTGAAGAAAATCGTCGGAACCGTTTTTGAGAAAATTGCAAAAAAAAAAACCACTAGTAAAGTGGTACTTCCGGTTGAGGAATTTTGACAGATAACATATTGTCAGATCCCATGGTGATACTTAAACGGAATATCAAGTTTCTATTTTCTACAGTTTTTCGTTTTTGAGCTATGCTGTTCACATACATACACACAGACCATTTGCTAAAAACCACTTTTTTTTTCGGAATCAGGGGACCTCAAGACGGATACTTCCGGTAAATACTCGATATCGAAAATTTGACACGATTACAATACTTCCTCTCTAGGACTAAGAGAAAGTAATACAGATGTTTTTCCCTGAAATAATATTGACTCATAGTCAACTTTAGAATCTAACATATAACATTTAATACACACTAACTTAGTAGAATCCTGGTGAAGTGATTCATTTATCTATTTCTTCAGGTTTAACTCAATTTTAAATATTCGAGATCTAAAAAAGTAAACAATTTAAACAATAGTATTATAGTTTCTTTATTGGCCTCCTAAAGATGCATTCAAAACAAAAGAATATAAAGATAGACTAATTAGATTTAACGTCTAGTTGACTTTAACTCGGTTACAATTCAAATCAGATATTGACTTCTTGTTACTTTATTAAATACAAGAAAGTTAAAAGGGAACAGAATCTTAATTAAGTAAAACTTTAAAATAACTAATTATTAACTTTCAAAATTCTGGCTCTATCTCTTGGTTTTTTTTATTTTAGAAACTATGTTTAGTAATATATAATGTTGTTCATTTTAATGATTAAAAAGTTTAAAGTAATTTTGTTTTAATAAATATAGGAGAGAAATCTTATTTAGTAAAGTAATGCCTATTTTTTCAGGCGGGCTTAACGTCCAACTACCAAATTAGGTGTCATGGACGGGGGCGGAAGAACGTACTTTACTATTAATATTTTTTAAACAAATATAAAATTTAGTTATACGCTGGACTCGATCTGGGGTCCTCCCACTTACAAGTCCATGCTCATAACCAATACACCAACACCCGCCCCAGAAATCTTATTTATTATTAAACTAATTTAATTTAAATTATTAGTTTATCTTAAATTTGAAATTTAAATTAAAAGTTCAAAGATGGGTCGCTATGATATTGTTAAAATCAATTGAAGTCTAAAATTGAAAACTGAAATTGGAAGTAATAAATATATAATCCTGATCCCCAGAGTTCACCACTTCCCAAAAAACCCCAAGAATTTTTAATATTCCCAGAATTCAAATAAAAGTGATAGTATAAGAAATTTGAAGTAAATCGGTAAATTAATTATAATAATAACAACAAAGACAAGCAGCTGAGCCATAGCGCAGACTTTATATGTTGTCAGATACGATAGTGACACCAACTAAAATATCAACCAGCACGCGTACTGGAAAATGAAAGCTACAAACTTTACTAGGACATAAATGTGATAACATACCAACACGTTTTATACAGTAAACTAAGTATCATCCTCTTAGAAAAAAGTAAAGAAAACGAGACATCTAATATTCATGGTGATCTTCAACAATGAGAATTTATTGTCATCCTACAATGAAACAATTTTCTATAGAAATTACTAAGCAAATTTGGAATGCTGTGGTTGTAAGGATAGTTTTTATTGTCCTTTTCCTACAATGGAATAATTCCTGTTTCTCTGAGGAAAAATAATCAAGTCTTTCTCAATTGATAAGAATGTATACATTGATCTGCAGCGATCAACTATATTAATTACATGCCACTTGTTCGACTTTTTTAGGTTAAGAATTATTTATTTGTTAGCTATTCGAATAGACTCCCAGGATCTCGCTGAGTGAATATATTAATAATAAAAAGAATAATCAGATTCGAATCTGATCGGTGCAGTAATGGCAGCTAATAAGGGGTATACGCCTTTAGATTTACATACGGCCTCGTCATGGGTGCAGGAAGTTCAGGACTCTGCCAACGACATGGCCGCAGCATGGAGTGCTAAGGCCTTACATGGCAATACCCCGCAGCGCTGGATGGTATCGCCATAGACAAAGAGGCGTCAGTGATTTGGCTTACCCGTGGGCTACTTTACACAGAAACTGAGGGGACTCTAATTGCCATTCAGGATCAGGTAGTGGCTAACAGGTATTATATGTGCTCTATTATTTGAGATGTCAGTGTCCACTCTGCCCCAGAGACGATCCACCACCTTCTTTCTGCCTGTCCAATGTTGGCATAGACGGAGTACCTTAAGTTAAGAGACGAAGTACCTTAGCATGGGCTAAGATACTGTATCGGGAGTTGGCATTGAAGTTAGGTAGGCGATAAGTCGTCCCACTCTACTATCAGTATGATCCCGAACCGGTGCCACAGAGCTCTATTGGGATCGCGTGATGCTCACGGATCACACAATAGAGGGCACCCGACCTGACATTGTGTGGCACAATAAGAACGAGGATAAGGTATACATAATAGATGTCACAGTCCCGAACTCAGGTAATGTTGTGCAAGCCTTCAATGAGAATCTGATTTAAGTACAGGCCGCTGGGAGCTGTGGTTGCTTCTCTTTGAAGAGGCGTTGAGACTGTTGACATTGTACCGATTGTCATTTCTGCAGTTGGTGTAATATCGCTATGGCTATCCAGGGCGGACTACGATCTTGAGATCAATAGAAAGACTTGCTGGCTTTAATGCAGCAAGCTGTAATCCTCCATTCCTGTAGGATTATCAGGGAGATTGACGAGCCGCGGACGCTGGACTCCTGATGATGATGGTTAAGTCAGGCTATTTGTTACTAATACAAGAATACAAAACAATATGTTCACTTATAGCGATCCAGGTGCCTCCCTTGCCTAAGGGCCGCGAGATACCTTTAAAAAAAATAATAAGAATGAAGTATTTGCTCTATGATCTGCTTATACCAAAGGATGACAACAATTCCGTCCATCTTCCGCTGAGGAGTCGTGTTCGATGTTCTGATGCTCCGTAGCTGTGTTGGATTCCATAAAGGCCAAAACTTTTTCTTACTATAATTAATACAATTACAAAATTGACAGTATCT
Source organism: Triatoma infestans (assembly GCA_011037195.1). Lineage (NCBI taxonomy): Eukaryota > Metazoa > Arthropoda > Insecta > Hemiptera > Reduviidae > Triatoma > Triatoma infestans. The sequence continues at coordinate 26,734 of JAAEAF010014880.1, forward strand.
TTAACTTTCACTTTTATTTTTTTCAGAGCCAAAATAAAAATATTATAAGAAAAGCATCTACGAGAAGTGCATCCCTTTTTTGAAAGAAAAGTTCCGAGAGAAGTTCGGTAAGAGGGATTTTGCAGTAAAAGGGCTCGTGGAATAATCCCCCGATTCACCGGCAAATACTTGGAGGAGATTGGAATGGAATCAAAGGAACAATCGCTCTTATCTGAAAATATAATACTGGATTCACTGGGTCTCATCCAGCATCGTATAGATGGTACTTAGTGTGTGGAATATAATTATCATTCTCGTTTCCTCTTCTACCTTCCAACAGATTTTTGTTGACTGTTCTCCCGATTGTGTTTGTCCGTTTTCTTAATTAGTTTTTAGAGTTTTTTATTGACGAAGACTATCTAGTCCTACTTTTATTTGACATAAATATGGGTACAATCATACTTTTGACCTTTTTCGTTTTTTTTTTTTTGCAACTTGTCACCGACAAAATATTTATTAATTGTTTTTAATTTTGTTTTTATCAATGTTTGATTCTGTTGTTACATTGATTATATTTATGATTGTTGAATCATTTCATATCATATCAATAATTGTTGATCATTAGCCATATCTATTACGATTGTAAATTGAAGGTATGCTGTTTTTCAACAATTTTACTAAGTTAAGGCTAACCTAACCTAACTAATTTATATTTGTAATTATAAATATTTATAAATAAATTGTTTCTCTCTGGGTGTGTGCGTGACATAGCATGTCATTGTTGTCTCAGAAAGACACTTCAATATACCCCAGAAGTCGGCGGCCATTGAAGGAATCCAAATAAACTTTAAAATTTTATGATGTAAGCTTATATAGTATTTGAACTTTAACACACAAATTCTATAGAACTATCTAAAACAAGTTTATCTGGAAAAAATGTTCCAAATAAAAGTGATAGCTTTATATCTTGTGCAATTAGTGTTAGGTCGCGGCATCTTTGAAAGCTTAACTCCGATTCGCCTTTATTGCCCTTTTTTATTATCCCACTACTGCTAATCCCTTGGCATTTCCAAACTCTAATTTTCTATTTCTTCTTTTCATCTCCCGCCGCGTTCTCACGCTTCCCCGCATTTTTCCCTCTCTTTCTATCTTGGTGGTGTGATTGCGGCGCTTTCATCTTCCGGAGTTGGCGCGTTATTTTAGTTTCCCTTACCCTTCAAAACCTTCTTTATTCCTCAAATTTACTTCACTTCACTTCTGTATCTCGCCTGGTTAACAGTGTTTTGTGCCGTTCTCTTCTCTGTCGCCCATCTAGTTAACCTTAGTTTTACCGTTTCTTCTTCTGTGGTGTAGTGTTAATTTCGCCTTATAAACTTTGTGTCGCCTTATACGCGCCTATTAGCCATGGTAACTATTAACTTGATTCTTCGGTATTTACCAAGACTCATCCCTCCGCGCCAGCATCTTCACGAGGCTATCTCATTGCACGTTAGTGGACTTGCCAGCACCTGCCGTTTCAACCACGGCATCATACGCTTCTGAAGAAGCATTCTAATCCTTCCACGCTCACCTGAGTTCCTTTCTTTCGACACACACACACACACACACACACACACACACATACGTCCCCTCCTCCTTTCCCACTCCGCCATTCGTCTCATCAAGCCTGCGTCTATTCATCACTCAACGTCACCAAGGGGTAAGTCTCGTTTTTATTGTTTAACATTATTATTCATTTTTTGTGCTTTTGCCACTATTCGCCATCTCGCCTTGGATGTCTGCCGCGCAGACAATTAGTATTCTAAGTTTACAGGAAATCGTTATAGTGGTTCCCGTAAAAATACCAAAAAATTCCAAACCTTATTCTGTAAAGTCGCATTTTTGGTTAACCGTTTTTACAAATTCAGAATTGAGGAAAGCTTAGACCTACTGTTCCATCAGAACCCACAAAATATCAACTTTCTCAAAATAATGTTACAAATAACAGTGACATATATGTAATAGTATGACGAAGTTTAAAGAAAATCGTTGGAGTAGTATTAAGAAAATTGCGAAAAACTGGAAAAAAAAAAAAATCCATTGCAAGAATAATGAGGACCGCTGAGTCCAAAAAAAATTGATATCATGGTATCCTATTTACATGAAGAGATAAGTAGGCAGACAGAGGAAGAGATGGGATGATGTGTTAGTTGGTGGTCCAACGTGGAGCGTGGAGTGGAATGGCCAGGAATAGATTGGCATGAAAAGAACTGAGAGAGATCTACTGTCACTGTGTGAACATATATTAATTGTGATAATATTCAGTTTTTTGTTTGTATTAGTAAGTGGCGGCTAGTGCATAACCACTGTGACGCTGCAGCACCCCCAGAAAATAACTACAAAAATAAACTTATAACCTAAAAATAATAATAACCTAACAATCTTTGCATAATTATTATTTAAATATCATCCTATTACCATGCGTTGATACAATTAAATATCTAGGACTCTATATAGACAAACGCCTAACATGGAACCCACATACAAGACTGAAACGAAACGAAGTAAAAAAACGTTACAGCCTACTCAAGCGACTACTAGACAGACGCTCAAAACTAACTTTAAACAACAAATTACTTATCTACAATCTCCTATTAAAACCAATTTGGACTTACGGACTCGAGTTATGGGGCTCAACCAAGCGTTCCAACATCCACCGCCTCCAAACCCTACAATCCAAAATACTCCGTTGTATAACCAATGCTCCATTTTAGGTTTCTAACCTGACAATACATTCCGATCTCCAGATTCCATTTATAAGTGACCTTGTCCAAATACGATACCGCAAATTTCACAACCGTCTCGCACATCATCACAATCCATTAATTCACCAACTTTCCTCAACAGCCATTCCAGATAACCCTCCTCGACGACTGTGGCGGCAGTGGCCTCGTGATCTCTTATAAGTGCGCAGCGAAATAATGTGGAGGGTCACCACTGGGTGATTTCTCCATTCCCGTGATTGTAAGTCATCTCATTTACTTGTTGCTGGTTACGCAAGCGTTTTTCTAATAAATGAAAAAAAAAATTTAATAAACTCGTGTTTAAAAAAAAATTATTTCAACAAGCGTTGCTTGATGTTGAACGCTGCTGCTATTGCAGTGTCAAAAAAATTGTCATATTCGGTTATTTCCGACAAGCTTCGTTTGCCTTAATAATGTGACCCAAATAGTGCTATTGCAGCTGCTCTCCTGGCAGCGTTGATTGTAATTGTATGCGGTATAGGTTATATTACAAAAAAAAAAAATTTTTTTTCTTAAAGCTTACCGTATACATGCTTACTTATTATCTGTTTCCATGCTTCCTGCTTTAACTAGATTTTCGCTCGGATAAATTGAACTCGAGTCTGAAAAAGTGGCACTTAACACGAAACCCGATAATGGTAGTTCCTTAGAATACACAATTTCAAAATTTTGACCATGATTATCATTAAAGCGACAAATAAGAAGATTTACAAAAAGTGAGAATTAAAAAAAATATACAAAAATTTATTTTTTATTTGACATAATTTTCTCAACAGTTTCCAAAGCAAAAGGTGTTTTATAATTTGTGCGCAGATAATAAGCTCCCCTAGCTCTGAAACAAACAAAATATAATTAATACCAAAATTTTAATTATAGAACTAAATTATCTATAATAAAAATATTCTTCCGTTTAGATCAGAGAATTATATAAAACATTGTATCTACCTTGGGGATACATGTTCTCCCATCACTGTTAGATTTCCATCTTTACAATTATTTTGCTCGAAATGTTCCCAACTATCACAGGGTACTGCTGAAAATCCTTCTGGAGTAGTTATCGATTCAGCAAATAACCAATAAGCTCGACGATGGCTTCTCAAAGCTGAAAGAAATTTTTTTTTATCTTGAATTATTAGAATTATTTCACTTATGTTAATGAATAAGTTCAATGAAGACCAGTCCAAGAAAAAAAATGAAAACATTCAATTATGCCAACGTTTCGACAGAGTTTCCTGTCTTTATCAAGGCTTTTATCCAAAAAAAAACGATACAATAAAACTGTAAAATGCCAAATAATAATAACAAAAACAAAACACAATAAATGTTAAAACAATAATATTGAACTTACATACAGAGATAGTGGTGAAGATACAGAGAAAGAATGTTTAAAACGCGGAAACGTAAAAAAAAAAATTAAAAGTTATTAGTTACTTGACTCAAATCATCTACAGAAATGAAAGTGGGTTGAATACGCAAGTGTAAAGGATTTGAGGAAATTTTTAGGGGTGGGGTAAAGGAAATTCTAAAAGGTTTAAAAAAAACCGTTAAACAATTCGAACAAATTATTGGTATCATTACGAAAATTAACAGACAATTTCTTTCTTTTGATATATATCATTTTTAATATATTTCTTTTTTTCCAGTTAGTTTCTTTTGCTAGTACTTTTATTTTAGAAAAATCAAATTTATGATTTTTTACCCCTAAAATGTTTCGTCAGTGCAGTGATAAAAAAAAAATCTGGTGTGAAACACTCACACAACTTTCTCTTACTCCAGTTCTCAAAATTATAATTGACAAATTTTATAATTTGTTTACCAAATTAATGAAATTCGACGAAAACTGTTCAGTAAAAACGCACTTCCGGTTTACTAATTTTGTTTAAACTCGGAATTTTGGCCATCTATTTATTTCTAATTAATTTTGTTTGAATGATAGAATTGTATAATTAACTATGGTAGCATTTTAGAGAATAACATAACCCCACCCCTCCTCCAAAAGTGCCCTTAAATGAATTTTCCCAGAGAAATATTTTAAATAAAAGTTGTAGATCTCTCTATGTTTAGTTTATATACAAAGTTTCAAGAAAATCGTCGGTGTCATTTTTTTTAGAAAATCGCGAAAAAGGAAAAATTCATTTAGTCTAAAGTAGTAATGTAAATGCACTTTCGGTTATCCGATTTTTTGAAACTCGGAATTTCAACATCATATTCTTTTCTAATTAATATTATTTAGATGATAGAATTGTTTAGCAAACTGAAATAGCACTTTAGATGAAAACCTAACCCCACCCCTCCCCCATAACTGCCCTTAAATGAATTTTCCTAGAGAAGCATTTCAAATAAAAATTGTAGCTCTTTGTATGTGTAGTTGATAAATCAAGTTTGAAGATATATCATCGGAGCCATGAGAAATGCAAAAAAAAATAAAAAAAAAACTACAAGTAAAGTGCTACATCCGGTTGAGGAATTTTGACAGATGACCCACTGTCAGATGCCATGGTGATACGTAAACGGAATATCAAGTTTCAACTTTCTACGGTTTTTCGTTTTTGAGCTATGCTGTTTACATACACGCACACACAGACTATTTGCTAAAAAACCACTTTTTTTGGACTCAGAGGACCTCAAAACGGATATTTCCGGGAGAAAACTCGATATCGAAAATTTGACACGATTACAATACTTCCTCTTACTAGGAGTAAGAGAAAGTATAAATGAAGAGTCAGGGGAAGAAAAACGTGTTAAGTCATTTTTCTTAAATTTTGCAGAAATCAAATTTTAAACTAACAATCGAAATTTATCAAAAAAATGTTGTAAATACCATGAAATTATAGTATTTTTTTTTAACTTCTACCTTATCTAACGATAATTTAAAATAATTTTGAGTTAATTAACAAAACACTTATGCTGGTTACAATTAAAACAAAAGAGTAACCTACATTCTTAAGAGTCAACAATGTGTTAAGTGAGTGAGGGATGATAGAGTATATGAGATTAAAGTGAAATGGTGTTATTTTATTTCTACACAATATGTGTACAGCATTAAAAAACATTAAAACAAAATATTATTAAAAAATATTAAAATTAAAAAAATATTAAAATGATAAGATAAATCTTAATTTTCCTTATTTGGAACGGAGTCGCTCATAGTAGCTTTGAGCTTTTTTTGTGCAAAACTTTTTTAATACCATTATATCCTCCTTTTTCTCTCTTGAAATAGGTATTTGTCCTAAATAATAATAAAAAAAATTAGTTATCTAGTACATATTGTAGTGGAAGGACGAAATCGAAAAATAATAGTTTTTAAAAATAATTTAGAATATTTTATAATTATCTCAAATTAAGAAAAAGATTGACATTCCATTGCAAAAGGGCTAGCCAGGTATACAAGTCCAGTTACTGGTACGGTACAAGAACAATTACTGGCATTGTACTACCCCCTTCTCCTAACAGGGGAGGAACTGAAGAACAAAGAGAAACATTCTTTCCAAGAACAGACTTGTGCTAGAAATCAAAGTGGAAACATCGAAACACTACTTCAGGAATCGCTCTCTAAATATCTGTGCCAGTTTCACAATATTAATTATTACTAATACTTATCTCTTAACCGTATATACATACAAGCCCTTTCCGCTAAGACGCTCACGCCACAAGCTACTTATACACACATCAACACACCAATATATTACAATATCTATCTAAATAGGTATTTTTTATTGTATTCTGATTTTCATAGTGTACATTGCCGAAATAGCATTTTGAAGGAAAGAAAAATAAAAACCCTTTTCCAAGACAGGTTCCAAAACTGCTTTCATCTTTGGGGCTACTATAGATGAACCCCATGCTCCATTGAAGGTGTTTCTGTGCATGACAAGTCTTGGATGCTCTTTTGAAATCTTGAGCTCTCTGATAGGTCGCATTTTCATAGGAGCTTGTTTTATATAACGGTCTTTTAGAAATTCCGACCAATTCCTGATCATGTACTGGTCTACTTTTTTCTACATTAAATGCTAAAGGTTTCTTTCGAGAGCTTTTTATTTCGGAAATCCAATGTTTGGTAATGCTGCCGCACTGAAGAAAAGAATGACCACGAACAGGGAATGTAACAGTTACAGAGTCGAATCTGTACATTTTGTTAACTACGTAATGAAAGAACCGCACTGGAGTCCAGTTCTTGTTCTGCCCTCCACAAGAGTCACAGAATATGTTAAAAATTCGGATAGGTGATAGATGATGTGTGATGTAATCATATAAGAATGAACTGACCTCATTTGAACCCTTATGCCCAGTGCTTCTGTATAACAGTAAAAACGAACATTGGAGTCACTGAGCCTATGAATATTAAAAGAAAAAAATGACTACGTCTGTAGTAGATATCGTTAGTAGAAATATTTGGCATGGGTAAATTCTTAATAAAATCCATACAAATCGATTCTGTATATTCAGCACTGCGGCTAATTTGCCGGCTGGTTCTCTTTCTTGCATAAAAAGTTTGAGCTTTCATTAAATGTACCTTTTGAAAAGTTTTTAATCGTTTCAGCTCTGTAGCATCTTTGCATTCTGTTTCTTTGCATTTGAAAGTATCACAGGTGCTGCAGGTATCTTTCCGAGGGTACCCAAAGCTAATATTAAATTTGGTGTTGAATATTTCCCTGTAAGTGTCATAAGCTAGGGAACGGATTCGTATGTATTTACATATTTTTTTCTCGGCAATTTACAGACGTTTTTCAACTAGAAGTATTCATACTGACACTTTTTAAGCCGTTTGAGTCTACTTTTATTTCACATATTTCCACATATTTGATGTTATCGCATATTTATACATATTTGATCAAAATAAATAAATATTTCTACATATTTAATCAAAATATGTACATATTTTTGCATATTTTTCATTTTGGGCATATTTTCATAATTGGGAGGTGGTTGACAGGAACTGTGAACCACAGACTGTAGGGCTGTGAATCACAGTGGGTACAATGGTTATTGTAATTTACACAGAATGCTGCTAAACAGTGACGGGCACTTGTTAGTTCTTTGAAGTTGTCTGACGTTGTCTGTTCTTTCAGCTCGTTCGTTGAAGTGTCCAATTCATTTCGTTCGGTCACTTAGTGTATTCTTTTTTGGGTGAAATGCCACGAACATCTGCCTCAAACAGACAACTGGTTGCTAAATATCTTCGCGAGTTTCCAGCAGAACTTTTTCGAAGTGATGGAGACATTTTGTACTGCACAGCTTGTGACAAGCGCGTTTCTTGCTCTCAACGTTCCCAAGTCACCCAACATATTGCCACCGGATCGCACATAGAGAATAAAAACAGAAAGAAAGCGAGGACGTCCTATCAAGCCTTCCTTACATCTCCATCATCAAGTAAGTCTACTCTGAGTACAGATCTGTGTCGGGCTTTGGTTAGAGCAGATATCCCTTTCCACAAACTTAAAAATCCTCATTTCAAAGGATTCTTAGAGACCTATATTGGGGAAAAAATGCCTGACGAGAGCACAATCAGTTTCCCTAAAAACAAATTATTTTGTTCCTTATAAATTATTATAAATTGTAAAAATGTTCTTTTCTTGTATAAATAATTATAACTTGCCCCCCCCCCAAATTCCATTTTCATAAAAAAAAATGTCCATTTTACTTAAATATTCCAGAAAATATTTTAAGAAAATCACATATTTTCCACATAATTGACGAAAATAAATGCATATTTTAATTAAATATTTGGCATTTTTAAATACATAAAAATCCGTTCCTTCTCATAACTAACTTTGTTATCAGGGCATTTCCCTAGATACATTTGGTGCATTTTTGTGATGTTTAGATCTTCAGGTAAATATATTTTTTTGGTTTTTTCCAAACTGTAGTGGCTAGTCCTTCCTTTAAATGATTTAATATGATTCATAACTTGTTCTATAAGTTGCTTCGGAATATTTTTTCAGTCTATTTGAGTGTGCCCCTCTTTTATCCACGGGTGAATAACCGGTTAGTTTCATGTTTGTCTGAATAGTTTCTAGTCTCCTGAAGGAGAGACCATGAAATGCAGCGAATGCCTTTTTTACAAACTGGAATCTCTAGCATTTCATTATTTCGAGAAATTCTTACCTTATAGAATAAGAACCTTGCCTTAATGCCTTGATAAAGACAGGAAACTCTGTTGAAACGTTGGCAGAATTGAATGTTTCTTTTTTGACCGATCCTCACCAAATTTTTTCATAACATAATCCATCAACGGTCGGTCAATAAATTCTTTTAACTTGTATGGAACATATAAACTTCAAAAATATAACAACACTGATTTACAGTTTTGTAAATTATTTAAGACAAGTAACAAGTAACATTAATATTTTCAGTTTCCGTTTTGATATATTATTAATCTGTTTAAAATCGAACCTCACTAAAGCATTGGCGAGATTCATAAAATCATTTATCAACGGGCAACATAATTAATATTCTATTATTTCAATTATTTTTTGCTGTAATATTTCATAAGATCATTTTAAAGAGGAAAATATACCTACTTAAGACATCCCATCCACATCCTGGCTGTATTGCAGTGCCACCATTAGGATAGAAATCGACATGACCAAGACTACCATAAAATCCTGCATATCTGCCATCTGTATGGATAATATCTACAAATTTTGCAGAATTTGGACTTATTCTTTCTATACTGCTAATGCTAAAATAAGGACCCGCCGGATCTAAACCTGTGAAAATATAAAAAATTTAAAGAATGGATATGATAATTCATAATACATATATAAAAAAAATATATTCTCAAAAAATATAGAAGATTTAATTTTTTAGTGAATTTTAGGAATTCTATTAGAAATATTAAAGTATTGTAACGCAGCCATTGGTGCCATCTAGGAGAGAAAGCAGATACCTCAAGTTCTCCTAGTGGTCGCTAGGAAGCGCTGGCGGCGCGCTCTAGCCTTTCTAGAAGAATCAAGAACCTTCCAGACTTTCTCCATTGCTATAAAAGAGTGAACAACTGCTGAAGCGAGAGAGTTCACAGAGAATCTTGTTACAAACAGGGTGTGCGTTTGTGAAAAGTGTATACAAAATGAAATAAGATAAATTTGTTGGTTAAAAACGTGAATTAATTATTATTACGTGTTGTATTTGTAATTTATTGTGTTAAACAATAAAATGGTGTTTTTCTTATTGAAATTGAGAGTGTTTTATCTATACGAACCCACTTAGAACTAGTTGGAGTAGCTAGTTCAGAGGGAAAACGTTACAGTATTGCTAGAAATTTCTATAATATAATTCTATTTTACTAAAAATATTACCAGCAAAGTTTTTATTCAAATATACAAAATGATTTGGAAGGTATGTTTCCAATTTGAGCTACATTGAAGATCTCAAAGTTTGGTTCGCACTTCAAAATTGATACTATAACATTTCAAAAGATTATCCTATTTTAATATCTTGTTCTTTTATTTATTTATTTTTATTGCAGATTAGCAAATCAAATCTTTTTTATTGTACATCTATACAAAGGAAACCAACAATCACATCGGTTTTTTAAAGGAGGGATAACTTCAATAACCCACATTGTTCACACTCTTTACAAATACGTTAGTTAATTATATCTGCACGGTATAATAGGCATTATAACCATATTCAAGCGCTCGGATAGATTTCAAGGAAAGATATAGGAAGACTCAAAACGGGTTAGCGGATTAGAGTTGGTGAACAGGCACAAATGAAATTCTGATTAATGGTCTTGGGATTTTCAATTAGAAAATTCGGGTTCATTGGACACAAGAACGCTTAATAACACATTTATTTATTTATTTATTTTTTGTAGTGACATTAGCTTTAAGCCAAAGCCAATTGTCTCAACATAATGCAATATAATGAAAAAAAATTATTGTTTACTTTTGCATTTATATTATTTCTATTTATATTGTATCTATGGATCGGTCTTTCAGGCTGAAATCTTCGTCATTTTAAGTCGTGCCCGTATCTTGGGGATAAGGGCGTAAGAAGAATTACGATTTTCTCTGATAGTCAGGCCGCCACTAGGCTTTAGAGGCGAATTTCATCAGGTCGAGGATTGTTAAAGAATGCCGCGAACAGTTAGAATCTCTGGCAAACCACAATAGCCTTTCGCTGGGTTGGATGCCGGGACAAAAAGGCATTCAAGGTAACGAAGAGGCCGACAGACTGCCGAAGGAGGGCGCCTCAAGAACGCCCATTGGTCCGGATCCTTTCTGCGGCATCTCGTACAGAACTGCTTGTAAGGCCATTGAAACATGGCTAACACGCAAACACACATTACATTGGGAAAATATTGCAGGGCTGAGGCACTATAAGATTTTCCTGGAGGGCCCCTCAAAGACTCGCATAAACAATCTCCTCGGCAAAACGAAAGTGGAGCTAAGGAAGATTACTGCCCTAGTTACAGGGCATTTTCTTTTACGGAAACATCTGCATAATATGGGTCTCTCTCAGCGGACCCACTTTGCAGGAAATGTAGACGAAAGGATGAGACACCGTTTCACCTTCTTAGAGAATGCGTACACTATGCTCGCAGACGATTCCTGAAATTTGGAGCCAAAGGCGGAATCAGAAATTCCACTCGCCTCAGCCCTTGCGTTTTTTAATAATACAGGGCTGATATGAGGCGTTTATACGGGGTGCACAAGGCGTTTATGGGCCCAGCTGAGGTCTAAGTGCTGAACCTCCATTTGGAGGCCCCGAGTTTCTAGATTAGATTAGATATCTATGGATTGTACATCATATTTTATTATTAAAGGATTAATTGTTAATGGGGATAAAACACTGAATACAATCTGTCTAGCTAATATTTTGTTCATATCATTATTATAGGTTCCCAAGTTTCATAACTATTGCATTCATTGCACTTATTTGGAGTCTGTTATTCTTGTTTTATTTAATAATAATAATAATAATAATAATAATAATAATAATAATAGTGTGTATTTGAAAGCAAAAATAATACAAAAAATAAAACATTCTTCTTCAACCTCTAAACTAAAACTAAATTATTAATTTTTTTTTTTGTTTCAAACAATTTTAACACACATAGACAATGGAAAAGATCCGTCTGTCAAGTCTGTATTTTTATTATAACTATAACCATTTATTCAATATTTGTTCATATAGAAAGTCAAAAATAAAACTAGCTCTCATATTTTAAATAAATAACTATTAACAATCAATAGAAACAAAACAAAACAATATCTATAAATACACCTCTATATATATATTTTTTTTTTCTTCAACTAACAATCAAATGGTAAACAAAAATCAACTTCTAATTCTTAATTACTGAGATAGTGACTGTAGATGATATAAATAATATTCCATATTATACACATTACCAGTTAAATTCCCTAATTAATTCATTTCGGTAACAAGTAGCTTGTCTCAGATACATTACGAGATGTGACCACTCTCCTCCCCTTATCAAATTAAAAACCTCTTCTTTGGACAATTTTTTCTTTTGTAGCCATTTAACCCTCCATTCGGATAGAACAGTACATACACCAATAAAGTGGTAGGTATCCTCCACTTCCCTGGCGTTACAGAGAGAACATATAGTGGAATCATCTCGTTTCCAGTGTTTGAAATTCAAATTAAGGGACTCGGTTCTAACTTTATAAATCCATCGCATTGTATCTAAATCAAAATCATCATTCAGATACAATGCGCCGTCTCCGATAGAACAAAGCCTGCCGTACAATTCGTACCTTGATCGCTTGCACTTATTTAACGCTTCTTCTTTATTAGCTTTTACTATACTCAGCCACAAATTTTGCAGATTTTGCCGCAAGAATGGTATCTCTGAGACAGGTAATTGAATCGCAAATTTCTCTCCTAACTCTTGCCATATTTTATACCAATAAACATTCCTGTTAATGGCCTCTTTGCAAAGTAGGTTAGGCAGACGGGAGGCGGGCATTTCTAACACTTTTAATATATATTTAAAATGGAGCTTTAAGGTATAAGAGTATATAGAATCGATTCCGGTTTCAAAATCTACTATATAATTTGGGATGTACTGGGGAAGAGCCAGTAGTTTTTTTTATAAAATATCTTGTAAATTTTTCCAAATTATCATACTGCTGAAATCCCCATACCTGTGCCCCATAGCTCAATACCGCACGCGAAACCGATTTATATATTTCTATTTTAGTGGAATAGGGTATATCCTTTTTCCTCATTAAATTGTGCCAATTGGCGTTCAATCCAAATTTTGCGAGACCAACTCTTTCTAAAAAATGTTCAGTAAGGGACATTTTTGAAGTAACGGTAATACCAAGATATTTATAAGAATTTACCACTTCAATAGGTCGCCCCTCTAAATTCCATTTTTCGAATCTCGAAAGTTTGCCACCATTTCGGAACACTAATATCTTTGATTTGGCTAAGTTGATAGTTAATCCCCACTCACGACAATATTCACTAAGGTTGTTAATCATTCTTTGTAATTTAACTGGGGTAGATGTTAACATAACGACATCGTCGGCGTACATGAGGCATCTAATATTTCCCCCAGCCACATCTAAGCCTTCTCTGAGGCTGTCGTGTAAATCATTAAGGAAAAGGGCAAAAAGTAAAGGGGATAAAAGGCAGCCTTGTCTTACGCCGATTTTGGTGTTAAAAAACTCAGTCACCCCTTCTTTATGCCACACCGTTGCTCTCGTTTCCTCATAGCAGCCTTTTAAAACATTTATTAATTTTGAGGAGATTCCTGAATTTGTCAACTTAAAAAACAAAGCCTGCCGGTTAACACAATCAAAAGCTAACTGAAAGTCTATGAAGAAGCTGTAAATTTTACGTCGTTTTTTTGATAATACAATTTTTATTATGTTAAAAAGAGTGAAAATGTTGTCGATCGTAGAATATCCCGGTCGGAATCCCGCTTGAAATTCATTTAAAATATTATGTGAGTCCACCCAGCTCCACAATCGGTTTAATAAGATTCCTGCAAATAAAACTTTATTGAACACAGAAAACAACACGTCTGAACTCTTTCACTGCTCGATACAGACTCCACCAGTGTTAAACAATAAAATGGTGTTTTTCTTATTGAAATTGAGAGTGTTTTATCTATACGAACCCACTTAGAACTAGTTGGAGTAGCTAGTTCAGAGGGAAAACGTTACAGTATTGCTAGAAATTATTCTATAATATAATTCTATTTTACTAAAAATATTACCAGCAAAGTTTTTATTCAAATATACAAAATGATTTGGAAGGTATGTTTCCAATTTAAGCTACATTGAAGATCTCAAAGTTTGGTTCGCACTTCAAAATTGATACTATAACATTTCAAAAGATTATCCTATTTTAATATCTTGTTCTTTTATTTATTTATTTTTATTGCAGATTAGCAAATCAAATCTTTTTTATTGTACATCTATACAAAGGAAACCAACAATCACATCGGTTTTTTAAAGGAGGGATAACTTCAATAACCCACATTGTTCACACTCTTTACAAATACGTTAGTTAATTATATCTGCACGGTATAATAGGCATTATAACCATATTCAAGCGCTCGGATAGATTTCAAGGAAAGATATAGGAAGACTCAAAACGGGTTAGCGGATTAGAGTTGGTGAACAGGCACAAATGAAATTCTGATTAATGGTCTTGGGATTTTCAATTAGAAAATTCGGGTTCATTGGACACAAGAACGCTTAATAACACATTTATTTATTTATTTATTTTTTGTAGTGACATTAGCTTTAAGCCAAAGCCAATTGTCTCAACATAATGCAATATAATGAAAAAAAATTATTGTTTACTTTTGCATTTATATTATTTCTATTTATATTGTATCTATGGATCGGTCTTTCAGGCTGAAATCTTCGTCATTTTAAGTCGTGCCCGTATCTTGGGGATAAGGGCGTAAGAAGAATTACGATTTTCTCTGATAGTCAGGCCGCCACTAGGCTTTAGAGGCGAATTTCATCAGGTCGAGGATTGTTAAAGAATGCCGCGAACAGTTAGAATCTCTGGCAAACCACAATAGCCTTTCGCTGGGTTGGATGCCGGGACAAAAAGGCATTCAAGGTAACGAAGAGGCCGACAGACTGCCGAAGGAGGGCGCCTCAAGAACGCCCATTGGTCCGGATCCTTTCTGCGGCATCTCGTACAGAACTGCTTGTAAGGCCATTGAAACATGGCTAACACGCAAACACACATTACATTGGGAAAATATTGCAGGGCTGAGGCACTATAAGATTTTCCTGGAGGGCCCCTCAAAGACTCGCATAAACAATCTCCTCGGCAAAACGAAAGTGGAGCTAAGGAAGATTACTGCCCTAGTTACAGGGCATTTTCTTTTACGGAAACATCTGCATAATATGGGTCTCTCTCAGCGGACCCACTTTGCAGGAAATGTAGACGAAAGGATGAGACACCGTTTCACCTTCTTAGAGAATGCGTACACTATGCTCGCAGACGATTCCTGAAATTTGGAGCCAAAGGCGGAATCAGAAATTCCACTCGCCTCAGCCCTTGCGTTTTTTAATAATACAGGGCTGATATGAGGCGTTTATACGGGGTGCACAAGGCGTTTATGGGCCCAGCTGAGGTCTAAGTGCTGAACCTCCATTTGGAGGCCCCGAGTTTCTAGATTAGATTAGATATCTATGGATTATACATTATATTTTATAATTAAAGGATTAATTGTTAATGGGGATAAAACACTGAATACAATCTGTCTAGCTAATATTTTGTTCATATCATTATTATAGGTTCCCAAGTTTCATAACTATTGCATTCATTGCACTTATTGGAGTCTGTTATTCCTATTTTATTTAAATAAAAGTGACATAATCCATAGTTTGATCTCAATCTGCAAATTATTCTTACTGCTTCTCTTTAGTAAAACGTGATCCTTGAATCAGAGAGATTGCCTAGCGTTGATACACATCCTATGCATACAATCGTATCTCAGCATATAGCTAACGTAGATGACGTTATCATAATTGCACGCAAAAAGCAGTGAAAAGACACGTAATGAAAACAAAGTTTGCTCTGTACAAGTCTGTGTTGTCATATTGTCTGAAAACACGCATCCTGAAGATGGGCGAACGCCCAAAACCGATCGATGACCACAAAATAAAACAGGCTACCACGAAAAATGTCTCTGTTCATTTAAAATAACTTGAATTCAGTGATAAATATTAAACAAGAGGGTTTATATGTGATTTATTTACCGAAATAATTATTTCAGATTATTTATCCACAATTCAATTATATTCTGATGTTTGCTGTGACTTCATAATTAAAACAATTCCTAGGAATCTTAAATTGTAATAGCAAACATTTTTTAAATACAAAAAAAATTGAATCTTAGAAATAAATTTCTAACTTACCTGTAATTCGATTTAATTTTCTAGCAGTTTTCAGTCCAACTATCCCAGCCACATGAGCACCAAGACTGTGCCCAACTAGGTGTATGTTATCTGGATTAATTTCTAATTCATCACAAAGTTTATCTATTAATTTAGCTATTATTTCTGCAATATCAACTACCCAATATCTTGAATAGGGATAAAATAATTGTGAATATTTACTCCAGTCAACCACAATTACATTCACGTCGTATTGAGTTAAATAAGCTGCAAAAAAAAGAATTGGGAGGTTATAAATTTTACAAGTGTGTTATAAATAAAATTTTATCTCTACAGGATTATAGTACAATAAGAAGTATCTTGAAATAAAGTCTTCCGAAAACCACTTTTTGCAGTTTCACATATTAAATTTCAATAATTTGAAACCAATAGCAGTACTTCCCTATTTCACTATTAAGAGAAAGTAAAAAAAGAAGAATTTTTGAAAAATTACCATTTTTAACGAGTACGTTAAATGTTGAACCATAGAAACATTTCCAGCCATGTACTAAAATTTTAATTGGCTTGTTAGCATTGAAGTTAGTAGTTCTTAGCAAAAAGAAATTATCCAATAGGAATTCTTCATAATTCAAGGGATTTTTCCTGCAAAATAATCAGATTACGTAATCTATTTTGAGAAATCCTTTTATATTTATAAATAATATAGTTTACCTTGTGTATAAGAAGAATTTTATATCACCTGAAAGATTTGCTTTTTTTTCAAATATTAAATTTTCTGGTAGTTCTAGTCCTGATAAAAATGCACCTGCCAAACATTTGAAAATATAATGGCACTTCAAATTATGTATTTATTTCTTTACGTGTGATTGACATGGTACAGAAAATCTTAAGAGAAATAGGTCTGTCCGTGAATCCTAAGAAGAGTACAGGGATTGTAATCAACGGCGGAAAGCTCTTTGCTGGCGTGATACGGCTGGAGAATGGAGAAGAGATCTCTTGCATAGAGGAAAAAAAGTATCTCGGCTGTAGTTTTAACGGGGAACTAGTAATTAGTGACAGCGCACTGATGAAATTTAATGATAATGTGAATAGGTTGGTGGCATCAAGCCTATTAAAGCCCGACCAGAAGCTTAATGCCATAAATCAGAATTTATTCCCTGCTCTCACGTACCCCCTTCAAACTGCACCTCTCACAAAGTTATCCCCTGCAGTACTAGACGGTCTGGATACTGTGATTCGTCGTAGCGTCAAAGCAATGATTGGCTTGCCTGCCAACACAGCCACGGCAATGGTGTATGCCCCACGGCGTTACCGAGAGCTTGGGTTGCTTCGTTGCATCTGGGAAGCACCCCTGCAAGCAGTGGTCCATGGCTCAGAAGTTGGCCAAAGTTGACGATTCTATTTTCCAGTCTACCTTCGCGTTTAGCCAAGAGGTTAAGGAATGTGCGGATAGGCTGGGCCTGAACAATGTCAATGTCGAGGAAGCCCAAAATTTAAGAAGGATAAGGCAACAGTTAAGAGAAAAGGCCTTTGATGAGTGGGCAAGTTACAAATGGCAAGGCTACGGTGTCCAGCATTTTAGAGACACTATGTATGGGAATAAATTTGTCTGTGAAAAACAATTATTGTCTGGATCTGAGTGGACGAATGCACTGAAGCTGAGTTTTAATTATGCTTCACTTCGCGGTGTGCCAGGCGTCGGCAATCAGGCGATGCGAGATGTTGGGCTCCTCTGCCGCAAATGCGGAAGAGAGACCGAAACTCCGGCCCATGTGCTGGGAAAATGCCCGAACAACATGCTCCTCGTCACTCGCCGACACCACAATGTCAAACGTAGGGTCATCGAGTTATTAAAGGAAAAAGGATATGCATGCTATGAGGAAGTCTACTGTGTTGACACAGACGGCGCCTCAAGATACGCAGATATAGTAGCGTTCGATAAAGACAGTCCATCTGCGTTAGTTGTCGACCCTACGGTTAGGTATGAGAGCAACGATCCAGACCAGGCCAAACGGATTAATGAAGAAAAGAGAGCGATTTATGAGAAGTGTGTTAACTTTCTCCAAGAAAAGTTCCTACAAGAATTCGGAAAAAGGAACTTTGCAGTTCACGGTCTATGGTTCGGATCTCGGGGACAATCCCAGTGGCTACTGCTGAATTTTTTGATTGGCGGCATTGACAAAGGGAATTTGACCCGGCTGGCGGAGCAAATTATCTTGGATTCCTTGGGAATCCTCCATAATCACATCTACGGTCATTGAGAAATTGGTTATTGAAATAGTCTTATTCAGGGCCCTACGTATTGAGTTTATGTATGTTTCATTCTTATTTCGCGTATTCTTTGCGCTATTTACTTTAGTTTTGTAACGTTTGTGTCTTTTGGACTTGAGATTGTCTCATGAAGATAGATTAGTAATCTGTGTTTTTTTTAGCAACTCAATGAAATTGAGCAGCCACATCGACTTGGTTTGTCGCTGTAATCTCTTTAGGAATCAGATGAACACTTTAAAGTTTTTACAATAAGACTCCAGGATGAATTGAGTCTGTGAGACTTTTCTATGCGCCGAATGATGAAAAGTGCCGTTGAGCCGATTGATCATAAGAGGTATGCCTTTCATTCAAACCAAATGTCCAGTAAATCAGTAAAATCATTTAAAGATAGGAATTTTAAATCTCATAAGCTTAATGCAATCTCTAATAATTGCGTTGTGATACATTTGAGATATATATGTTACGCTCAAAGACCGAAAATGCTCATTGAACAAAAAAAACACCTCACAACGCGTTGTGGTCACTGTAAAATATCTATATCGCGAAATTCGTGTTATGGCTCTTATGAAAACGTTCACGACGCGTTGTGGCAATCACAGAAAGACCACATAGCGAAATTCGCTTCCTGGCTATCACGCTATACGACCAGAACGTATTTGGCAATGAAGAAAAGCCATGACGCGTTCTGAGCACTAGTTGGTGTAATCATATCACGACGGACAGGTTGTAACTAGTCGGCTTGAGTTCAACGACGCATGAGCGCAACGACTCTTCTACAAAACACTTCCACTCCTGTCCTTATCTATGGCTCCGAGACGTTGTTCATCACAAAATCTGATGAAAAAGCTCTGATAGCCTTCGATAGTAAATCCGTCGCAGAATTTATGGCCCAGTGAAAGAAGGTACAACCTGGCGAAGACGTACAAATTAGGAGGTG
The DNA here is from genome assembly GCA_011037195.1 of Triatoma infestans. Taxonomy (NCBI): domain Eukaryota; kingdom Metazoa; phylum Arthropoda; class Insecta; order Hemiptera; family Reduviidae; genus Triatoma; species Triatoma infestans. Next base: position 46,053 of record JAAEAF010014880.1, read on the forward strand.
ATTTGGTTCTATCGTGAGTCTGATGTTGTGCAAACAATAAAGCTGGGCAGATTAAGATGGGCAGGACATGTTCATAGGATGGATTGTACTGAGGTGTCAACAAAGATTTTGGAGGCAAGGTTGGACCACACTAGAAGAGTGGGTCAGCCTAGGTTGCGTTGGGCGGATGGCGTGACGGAGGATGCCAGAAATATGCTTGGCATCCGGAGCTGGAAGGCTGCTGCAATGAATCGGGACAACTGGCGAAAGAGCATCGAGGAGGCCAAGGCTCACTAGTGGGGTGTAGCGCCAATCATGAATGAATGAATTTAACAAATGCGGCACCCGTCTTGCACAAAGCTTTCTCATACTGATTTCTTCGTATAAAATGTGCCGTACCCTTCCTTCTGAGATGCCTACAGCCTTAGCTATCTCATACACCTTTAATCGTCGATCATCTAGAACCATATTGCATATTTTCTTCGGTAGTTGCTGTTTTTGGCTGTCCTTCATGTGGATCATTCACAACAATCGATGTACGACCACGTTTAAACTCAGGTGCCCATTTTTTTTTTTTTTTTTAATTTAAGGCGCCTTATCACCTGTAGTCATTTGCGCCTGGAGCCTTCTTAGTGTCCTGCCTGCCCTCCGGACGTTGTTCTCCCGTTACAAACAACACTGTCCATCACCGGACAGTGAGTTATCGAAAGGCTTCTAGAAAGAACAAAATCTAAGGGTAGCATGGCTGGATCTCCGCGTTGCTAGTCCAGCGCGCTAGCGCTACCACTGAACTAAGCCCTACCCTTTTTTTTCTAGTGTTGATAAGGAAGGTGCAACTCCTTATACACCAACTTTGGATGAATTTCTGTTGTCGATAAACCATCCAAAACGAAGAGTTTTATGAAGAAACGATATTCAAGTTTATTTATGTTGTCAAAAACATACAACACGCTTTACTTTAAAGTGCCGTTTAAAAAAACGATTTGTCTGATCAAATTCACATTTTTGGTACTTACTTTTGCAACAAGTGTGCCAATATGACAAAACAGTAGTTTCATTTGTAGTCGTGCCATCTATGGGCAAGGCCGAGAACTTTTCACCTTGCCCAAGTATCCAAGCCCAATTTCACCAAGCAGCCAAATCCATGTGTAGAATATCTGTTGTGGTTCACTAAAGGGCTATGTTTGTACATATAATGTACCTTCTGTAGAGTGTACAACATACAATATGTGAATGTCCAAGGATTGGTACACATAAACTTGCTCTGTAGGCTCTGTGTATTGGATGAGTGTTAGGACGTCTGTGTTCTTCGTATTGTCGTTTGGGTTCTCGTAATGACGGTCAAGATCTCTGAAGAAGTGATTTGTATTTTCAAGTGTCTTTCTGATTCTTCATTCATTGATTATCGATGGTCGTTCCATTTATCGATATGCATACCGAAATTTGGTATGCCCAAATTGAATTACATTACAGATTAATAACCTACATTTTTAAGTTTTCTGCTTTTTACTGCTTTTTTAATTAAAGAGACCATTTCGAATTCTAATTGTCAAATCTGATAATTAATAACAGTAATTTTTGAATTAATGATGAAATTTTTGAGAAAACTTTGTTTAATAGAGTCAAGAATGTTGAATATGTTGATGGGCCGCAATGCTGGCATGCTGGTATTATTAATATAATTTCTGATATTACATTACATTTCTGATTTGATATCAATGCTGATATAATTAATATTCATTAAAAAAAAGAAAAAAAAGCATGATAAATTAAAAAACGAATGCATTTAGACTTACTCTAATTATTTATTTTAATATAATCTTAAATTAGCCATTTCAGTAGTTATTTATTATTTGTATAGGCTTTTAACTTTCTTTAACCTAAGAATTGATTTTCTTCAAACTTTATCTATTATTTGCATTGTGTACTCTTGAAATTTCTTATCGCTTTCCTTAATAAAAGGCCTTGACAGAACATTGAGCATACTTAACACCAGTGTTAAAATTTAATTATAAAGTATTCTTCAGAACACCCTCTAATTATTATATATAATTTATACTAATTCCATTTTGTTATTAAACATATATACATAGTAACAGAAAATAACCTCTCGCACATATTACATTCAACAAGTCAACGTCTGTAGTGGGTACCCTTACACGTTACAGAAACATTAATTTGAAGCCAACTCTCTTACACGAACTTGATAACTTTACTCTAGCGATGAATGAAAATCCTAAAACGGTCAGAGAAATATGCATGGCACAGATACAATCAAGAATATTTGAAAATTTTATAGATGAAATAATTATTTCATTTAATAATTAAATAATTATTTTTTCAAAAATTTGCACTTTAACCGGATTTTTTTTTTTTTTTTTAATTTAAGGCGCGTCAATATCTATGGTCATTGGCACCTGGAGCCTTCTCAGTGCACTGCCGGCCTCTGGACAGTGTTCTCTCGTTACAAAACAACACTGTCCATCACCGGACAGTGAGCTGTAAGAGACTCCTAGGAAAAAACTAAGGGCAGCACAGCTGGACTCGAACCCGGGTCTTCCGCGTGGGAGTCCAGTACGCTAACCACTTAGCTATTCCCTTCTCTTACCAAGATTTGTTATCCCTACAAAAATATCTAATTTAATTTCAAACTCCTTTAATTCCAAACGTGACATTTCTTTTCCAGTCTTTGTAATTTACAAACAAAAAAAAATACACACACACACTATATATATATTAACCAACGCTCGCCTCTAGCCTTTCAGCCATTCTTTGGCGAGTAGCCCAGTATAGATAGCGTTGCTTGCCTCAAACAACTGCCTGAAGATGTAAGGGAGACGTCTGCAAGTCCTGGGCAGAGAGCTAAGTGCTCCCCTGTCATTTCAACGTTTAAGTGGCATAACGGACAGAGAGGGGAGGCAGCAATTCCTATCCTGTGCAGATGTTTCTGCAGGTACCCACGGCCTATGATCATGCGGAAGGCAGCTACTCCTACCGCTCTTAGCAAATGGGTAGGGATTCTATCAAATTGGAGCAACCCCAGATTTATGCCTATCGCTTGTTCACGCTCAATTTAATGATGTTCTTGGCAGATGAGAACTCTAAAGGCTGGGATGGAGGGACCATCTGCATCCCTTCCTTGGCTAATCGGTCTGCCTGTTCGTTTCCGAGCAGGCCGCAGTGAGATGGAACCAATTTGGAGGATGATATTTCTACCCTAGCAATTAATCTGGCTATTGCTTCCTTGCATGCAGTCTCGAGCACTGACTTACTAATGGTAGCCGATGTTAAGGAAATAATGACCGCCTGAGAGTCGGTGAATATGTCTACATTTCTCTCAGTTTATTAGCGAGGCCTTCTAGAGCCATGTTTACGGCCTTGAGTTCGCCCTCATAATTGGTAGGACCTGCTTTAATTGGATATCTTCGAGTAACCCCGGCACCAGCAGTCTTTCTTTCTCTATCAGCCGAGTCATCTGTAAAAATATGCAGCCACTCTGCTTCTGGATATCGTAAAAGTATCATTTTGACGGTCATACATCTCAGCTGATGAACTGGCAAGTCGTTCTTCTTGGTAAAACCATAAAAAAGTTCAATGCATCCTTGGGCAAGCCAAGTCACTGTGAAGGAACTTGGGTCAAGAAAAGGCTGCCGACAAGAAGAAAAATGCCCACCTGTTCCCGGAGTTCCGACAACACCCCGAGAAAAGTGTCCTGTGTTTTAAGCCTTGTGGGAGCATTTCTATAATCAGACCAGAAAGACCAATCCGTGAGTCTTAAGAGCCTTTCACCAAGGACGAGGGCTGCCTTCTCTCTTCTTTGTCCTAGAGGTTCTATGTCCACTTGAAGTTCCATAGCTAGAATGGGCGTGGACTTGGCGGCATCAGTTATGATGCGCAGGGGCTTGTTCCGAATTTGATCAAGCCTAGTTTGGTTGCTTTTGGGAGCAGTTATCAGCAACTCGTTGCCGTATTCCAAAGAGGGGTCTACTCATCCTCCTTCCAGCTTGCCGTACCAGTAGCTAGGGAAGCCATGAACCTTGATGGCGTGATCGGTGCCACCTACGAAGCTTTGAGAGCGGTAGAAACCTTGGCGGAGAGTGAAATCGCACTTTTTATTGACTCAAAGGCCGCTATACAAGCGATTACGTGTAAAAAGAGGACAGAGTCATTTGCCGTCTCAAATTGTCGCCAGGCCTTAGCCAAGCTGGAGCAGTTAGGAAAGCAAGTGGCTTTTCAATGGATCCCTTCTCATTATGGATTAGTTGGCAACGAGGAAGCCGACAGACTTGCCAAGAATGCATCAGAAACCCTCCAACCTGAATATACTTCCTACTTATGCCTCCGCCAAGAGAATCATTCGCTATACAGTGGCGGAGGAAACACAGAACTGCCATCGTCAGCAAGCGGCAGGGAAGCAGTGGGAACACTTGCAAGTGAAATCGAAGCGCATTCCGAATAATCTGGAAAGGAGGAATGCTGTAGCAGGTTTCAGGTTAACTACTGGACATGACTACCTACAAAGGCATCGTGATAGCCGTATCTGCAACATGCCCTCTTTGCCAAATTGACGAGATGACCGGCTTCCCCCTCGACACATGTCCCGGACTTGTGGACATAAGAAATTCTTTAAGCACGAACATGGACAAGTGGGACAACATGTCCACACTTGACTGGGCAGCGCGATACCGAATGCACAACACCGCCGGCGTAGTAAAAAAAAAAAAAGAAAAAAGATGCTTTTTGTCAAACAATGTGATAACACAGATTTGCCTAACTAGGTTAAGAGGGATGTTGGTACCTGAGCGGGGAACACACGTGTTTCGGTTTTTAACTTTTACTAGTTACACCCTAACAAAAACATTTAAAAACCAGTGTATCAACTAAATTTGCTCTGTGCAAATCTATGTTATCCACAGTGTTTGACAAAAAGCATCCTGATGATGGGCGAACATCCGAAACCGGTCGATGACCACAAAAAGAAGCAGGCTATCATGGAAAATATCTCTGATGCTTTCCAGCTCTGCGGAACAAACCACAACAACGATAATTAATTAATTATATCTATTAATTTTGATAATTTTTTTTTTTCTTACCTTCAAATATTTCACCATGAACTAATGCAAGAAATGAAAAAGTAATTAGGATTCTAATAACTTCACTAGTCTTCCACATATCTTACAAATTTAATGTTCACTTAACTAAAGGAAATCATAAAAAGAATCGATGCAAATCATTTATCATTTTTGAAAGTATATTTATCTAATCGCTAAAGCCTTGAATTTAATGACGAAAATTGTGAAGTTTTTTTTGTAAAGACGATATGTTTATATATATATATATATTATATATATATAAACATATCGTCTTTACAAACCTGTAATTATATATATATAATTGATTCACGTAGTTGATAGTTTACAAAATTTGTTAGGTCCAATACTCTAATGCAATAAAGAGAATTTAATTAACTCACTATAAATATATATACAAACATATCGTCTTTATACAAGATTAACGATCCCTCTCAGTACAACCTTTTTTATATTTAATTAATCAGATTTACCTTTTAATAAGATTTCCCTTATCATGAATTAGAGTAGTTAACCCTTTCCGACAATCTCATCCGCTGCCAATAAAAATATTTCGGACTTAAAAAATAAAACACCCAAATAATCATAATTTTTAACAATTCAATAATTTATATAATTGGAAGGTGTGTCTAGGTTAGCCGCCATAGAAAAGATCAGAATCAGGAGATAGTAATCCTATCCGATAGCCAGGCCGCCGTTCAAGCACTCAGCTTATAAGTCATCAATACAAAAATGATATGGGAATGCCTTGACAAACTTAATGACCTGGGCAGGAGCCTTATTTTGAATGCGCAGGGCATGTTGGCGGGGAAGGGACTGAGATGATGAACGACACCCTGACAAGAAAAAGATTTGCCCTATTTGGAGCCTGAACCCTATTGTGAAATTAGTGACCAATTTCATCAGGAAGAACTTAGAAATAAGGAGGAAGTGAATAGAGCAAACCTCTGGAAAATCCTCCCTTGACTAAGGCGGTTATAACCAGAAAAGATCTGAACAGTTAAGTAAAAATAGGCTTCTTATGCTGACAGGTTTCCTTATCTGAAAAAGCTGGGGCCTAGAACACGATAGATCCTGCAGATTCTGTAGCGGAAGATAGAGGAAGCTCCAATATACCTCCTAACTGCGATGCTAATCTTCCAGAAAAGATTTGGAAGCCTGGGTAGTTGGAGGAAGTTATACCCTCACTAGAACTTCCCAGACCCTGAGATTCCTCAAAGATCTTAATCTAGAAGGGATGAGTGTATCACATACATGCCCTTGGCACCATGGGGGTGGCACAACAGACCTCTTTTGGTCACATTGCACTATACCACAAAAAAAAAAAATCTGGTGTGAAACACTCACACAACTTTCTCTTACTCCAGTTTTCAAAATTGCACCTAATTACAAATTTTATGGTTTTTGTACCAAATTTGATGAAATTCTTTGGAGTTCGTCGAAAACTGAATATGTTCAGTAAAAGCGCACTTCTGGCTTACTAATTTTCTTGAAATTCGGAATTTTGGCCATCTATTTATTTCTAATTAATTTTGTTCGGATGGTAGAATTGTATAATCAACTATGATAGCCCATTAGAAAAAAAACATAACCCCACCCGTGCCCAAAGAGTCCTCCCTTTAAAGGACTTCACCAGGAGAAATGTTTCAAATAAAATAAAGTTGTGAGACGTCTTTATATGTAGTTTAAAGAAAATCGTTGGAGCCGTTTTCGAAAAAATACCAGAAAACTGAAGAATACATTTCAGTAAAAATGCACTTCCGGTCATCCGATTTTTTCAAACTCGAAATTTCAACAACACATTTAATTTTAATTAATACATTTAAATGGCAGAATTGTATAGTAAACTGAAATAGCACTTAAAAGGAAACCTACCCCCACCCATCCCCAAAAAGTGTCCTTAAATTAATTTTCCCAGAGAAATGTTTTAAATAAAAGTTTTAAATCTTAGCATGTGTAGTTGATATACCAAGTTTGAAAAAAATCGTAGGAGCCGTTTTTGAGAAAATTTCAAGAAGGTAAAAAAAATACCAGAAAACTGAAAAATACTTTTCAGTAAAAACGCACTTCCGGTGTTCTGATTTTCTTCAACGTGGGAATTTCAACAATATATTTAATTCTAATTAATATTATTCAGCTGATAGAATTGTGTAATAAACTAGAATAGCACTTTAGAGCCCCTCTCACCCCTCCCCTAAAACTGCCCTTAAATGCATTTTCCCGGAAAAATGTTTCAAATAAAAATTGTCAAATCTTTGTATGTGTAGTTGATGCAACAAGTTTAAAGAAAATCGTTGGAGCCATTTTGGAAAAAAATGCAAAAAAGTGAAGAAAATCATTTAGTAAAGTAGTACTTCGGGTTGAGGAATTTTGACCGCTGACCTACTGTCAGATCCCATGGTGATATCAACAAGGGATATCAAGTTTGAACTTACTACGATTTTTCGTTTTTGAGCTATGCTGATCACATACATACATACATACATACATACACACACACACACACACACACACACACACACCATTTGCTAGAAACCACTTTTTTGGACTCAGGGGACCTTAAAAGGGATATTTCCGGTGAAAACTCGAAATTTGACACGATTACAATACTTCCTCTTACTAGGAATAAGAGAAAGTAAAAACAGTTTCAATGCTGCTTCCATTATAAAAGAAAGGTGCCATGTAAAGATATTTGTCTTCGAATTCATTTCTATTATACAAGGATCAATGCTGGATCATAATATTGGGAATGATGATGTGCTGTCCCCATTTAGGGCCTATCATTAATTATTTACGGTTTGAAATTATTTTTTCAATGGTTATAAAAACAACAGATTTAAATTTTTTTTTAAATAAAATTGTGACAATATTAAACGCCTAAATATAATTAATAAACAATTTATCTTATCGCAGTCTTTTTTCAAGAAATAACAATTTGTGTAATATGTACAGAAACCAGACATTTCTTCGTAATATAATTTTAAATGACAGCAATTAAGTAATTCGTATAAGTGGATATTATTCATTTATTTATAAATATATAAAAGTGTGCAAAATTACCGTAACACTTACATTTTTGTTTTATTGTATATAATTTCAGTTGTTTTTTTTCCCTGGTTCCCAATCTTATATTTTACTAACTTAATTTTGAAGGTCGGGTAATAAAAAACTTGGAGAAATGAAATTTAATCAATTTTTAATGAATTAAAATATGGAAAGATGAAATTTGGACTTTTAATAGAAAATATTCAAGATTCAATTTAAAACAAGATTATTAAAGCAGTAAGTATTTTTATTTCAAGCTAGCAGTGTCTTGTGACAACACCCTTTAGCCCTCACTACCTCTTGGATTCTGTTTGTCATTGATGCTATAAAATTTCGAAGAATCTGCTGCAGAATATTCTCCTACTCTTCAACTGCTGCGTTTACCAGCTCCCTTAAAGTCCAAGAAGCCTGACTTCAGGATGTAAGCTGCCTTCCCATCATATCCCACATGTACTCGATGGAGTTGAGATCAGGACTTCTTGGAGGAAACGGTAAAACAGTGATACCAACTTCTTGAAGGTAGCTATGTAAAGCTCGAACAGTTTGAGCTCCTACTTATCGTGTAAAAAAAACAATGAAAATTTTCTCCGGCACTCTGTGAGAAAGGCACAACATAGGGTTCTAAAAATCTCGTAATGTAGCTGTAGGCATTAAGGGTTCCACCAGTTACTCTGTGTAGCTCGGTAAGTGACTCGATGTTGATCCCTTCCCAAACTACCTCCGAAACTTACTCTTTCAGAGATATAGCATTCTGCGTATCTCTCTCTTTGCATTCTCCATATTCTTTCTCTTCTGTCAGGAAAGTGTAAGGCAAACTTTCACTAATCAAAGAACAACAATCCTAGTACAGTCCTTGAAATCAAATTGGAACATTTTCGTGCAAATGTTGCTGTGGATGTTCTATGAGCTGCACTAAGGAGAGGGCCTGTGGCAGATCTCCTGGAATGTGCGCCTTCTTATCGTCCAATTAGATATTTGCACATTTCGAGTCTCCCGTAGTAAGTTTTATTCAACTGGCTACTAGAAAAAAAGTCTGATGTGATACACTCACACAAATTTTCTCTTACTCCAGTTTTTCAAAAAAAATTATAATTGACAAATTTTGAAGTTTGTGTACCAAATTTTTGTAAACTTCGTTGGAGTCTGTTGAAAACTGAAAAAAATGTTCACTAAAAGCACACTTCCGGTTTACTAATTTTCTTGAAACTCGGTGTTTTGGTTATCTATTTATTTCTAATTAATTTTGTTTGGATGGTAGAATTATATATAATTAACTATGATAGCAATTTAGAGAAAAACATAACCCCATCCCTCTCTTAAAAGATTTCACCAGGAGAAATGTCACAAATAAAAGTTGTAGCTCTTTATATGTATAGTTCACATTCCTAGTTTAAAGAAAATCGTTGGAGCCGTTTTCGAGAAAATACCAGAAAACTAAAAAATATATTTCAGTAAAAACGCACTTCCGGTCATCCGATTGTTTTCAAACTCAGAATTTCAACCACATATTTAATTTTAATTAATATTATTTAGATGACAGAATTGTATAGTAAACTGAAATAGCAGTTTAGGGGAAAACCTAACCCCGCCTTTTCCCTAAAACTGCCCTTACATGAATTTTTCCAGAGAAATGTTTCAAATAAAAGTTGTAGCTCTTTGTATGTGTAGTCGATATAACAAGTTTGAAGAAAATTGTCTGAACCATTTTTGAGAAAATCGCAAAAAATTAAAAAAAAAAAAAATCATCTAGTAAAGTGGCTTCTTCCGTTGAGGAATTTTGACAGATGATCCCATGGTGATACCTAGACGGAATATCAAGTTTGGACTTTCTACGATTTTTCGTTTTTGAGCTGTGCTGTTCACACACACACACACACACATTTGCTAAAAACCACTTTTATGGACTCAGGAGACCTCAAAATGGATATTTCCGTGAAAAATCGATATCGAAATTTGGCACGATTACAATGCTTCCTCTTACTAGGAATGAGAGAAGGTAAAAAGCGTTTTCTTACTGCAGCGAGACCATCTTTCTAGTCTGTACTACTTGGGCGGCCCTGTCTTGCTCTCCTAGTATGGTTTCCGATCTCTCAGAACTTTGCAAAGAAGGAGAATGAAGCCAAACATTACAAGTAAGATTATTTATAGAAAAGTGAATGATATTAAGAATAGCTTACAGTACAAGAAAAAAATTTGGTGTGGAAAAGAATTTTACTGCAGTCATTGGCTAAAAAAAGAGCCAATGAAGAATTTTTTTATACAACAGCTATTTTTTTTTAAGCCATTCTAATAATAGCATTTAAAGAGAGCAGGTTATTTAAAATTACAAGTGACTTGAGTGATTACGATATCAACTATTCTTATAATTATCAAACATAAAAATATTCAAAGTTAAAATTATCTATTAAACAACACAGTTAAGAATAAAGAAAAATAAAGTATAAAAAAAAAAGCAAACATCAACACTTTTTTTTTACCCAAAACTGCTTTAATATTTTTTATTTTAACATTTAGATTTCTGAAGTTTGTACATTTTATAAAAAATTAAGTCTTTTCACTCACGCATGTTTGTAAGAATAATCTCAACAACATAACTAATTCCTACCTAGCCTAACCTGCCTCTTTGTCACATCTGGCCATCACCTGCCTTAAAAAGCAGTGTTGCTACTTTTCAAATAAATAAATTTTAAGGATTCAAATAATAATTCTTAAATTAAACTTTTGTTCTTAATTTAAAAAAACAATTTTACAATAAATTAAATGTCAGAATAATTTAGTTGTGCAACTTTAACCTAACGTTCTACAACTTTTTTTTTTTGAAGGTTAACGTTTTCTTAGAGGTTACTACATGTTATATCTCTTTTTATATACTGTTTTAAGTTGATTTGGCTGTTGCAAAAAAAAATAAATTAACATAAAAGTAGTCAAAAGTACTTTTGCTAGTTCTGTTAATTCTTGCACGAACATAATTGTGTAAAAGTGGTACTTCACTCACTTCTCAAATAACTATTCTTCGACTCGGGGACTCGACACTTGAATTGCTACATAATGTCCAATTTTAAAGGTTTGACTATGATAACAAAATAATTCATCTTAAAGCAGTTAGAAAAAAATTAAAAAGAAATAGTAAATAAACGAATTACAAAAAATTCATTTTTTATTTAAACAAATTTGCTTAAGAGTTTCCAAAGCGAATGGTGTTTCGTAGTTTGTTCGAAGATAATAAGTGCCTCTAGCACTGAAACAGAGAAATCATATGGAATCAAGTTGTCGGTAATAAAAAATATTGTTCTACCGTTAATATGGGATATTATATAAAACAATCTACCTACCTTTGGGATACATGTTCTCCCATCACTGTTAGATTTCCATCTTTACAAATATTTTGTTCAAAATGTTTCCAACTATCACAGGATACCGCTGAAAAACCTTCTGGAGTAGTTATCGATTCAGCAAATAACCAGTAAGCTCGACGATGACTTCTGAACGCTGAAAATAATTATTATTTTTTTAACATTTTGACTAGAATTATTGAAATTATGTTATGAATAAGTTTGGAAAGAATCGGTCCAAGAAAAAAAAAAAATTATTTAATTAGTTCGTCAAGGTCTGAACTTTGAAAAAGATAATAAAATTTGACGAAACATTGGCATAATTGAATGTAATATTTTCTTTGTAAACTCTGTTGAAACGTTGGCGTAATTGAATGTTTCTTTCTTGACCGTTCCTCACCAAATTTCTTCATAACATAATTCATCATCGGTCGGTCAACAAATATTTTTAAATTGTAAAGTAAAAGTAATGCCTATTTTTTCAGGCGGGCTTAACGTCCAACTACCAAATTAGGTGTCGTGGACGGGGGCGGACCTTACTGTTAACATTTTTCATACCAATATAAAATTTATAAGTTATACGCGGGACACGAACTGGGGTCCTTCCACTTACAAGTCAATGCTCCTAACCACTACACTAACACCCGCCCCACTTTTAAACTGTATGGAACATATAAACTTTAAAATTATAACAACACTGATTTATAGTTTTGTAAATTACTTAAGATAAGTATCAAGTAACATTAATTTTTTCCGTTTTCGTTTTATTATATTATTAATGTGTTTATGTTTCATACAATTTTTATCTACCAAACAAGATTAAATTATGTTTAAGCCTTGAAAAAGACATGAAACTCTGTCGAAACATTGGCATAATTCAATGTTATTTTTACTTAGATCGGATCTCACTAAAGCATTGGTGAGCTTCATAAAATCATTTATCAACGCGCAACATAATTACTATTCTATTATTTCAATTATTTTTTGCTGTAATATTTCATAAGATCATTTTAAAGAGGAAAATATACCTACTTAAGACATCCCATCCACATCCTGGCTGTATTGCAGTGCCACCATTAGGATAGAAATCGACATGACCAAGAGTATCATAAAATCCTGCATATCTGCCATCTGTATGGATAATATCTACAAACTTTGAAGAATTTGGACTTATTCTTTCTTTACTGCTAATGCTAAAATAAGGACCCGCTGGATCTAAACCTTTGAAAATATAAAAAGCATAAAGAAGGATGAAGATGAGATACATATATGAATTGATAAAAAAAAATAGAAGTTATGTATACTGAATGTATGAATTCTACCGGAAATTCTAGAATTATATAAGTTCTTAATCAAATTTACTGTCATGTTTAAATTTTTGCTTTGGATGGTATTGTTGGATCGGTGTGTTAGTGCGCCCAGCTCTCTCGCTCACGCCCCCCTGTGAGTACGTGCGCTTTCTCAGAACCTTCTACCTACGCATCCTGTCGCCATTTTTAAGGAAAGGGTCAGCTTCCTTCTTCACCCTATAGTATCCTCCCTCCGCCAACTCTCTCCTTTCCACCGTATCCGTTCCCAGCATCACACCACAAACTTTCTTCCCCAATATTTCCGCTTCGCCCATCCGGCCAACGCCGTGTGTTCCGCTTCACTCTCCTTCTCTTCGCCCTTAGTTGTATTTCTTCTCGCCCTAACGCGCCTATTCGCCTTGTCAATTAATATTAATTCATCGGTGAGTAATAAGAATCATCTCTCCGCGCCATCACCTTCACGAGGCTGTATCACCTGCGCTTAGTGGACTCGCTATCATCCGTCGCCTCAACAACAGCATCACCCGCTTCTATGGAGCACTCCAATCCCCTTCCGCTCACTTAAGTTCCTCTTTCGCCATACACACTCCCACTCGCCACATCTTCCTTTCTCAGTCCGCCTGTCACCTCATCTTCACTTCGATTCACCACTCACCGTCACCAAAGGGTAAGTCTCATCTTTCTTCTATTTGAGATAATTTTTCTCTTTTGCTTTATTGTAATTTACTTGTTTATTCGTCCGCTTTGCATCCCCTGCCGCGCAGACACGTACATTGCCAAATATATAATAATTCCAAATATGAAGGACTAAATATATAATTCCCATTTCAAAATTAATACTAGGATATTTCAGAAGATTATTCTATTCTAAGATTTCAGATTATTTTTCATAATTCAATTACTTGTTGATATTTACTTATATTTACAATCAAGTAATTTCTATATCTAATCGGTTATTTAAAATAAAAATTTCACTTTATAGTTCAAGCCAATAATGTAGAAATAAATTGCTAACTTACCAGTAATTCGACTTAATTTTCTAGCAGTTTTCAGACCAACTATTCCAGCCACATGAGCTCCAAGACTGTGCCCAACTAGGTGTATGTTATCTGGATTAATTTCTAATTCATCACAAAGTTTATCTACTAATTTAGCAATTACTTCTGCAATATCAACTAACCGATATCTTGCAGATGGATATGGTAATTTTGAGTATTTACTCCAGTCAACAATTATTACATTCACTTCGTATTGAATTAAATAAGCTGTAAAAGAAAATTTAGAAGTTAGTAAATTTATACATTTGTTATAGATAAAATTGTTCCGAATTTCAAGAACTGATACAGCTTAAGCAAAATTAAAAGAACTGTAAATGATTTGAAGGACAACTAAACCAACAAATGTGGGTAAGTAATAAATCAAATTTCACTGTAATGCTCTAATTACCTATTAACCATTCAATATGCTAATAATAGTTATTATTATTGTAGTGGAATAGTTTATTGTGATTCCTGAGGTATGTAGGTAGATGTCTTGAAGAGGGCGGAAGTTAGTTTAGAGATTTTTGGAAGTTAGTGCTCGAATTATTAACACGGAATTTATAAAAATAGACTGTATTTGAACAATAATTTAAACGTGAGTAATGGTAACTATTAACAAGAAATACTTAGAAATAAATAGGAGATAAATAACTAATAATTTAGAATGATTAAAATAAATGAACTAAGATGCACAACTAAGGAAATAAGTATAAATAAAACCTGTATAGGGACGCGGAAACTGCTGTTCGTATAATAATCTTGAAGACGTACTAAAATGTAATCATATAATCATCGCCTCTTCCAATCGGGCGAAGTTTATATATTAGTGTTGGCCACACTCACACCAAGACATCTGTCCTAGTGTGCGACCTTGGTTAGTCCGGCGACCACGATTTAGGTCAGTGGCCCGCCTTAGCGGTGCTTGCTTTGATGTAAGAGTATTTACCCTTGGTTTGTTTGTTTGGCCGCGGCCTTGTCTTGAAGTCAGGCAACTGGCTAGGCCACTGGTTGTAAATTATTCTTTCTTTGTTATCTGTTGTGAAGGTTTGACATTGCTATGACATTGCCATGTCATTACATTATTATTTTTTTGAAAGCTGAGTATTAACTAAATCGTTTAAACAGATTGAAACTAGAAACAATGGCCCTTGATGACTTTCAAGGACTTAAGGCATACTAGATGGGATTTTTTATTATTATTGGGGGTTGTGGCGTCAGTATTAATGTGTAAGTAGTAAAGAAGTAGACAAAGTCAACAAATATAAGCGAACATTTAGTTGATAGTTCAACACAACACAAAGTTACTTGATTATTTTTAATTTGTACAGTGGTAAAAAAAAGTATTCATACAATGTAATTTTCAATTTATACATATTTATAATAGTTATTTAATGGTCATATTTTTAAGTATAGTTTAATAATACAATCTAACCAAACAAATAAACTTTTCTGCAGAAATAACAGTGCTAAATTCCAAAAAACTTGAAAATAAATGCAATTTATACAGCTTATATAAACAACTTAAACATTTTTTTTAAATTATTTTGTGTAAAGTCCTTTTGCTTTTATAACGGCATTTAGCCTCCTAGGCATAGAGTCCACAAGATTAGAAGTAACTTCCGGAAATATTTCTTCCCAGGCACTTTTTAAATTGAAAATTAATTCCTTTCGAGTGAAATATTTCTTTTTTTTTAATTTTCTTCTCCAAAATCGACCATAAGTTTTTTATCGGATTCAAGTCCGAGGATTATGGAGGAGTTTTTTCAATTGGCGACGTACATTGTACAACAATCATTCCCTTGTTTTCCAGGCTGTATGCTTAGGGTCGTTGTCCTGCTGGAACAAAAAATTGTCACTGCTCCCAAGCTTTCGCACACTTTTCTGCAAATTATCGCGCAAAATGTTTATGTAACCATCTTCATTTAAAATGTCATAGATAAATACTAGCTCTCCCACTCCACTGTAAATCATGCACCCCCACACCATTACATTTCCTCCCCCGTGCTTCACAGTTGGTATAATATTTATTCAGATCAAACTCTTTATTCGGCTTGCGCCACACAAACTGTCGTCCATCAGAACCAAAAATATTATACTTAGTTTTATCAGTGAATAAAACGATTTTTCTAAAATTCGTGTGACTTATTTATATGAGCTTTTTTGCGAATTCCAAATGCAGCTTCCTGTTCTTTTCACTAATAAAAGGTTTTTTTCTGGGTGCTCTAGCCCTAAATCCAGTTTCATGGAGATAGTTCCTTACGGTCTGTGGTGTTACTTCTATCTGTCGCTGATGCAAGGTCTTCCGCGCAAGTACTAGGCTTTTTTATTTGTAACATTCCTTTTAATGAAATGGGCATTTCTTGTGGTTAACAGCCTCGGTCGACTTGTGCCGGACTTATTTTCTAGCGAACCGGCTGCAAACTTTTTAATTATGTATTGCACAGTAGAATGTGATAATTTGAGCTGCCGTCCAATGTTCCTGTACTTTTAAGCGGCGTTTACACGATCAATATTATTGTCAATACCAGTATTGACAATATTTCCATCAATACTCATACTAACCACTATCAATATTTCATTACTTTACACGATCAATATTATTGTCAATACTACTTACTATTTCTGCCACTAGGAGAGTGTATTTACGTGTTTATACTCATCAGTTTAGTTGTTTTTTTTTAACCTTTTAAAAAATGAATAATCGTTCTAAAGCTTGCGTAGCTATTATTTTGGCCCATGGTTATAGTTAGCTCTTTACCCTGCTGCTCACTTTATTAATATTGTATAGAAAACTCAAGGGGGACAGCTCTAATGTTTTATTTAAATTACTTCCATTATCGTTCACTCTTAATTAATTCCTTTATAAAACATCGAAAATAAACATTTATCCTAATGATATATTTAATAAAATATAATATAATTCTGGTAATCTTGTGTTGCATGTTTTAGATACATTTATTTTTTATTAACACCTTAGAAGGCAAAATACTAAATCTTTATCTAACATTCCACCAAAATCAGGCATAAACAAGGAAAATTGTTTGATAGACTTTTCATGTAGACATGTAGTGATTTAATATGCCTACCATTCGGAAGCAAAGTTAGAAGCCTATTTTCTCTCTATATTAAACAGCATGGCATATAAAAACCCTTTTTGAAACAAAAAATTAAATTAACTGCGAAACACTCATACGATTTTTCTAATAGTGCAATTGTCAGAGTTCAAACTGAAATGTTTTCTTAAAATGGAAATTTTAAATTAATTTGGGCAGTCAACTTTAATATATTATAGGAGATGTTCATTACATAGAATTCTTTAACCTATTCTAATAGTATCGCTTTTGATTTGTACAGGTTAGTTGCAACGTTCGATAAAACTATTGAACTGACCAATAATATTGTCGAAATCCCCTCCAATTCTCAGTATTGATAGAAAATCTGAATTTCATCAATACTCTTGTCAATACCGACAATCAATACATTTTTTTCACTTTACACGATCAGTATTATTGTCAATACTCTAAAGTATTGTCAATATTATTGATCGTATAAACGCCGCTTTAAACCACTCTGAAATAAACGAATTATTTCATTTTTACAAAACGACGGTAATTCTTTAGATTTGCGATCCATTTCGAATGAATGCACGAATAAAATTGTTTCTTTACTAATATCTAAGTAATTGTTTATCATTAGGGATTAATTTTCATTAAACATTTTGGTTTGCGAACAAAGTAAAAAAAAAAAACTGCACTATATCAATGCTTTCCGCTTCAATTTTCATGTTTATTAAAATTTTATTTTTTAGTATTAACACCGAGCTAATTTGATCCATTGTTCTGAAATGGTAAACAATGTTTTGATACTATACAAAAAAGTTAAAAATAAAATAAAATAAAAAAATTGAAAAATTACAACTGTATGAATAATTTTTTTTGACCACGGTATGTATAACCTTACCTATCCATGAATAACCTATCTATGAATATCCTGCTCCTACATTGAAGACTTCAAAATTATGTTTACGTAATTTGTTTATGTAAATTACATTTCCTCCTTTTGAAATATCTCTACCGAAACACTATATTGTTTTGAGTTCTCAGCATTTTTTGGACTTGAACTCTGATCCCAATCTGAGATTTCCTCTTTCAAAATGAGTTGGTGGATAATTTTGAAGCCGTGGGCTTCATTGTTTCATTATAGATTGGTTAGACGTACGGCATTACTGTTTTTAGCATTTTAATCACCACCCAAGAGGAATCTCATATCAAGAATACTGAAGAAGGTTTTTATAGTTGTTGCGAAATGGATTTGTTTGTAGTCAAGGGCAGTAAACATCTGCGAGAATAAATTTGTTGGTGATAGTAAGGTTATAGCAGGGATAGTTGGTATAGACAAAAGGTTAGAGATGATGAGATTAGAAATGAAATAAGAATTGCTGCCCTATATGGCTATGTAGCTTTTGTTTTAGAATGGTCAGTGTGATTAACTTGTAAAGTGTGTGTTTCGGTTATAAATGCTAGGCCAATTCGTTTGTTGTGTAAATAAATATTACGTTCATTTCCCTAGGCATTCAAACCAATTTTAATTCAAAGAAGGATGGGCAATGAGGTTCAGGTTGAAGAATTTATTATGAGCGAAAGCAAATGGCGTGATGGTTGCTGAACTGTAGCTGTCTTATTGGGGTTCTTTCTGTGAATACTGCAGAATGCCGCTCAGAGGAGCGTCTTTGTTCAGTCATGAAATCGGAGGTTGTTATTGAGCTCCTCGACAATAAGGTCCAAGGAACACGATTCTTAGAGATGATTCATGGCCTCCTGATAATCTTTATGGTCTTGAGCTTGATCCTAGTTTTGATGAATTCATCAATTTACCAGTTCAATTGATACTGATTTTCTTGTTTGTTATGAAGTTCAGTTTTTTTTTTTTGTTTAAGTCCATCGCAATAAGGCTAATTTTGGGGAGGACTACCACACATAGATCCCATACTACTGATTTCTCTTGTGACATTGTAGTAGGATATTCATTTTGAAAATTTGACTCAATGGCAATAACTTCCTATTAATGGAAAAGGTAAAATTATAAAAATTTCAACTTGTAATTACCATCTTTAATGAGTACGTTAAATGCAGATCCATAGAAACATTGCCAGCCATGTATTAAAATTTTAATTGGCTTGTTAGCATTGAAGTTAGTCTTTCTTAAAAAAAGGAAATTATCTAGTAGGAACTGTTCATACATCAAAGGGTTGTTCCTGGAATTAATCAGATTAAGTAACTTATTTTAAGAAATCACTTAAAATTTATTAATAATATAATATAATATGATGATACGGTAATGACCAGAGGAGTTTTAAATAAGAAAGAATTCTTTGTTGCTCTACGTACCCGGGGGGCAACATTGGTGCCCTTCTACAGCAGCTCTGCAAAATTTATTACAAAAAAGGTACGTTTATTGTACAATATTGTAGTGAATAAGAAGTGTAGATTTATAAAAAATAAAAGAAAAATTTAAACTGAAGAAATATTAACAGAAAAGATTAAACATAAGATATTAAAAACAAAAGTGACACTTAATTGCATGTAATGTTATTAACAATAAATGCAAATAAAAAAGATAAAGATACCTCTACTGTAGGAGGGGAGTGTACGTTAAGATTTAAATTGAAGCCTGTTCGAAGTCTCCCCCACCAACAAAAAAAACATACGTTATACATACTTCAATGTATTACACCCAACTGTAACGCGTGCTACATAGGTGAATTTAGACAGTTCTTACAAAGACAGCACTGCTCTCTCTAAACATGTTCTGACTTTTAATCATGCCATCGATTTTAATAACCCTTTCATTTTTACCATTTACTCCAACCATTTAAAATATCTTCTATACAAATCCTTACAAATTCACCTCCATTCGAACTCTTATCAATTTTAAAAAAAGACAAAGAAATCATAACTTCAACTTATATAATAATTTTTAATCTAACATTAAACAAAGACACTCGCCTGCAATTTGTTCTTCCAAATTTGAAATTGCCGCGCCTCACTACAAACATATTTCTTATCCCTCCCACCTTTTAACAGTTTTTTTAAATTTTAAAAACACTCTTTCTTCATTTCAAAGTCAACGTTCTCAACGTACACTCCTTAGCTACCCTAAAGGTATCTTTATCTTTTTTATTTTCTCTTGTTGTTAATTCATTTCATTTAATTAACTTCTGTTTTTTAATATCTTATGCTCAATCTGTTCTGTTAATATTTCTTTAATTTAAATTTTTCTTCTATTAGCACTTTTTTTTCACTACAATAATGTACCTTTTCTCTAATATATTTTGCAGAAATCTGAATAGGGGTATAATGGGGTTATTGAAGGAGAGAAATGGTCTTAGAGTATGGTAGAGTGGAAAAGAGGTATTGATGTACTCAATAGTATGATCTCTTCTCCTATCTGTCTCCCGTCGCTGTATTTATGTGGTTTCTCCCAATCCAGTCCCTGAGATGGTCCTGTCATTTTGTCTCTCCCTCTCTGCTACGAATACTCTCTTTGGATACTATTACAAGGGGCATCAATGGTACCCGAAACGTAGAGCAACAAAGAATTCTTTTTTCTTTAACTCCTCAGGCCATTGAGTTATAAACATTATAAATAATAAACAAGTTTACCTTGTGTATAAGAAGAATTTAATTTCATTTGAAACATTTGCTTCTTTTTCAAATATTACATTTTCTGGTAGTTCTATTTCTGATGAAATCGGACCTGCCAAAAATTGGTAAATATAGATGTTACGTTTAATTATGTATTTACACATGTATTCTTAAATTTAGTAAGTTAAAAGAGATAAAAGTTTTAAAATGGACACCGATAGGATTAGGGTCTGGGAAACTTGTCGGTATGTAGACTGATGATAAGTGCCCGATAAGCCGATTGATCTCAAGAGGTATGCCTATTGATCAAACCAAAATCCCAGTAAATTAGAAAATCATTTAAAGGTAGGAATTTTAAATTGGCTACATCACTCCTCCAATACTAATTGAAATTCATTTCTTGAATGTTTACAATCATATAATATTTGAAATAGTAGTTCTTAATTATTATTCGTGTCTGGGGAGAACCAAATCCTATGCTCCTCACAAAAGTATCATACAAAATCCAGATCCGGTCTTAATCCATTTATTTGGAGCAGTCCGAACAATTTGGACAATAGCTAAAGGTGGAAGCTGCCTAAACCCTTCCATTCCGTTCCGAACTAAGTTCATAAACTTAATCTCTTAATAATCTAACAAAGATGGATGAATGTTTCAGAAACTCTGCAAAAGGGTTCTCGCATTACATACAGATGACTCCTTGGCCCAATGGAGGAACCAACTAGATATCTGAGAGATTTAAGAAAGTTTAGAAATTTATAGTGTAATTAATTTTGAATACAATTTTTATAGATTATAAATTAAGCTTCAACGGGAACACACTTGCAGGATTTCATTTCTTATAATTTGTTTTTTTTGTTGACATCGATACTTGTACATTAGAGCGACACCTGTTAATACAAGAAACTCTTCCTCAGTGAGATCCTCAAACCTGTTGCTTTTAGCGATTTCTCAAAAAAAGTCTCCAACAAAAGTTGAGTCATACACTGCTTTTTCCTTAGCTATTTTATTTTCCTTTATGACTTTTGGACATTTCACATCCATTGCAAGATGATTTCCGTGGCAGTTAATGCACTCTACTTTCTCCATATCGCACTGATCTGCGTTGTGCAGACTGCACCTTGTCAGCCCTCTGCATTGGATGCTTGAATGTCCATATCCTCAGACAATTCAAACATGGCCTCCACTCTGAACCTCGCCCCACACAAAGTGACATGCCTTGGAAGTTTCTGACTATTGAAGGTCAACAAAACAAGTTTCAATAGGCCTATTTTCGGATCTTTTATATACTCTTTCTACCTTTTATCTCCGAAATTTCACTTCGAAGGTGGTGCAAAATTTCCTCCTCTGGAAAGGATAGTTCCATCCCTTTAATGACCCCGTTCGAATAGATTCGATGTTCTTGAACATAATCCCTCATTTTTCCAAACCATTGTGATTAATTAGATGGTTAGCCGCTTCAGGTGTTTCTGTCATGATTTCATTCGGCTTTTAGTGGGTCAACAGTTAATGGGATATCAATAAAAATTAAAAAAAAAAAAAAAAACGATACATTTATACGACTTTCTTTTAAGTGTTAACGTTTAAACGTTTTAGTTACGCTTGCATAAAAGCTAGTGGATTATAATTCTTGTTCGTCTGAATATGACTACATTGTTCGACAATATCCTTTGTCCTGAACTCTTATCAGAGCTTGTAAAGGGGCACTTCAATTTAATTAAACATTAAATTCGCTGACCTTTCAAGAACTTGCTTAAAATTAATTTTTTCCAAAAAACTGTTTCAAATGAAAGAGATTGTATACAGTTAACAATTCAAGTATAAAGAAAACTTTATAGCTCAGTTTTCCAAGAAAATCCAAAAACACTCACAACTATTCTATATAGTCATATATTTCCAGTTAACCAATTACTTAATATTGTGAAGATGGTAGATCCAAAATTTATACTTAAGAGGCATTCTCAAGGAAAATCAATGTTTTCGAAAATATTTCGAATAAAAATAAAAAAACCTATGACGTAACAGCCTAAAAAGAGCTCTAAGGTTTGCTAAACTGTATTGGGGGACGTGTAGTTAGCACGTCACAATTCTCTGGCTATTAAAATTTGACGTTCACTACTAGGATGCGCTGCCAGTAGCTTCCTTCTTTTTCTTTTACGCTGGCTCCTTTGCCCTCACGGGAATCGAACCCCTAATATTCGCACTAAAGGCGACTGCGAAAGCCACTAGACCAACATGTGAGGATATTTCAAATAAAATAAATAGATAATTATGTTTCACAAAAAAATCTTTGAAATATTTTTGAGGAAATCCCTAAAAAAATAAAAAAATAAAAAGAAACAATCATTTCGCTCATCCGTTTGGTGGTGGATTTTGACTGTTACATTTTTGTCCGATGCGTCCAAAATGGAATTTCAAGCTTCCTATTTTTTTTTTTTTTTTTTTTGCAGATTCACGCAAATTCATTTGCTGAAAAACATTTTTTTTCAATTTCTCTCACTCCTAGTAGGAGGAAGTATTGTAATCGTGTCAAATTTTCGATATCGAGTTTTCACCGGAAATATCCGTTTTAAGGTCCCCTGAATCCTAAAAAGTGGTTTTCAGCAGTGTGCGTGTGCGTGTGCGCGCGCGCGTGTATGTGAACACCATAGCTCAAAAACGAAAAACCGTAGAAAGTTAAAACATGATATTCCGTTTATGTATCATCATGGGATCTGACAGTACGTTAACTGTCAAAATTCCTCAACCGGAAGTACCACTTTATCAGTTAATTTTTTTTTAATCTTTTTTTGCGTTTTTCTCAAAATATAGCTCCGACGATTTTCTGTAAACTTGGTATATCAACTACACATACAAAGAGCCACAACTTTTATTTGAAATATTTCTCTTGGAAAATTCATTTAAGGGCACATACTGGAGGAGGGGAGGGGTGGAGTTAGGTTTTCAATCTAAAGTGCTATTTCAGTTTATTAGCCAAATCTGTCATCTAAATAATATTAATTAGAATTGAATATGTTGTTGAAATTTCGAGTTTGAAAATAATCGGATCACCGGAAGTGCGTTTGTTTTAACACTTTACTAAATGATTTTTTTTTCACTTTTTCGCAATTTTCTCAAAAATGGTACCGACGATTTTTTTTTTAAACATCGTATATAAACTAAACATACAAAGATCTACAACTTTTATTTAAAACATTTCTCAGGGGAAAATTCATTTAAGGGCACTTTTAGTGGAGGGGTAGTGGTTACATTTTTCTATAAAGTGCACAGTTGATTATAAAATTCTATCATCCAAGAAAATTATTTAGAAATAAATAAATTCCGAGTTTCAAGGAAATTAGTAAACCGGAAGTGCGCTTTTACTGAACAGTTTTTTTTAGTTTTCCATGAATTTCATTAAATTTGGATCTCAAAATATTATAATGACGAAAATTTGACTTTGACATGATCATAATACTTGGTCTCGCAGCAGTAAGAGAAATAAAAAAAAATCTGGTGTGAAACACTCACACAACTTTCTCTTACTCCAGTTCTCAAAATGATAATTGACAAATTTTATAGTTTGTGTACCAAATTTAATGAAATTCGTCGAAAACTGAAAAACTGTTCAGTAAAAGCGCACTTCCGGTTTACTAATTTTCTTGAAACTTGGAATTTCAGCCATCCATTTATTTCTAACTAATTATGTTTGGATGATAGAATTGTATAATCAACTAGGATAGCACTTTAGATGAAAATCTAACCCTACCCCTCCCCTAAAAGTGCCCTTAAAAGAATTTTCCCAGAGAAATGTTTTAGATAAAAGTTGTAGATCTTTGCATGTTTAGTTTATATACGAAGTTTCATAAAAATCGTCGGAGCCATTTTTGAGAAAATTTTGAAAAAGTGAATAAATCATTTAGTAAAGTGGTAAAGTAAACGCACTTCCGGTTATCCGATTTTTTCAAACTCGGAATTTCAACAACATATTTAATTCTAATTAACATTATTTAGATGACAGAATTGTGAAATAAACTGAAATAGCACTTTAGATGAAAACCTAACCCCACCCCTCCCCCAAAAGTGCCCTTCAGAGCATTTTTCCGGAGAAATGTTTCAAATAAAAGTTGTAGCTCTTTGTATGTGTGGTTGATGTTTCGAGTTTAAAGAAAATCGTCGGAGCCATTTTTGAGAAAATCGCAAAAAAGTAAAAAATCTAACTAGTAAAGTGGTACTTCCGGTGTTGAGGAATTTTGACAGATAACGTATTGTTAGATCCCATGGTGATACCTGAACGGAATATCGAGTTTCAACTTTCTACGGTTTTTCGTTTTTGAGCTATGCTGTTCACATACACACAAACCATTTGCTAAAAAACCACTTTTTTGGACTCAGGGGACCTCAAAACGGACATTTCCGGTGAAAACTCGATATCGAAAATTTGACACGATTACAATACTTCCTCTTACTAGGAGTAAGAGAAAGTAAAAAGTTCAATCTTCTACCGTTAATTCATTATAAATTTTTGATTTTGATAATATTTTTCTTACCTTCAAATATTTCTTCACCAGGAACTAATACAAGAAATGAAAAAGTAATTATAAAACCAAGAAGCACTCCATTGGTGTTCCACATATCTTATAATTTTTTTTTTAGTGTTCACCTAACTAAGGAAATTATAAAAATAACGATCATTTGAAAGTATATTTAATCTAATCGCTAAAAGATTGGAAATTTAATGACAAAAATTGGAAAAAAAAATGAAAAAAAAAATGGATGAACTTATTTTATTAATCCGATTATTGCTTATTGTTTATATTTTTGGTTGGTCTGGTTTATTGCATTTATTGGGGAATAAACATGTTTGATGTTTACATACATGGAATTGCTTTTAAGATTGTTTTCCAAGCTGAAAGGTTAACTTGAATCTGATGACGTAAAGAGGTTTATATACATTATTATTTATTTGTTTATTATAACTCTGCTCTTCTTTTTATAAGAGAAACATTAGTTATTTTTGCTATTCTGTAAAGTGGAAATAGCGGTTAACAGATTTTTTTTCAAATCTGGAATTCTAACAACGATTTCTAATTAATATTTATATATTGTATAAATGATATAACGTTACACTATGTTGCTGTAGTAATACTTTACAGCAAATCTTTACGTTACTGTTTCCCAAAAATATAAAAATAAAAAAAAATCTGGTATGAAACACTCACACAACTTTCTCTTACTCCAGTCCACAAAATTATAATTAACAAATTTTATAGTTAGCGTATCAAACAAATTTAATGAAATTCGTTGGAGTTCGTCGAAAACTGACAAAAAAAAAAAAATTCAGTAAAAGCGTACTTCCGGTTTACAAATTTTCTTCAAACTCGAAATTTTGGCCCATCTATTTATTTCTAATTAATTTTGTTTGGATGGTAGAATTATAGGTGTAATCAACTATGATAGCACTTTAAAGAAACAAAATAACCTCAATCCCTCCCCTAAAAGTGCCCTTAAATTAATTTTTCCAGAGAAATGTTTTCAAATAAAAGTTGTACATCTTTGTATATGTAGTTTATGAATGAAAATTCCAAGAAAATCGTCGGAGCCATTTTTGAGAAAATCCTGAAAAAAGTGAAAAAAAAAACTAGTAAAGTTGAGGAATTTTGACGTATAACGGTACTGTCAGATTCCATGGTGATAATTAAACGGAATATCAAGTTTCAACTTTCTACGGTTTTTCGTTTTTGAGCTATGCTGATTATAAACACCCAGACCATTTTCTAAAAACAACTTTTTTGGACTCAGGGGACCTACAAACGGATATTTCCGGTAAAAACTCGATATAGAAAATTTGTTACGATTACAATACTTCCTCTTACTAGGGAGTAAGAGAAAGTAAAAATCCATTTCTCCCAGAAAATGTTTTAAACAAAAGTGGTAAGAAAACATTGTTGTAGACGTTTTCGAAAAAATCGCAAAAAAATGAATAATAACCATTAAGTAAAGGTCGTACTTTCGTTTGATGGATTTTGCCGGAAACTGTCTGTTAAATGGGGGGGGTAGTAGGGTAGTGGTACATAAATGGGGTATCTTGAGATTACTGGCGATTTTTTTTTTGTGAAATTTTGTTCAGAGACATTTTCCGTGGTAGCCTGCTTCATTTTTTGGTTATCGACCGGTTTCGGGCGTTCGCCCAACTTCAGGATGCGCTTGTCAGACAGTGTTATAACACAGACTTGCACAGAGCAAATTCAGTTTATACACTGACTGGTCTTTTTAATTGTATTTTAAAACTTTTAAAATACAAAAATAAAAATACAACTTTAAAAATAGTATTAGAGCAACTAAATTTGCTCTATGCAAGTCTGTCTGTTATAACACTGTCTGACAAGCGCATCCTGAAGATGGGCGAACCCCCGAAACCGGTTGATGACCAAAAAATGAAGCAAGCTACCACGGAAAATGTCTCTGCTACTTTCCAGCTCTACGGAACCAACCACCACAACATATTTTGTACAAATACACACATACATACAGAACATAAGCTCAAAACTTTTTTTCGAACTCAGGGGGCCTCAAATTATGTATTTCCACTGTAAAACCTAATTTCGAAAATTTGTCACGATCACCATAGAAAAAAAAAAAAATTATATGAATTAATCAGAATTTATAATAAAAAGTACTATTATTAAAAATTGTCTATTTTATTTATTAAAAACATTCCTGCTTGCTTAATAATGATACATAACTATTAACAAAACGGTAGGTAAAATATTTTGTGGCTGTATCGGTTCTCGCAATTTGTACTGTTTCATTTTAGATTGTTGCCTTCTTGTCGATAACAATATCTGTACTTATCCTTTTGCAAAAGGTGGTTCTGCATTCGTTTCCAAATAGAATATTCCTCTTGCACTAGAATATTAAAAATAATCAGTATTAATATATTATTTAAATTTGTGTACAACCAAAAAAAACATGCTCTCACAAGATTTTATCTTACTCAAATTTACATAGTTACATTGTCTCTCCCAACTATGGCAATGATAGCTTGTTATAGAATTAAACAGGCAGGTTTTTAACAGGGTAAGCGATATGGCCATTCTACCATTTATCGCGAGATGCTTTTGAACGTTCCTGTTACAGGTTTTCCCTCTGATAGAATATTGAAGACTTTTGTTTTCGAGCATTCTTACAGTGTCAGGTTATCCTCTAGGGAAGAATGGTCAAGATTGGGTCCGTCTGGCGTAATACCAGATAATTACTTCCGGTGTTACACGGATGTTAGGTCTGGAGCTGCGGTCTATTTTGAGACCGGAGATCATTTTGCAGTATCTCTCGGTGAATGCACCACGGTCTTCCAGTCTGAGGTTTATGCTATTCTTTGTTGTGTCTTGGATGAGAGAGTATGTAACACTAACTTAAAAGGTGTTTTGTATCTGCTCGGACAGCTAAGCTGCGCTGAAGGCGCTGAGTTCATGTGTCTTCACTTCCAGGTTGGTGTTAGAATGTTCTAAAAGACTGGAACAGCTTTCTTCTCTGAAGGATGTGCTTTAGTCTGGGTGCCGGGGTCACATGGGAATTTTTGGGAATGAGGAGCTGGATAGTTTTGCCAAATTAGCGCCTCTCTTCCTTTCACTGGTCCCGGCCGGCTGTTGGCGTGTCTTCTGGCACATGTCTGTCAGGCTTCCAGACATGGACAGCTTCAACAGCATTCATCCTTATGGATCAGCTCAGTTGATTTTCGGCAATCCAAAGTGCTCATCAGGGGTCCGGGCAAGGCCATTAGTGAGACATTGCTGTGTTTTCATGGAGCTCTCTCAGGCCTCTGGTTGGATCTCTTATTAGACATTGTGGTTTAAGGAGACATCTCTACATAATGGGGCTCATAGCGGATCCATTTGTAGAAACTGTGAGATAGAGGAGGAAACACCCATCCATCTTATTGCCTGGGTTGGGAGGAAATTAGGTTCAGGATCTTTGGACGGAATAGGATGTCTGTGGAAGAGCTTAGGCTATTTCCGCGTAACTTAAATCCATTTATTCGGATTGTGGTGTATCTTAGATGGATTAGAACCGGGCCTGGATTTTTGTTCTAGATACGGTTCGTTGTTGTTTTCCTTGGGGTAACTATACGGGCCCAGTGGGGCTTTGATTCCTCCCCACAGACAAATAATAAATAAATACACTGTCTCTACTTTATCGAACTCCCATATATAACATTTCTTATTATTATAATGTATTCGCTTATTTGCACTAATAATTAGTTCGATTCCTTTTTTTACTTTCTCTTACTCCTAGTAAGAGAAAGTATTGTAATCGTGTCAAATTTTCAATATCGAGTTTTCACAGGAAATATCAGTTTTGAGGTTCCCTGAGTCCGAAAAAGTGGTTTTTAGAAAATGGTGTGTGTGTGTGTGTGTGTGGGTCTGTGGACAGCATAGCTCAAAAACTAGAAACCTTAGAAAGTTGAAACTTGATATTCCGTTTAAATATCACCTTGAGATCTGACAGCGCGTTATCTGTCAAAATTCTTCAACCGGAAGTACCACTTTACAAGCTGTTTTTTTTTTAAGTTTTTGTAATTTTCTCAAAAATGCCTCCGACGATTTTTTTTAAACTTGGTATATCAACTACATACACAAAGAGCTACAACTTTTATTTGAAACATTTCTCTGGGAAAATTCATTTAAGGGCACTTTTAGGAGAGGAGTGGGGTTATGTTTTTTTCTGAAGTGCTATCATAGTTGATAAAATATAGTTGGATGATAGATTATAAAATTCTATCATCCAAACAAACTTAAATTAGAAATAAATAGATGGCCAAAATTCCGAGTTCCAAGAAAATTAGTAAACCTGAAGTGCGCTTTTACTGAACAGTTTTTTCAGTTTTCGAGGAATTTCATTAAATTTGGTACACAAAATATAAAGTTTATGAATTATAACTTTAAGAACTGGAGTAAGAGAAAGTTGTGTGAGTGTTTCACACCAGATTTTTTAATGTTGTTGCTTTGAAACTAGATTTTGATTGCCCCTCCCACAAAAGTGTCCTTAAAGAAATTTTCCCAGAGAAATGTTTCAAATAAAAGTTGTAGCGCTTTGTATGTGTAATTGATGAACCAAGTAAACAAAATGGTTTGAGCCGTTTTCGAGAAAATTACCAAAAACTGAAAACATTCAGTAAAGTGGTACTTCCGGTTGATGTATTTTGCCCAAAATCTTCGTGTCTGATGAGGTGGTAATATCTACACGGAATACCAAGTTTGAGCTTCCTGCTACTTTTCGTTTTTGAGATATTCTTTTCACACACAGACAGACCATTTTTAAAAACTACTTTTCTGGACTCAGGGGACCTCAAAATGTATATTTCCGGTGAAAACAATTTCGAAAATGTGGCACCACTCGCAATACTTCTCCCACTATTATTAGTGAAGAAAGTAAAAAGGGATAGAACTGATTATTAGTGCAATTAAACAAGAAGCGTTTATATATTTCTGGTGTGAAATACTCACATACATTTTTCTTATTGCAGTTTACAAAATTGTAATGAACAACTTTTATAGTTACTATAACAAATTATTGAAATTCGTTTGATGTTTTTATGGAGAAATTTGCGAAAACTGAAAAATTGTTTAGTAAAAACGCACTTCCAGTCCTCTGATTTTCTTCAAACTCGGAATTTCAACATCATATTTAATTCATCAGAGGCATTTTCATATTTAATTCATATTAATATTATTTAGATCATAGAATTGTATAATAAACTGAAATAGCACTTTAAAGGAATACCTAACCCATACCACCTCCCCCAAAAGTGCCCTTAAATGAATTTTTTCTGGAGAAATGTTTCAAATAAAAGTGTAGCCCGTGTAACTTTAAAGAAAATAGTAGGAGCCATTTTTGAGAAAATTGAAAACATATGTTGAATGATTAATACTATATTTTAATTTACGACCGATGAAATAAATATCATAAATTCTCACTTACTTAGTTGACACGTCAGCACCCATATAAGCCACTGTATTGTTAGCACATAATCCGCTACTAAATGAATTCCATGAATCACACTGCACAGCCCGAAAACCTTTTGGATTAATAATACTTTCTCCGTAAAATTCATAACTCCTTGCATGACTGCATCCAACTATAAAATGAAAAAAAAACGGTTATCACTTCCATTAATTTCTAGCATTTTATCCGTCGTAGTATGCATATTGCTTTCATTCTTGACCGGGTTTGGATTTTCATCCAAATGTCAGAGCAAATTTATTGAGTTTATATACATAGTTCACTTCAATGCAATATTTCTGTTACACTTGACACTTGCTGGTTTGTTGATTGTTGTATGTGCGGAAGGTTATAATTATAGGAGGTTATATGCATGCCACTATGGATAAAATACCAGATGTTATCCAGCATTTCGAATCCATCCACTTACTCAACTTCCATTAATATTCACTAATATTATTTCTTTTATTTAATCACTAACATAATTTAGTTGGATTTCTGAATTCAGCACAGCCTGGTTGTGGAGGTGTCCCACCATTTGGATAAAAGTCCGCATGTCCTAATAAGCCGTAATAACCAGCTAATCCAGCTGCAGTATGAATTACGTCTACGAATTCGGCATCACTTGCGTCTAATCTAGAAGTTTCGTACGATATATACTCGAAACCAGGATTAGCTGGATCTAAACCTTTATAAAATAAAATAAAATTAATACAAACAAAATTATGCTAAGATATTTTAAATTTAAATAAAATTAACAGAAGTCACTAAGCCTTTCATAACTTACCAGTTATATGAGCAACTCGTCCGGATTTAACTGTAGAACCAGCTATGCCCATAACATGAGCACCCAGACTATGGCCAATTAGATGCAACTTATCTAAACTTATTATATTATCTTTCACTAATTTATCAACCATAGTTGATACGCCGATACCAACTTCATCAACACTGTATGCTGAATATGGATATAATTTCCAAGATGCAAGATCCGACCAGTCTACTGCTACGATATTGTAGTCTCCTTGCTTTAAAAATACTAAATTTTTCATATGATAATTAGTAAAGTATAAAGTCATAGTTATAAGACATAATTTGTCACAATTTTAAATGACATAATACATGTCATGTCAAGTCATGGAGTGTCAATGAAACATTTCCGCTTCAATCGTAAGCGGATAACAAGAGTGATTTTCTCCAAACTTTGAATTTTATCGCTGTTACCAAATCTTTATTAATATAATAAATTTTATTGCAGTTTATTATAGATCTTCAAATTGTAGACACAATCTTTTAATTAAATGTGGAATATTTGTAATGGTACATTTAGAAAAAAAATCTGGTGTGAAACACTCAGACAACTTTCTCTAACTCCAGTTCTCAAAATTATAATTGACAAATTTTGTAGTTTGTGTACCAAATTTAAAAAACTGTTCAGTCGAAATTCGTCGAAAACTAAAAAAAACTGTTCAGTAAAAGTGCACTTCCGGTTTACTAATTTCCTTGAAACTCGGAATTTTGGCCATCTACTTATTTCTAATTAATTTTATTTGGATGATAGAATTGAATAATCAACTATGATAGCACTTTAGAGAAAAACATAACCCACCTCTCCCCTAAAAGTATCCTTTAAGAATTTTCCCAGGGAAATGTTTTAAATAAAAGTTGTAGATCTTTGTTTGTTTGGCTTAAATAGGAAGTTTCCAGAAAATCGTCGGAGCCATTTTAGAGAAAATCCGAAAAAGTAAAAAAAATCATTTAGTAAATTGATGAAGTAAACGCACTTCCGGTTATCCAATTTTTTGTGAAACTTAGAATTTCAACAACATATTCAATTCTAATTAACATGATTTAGATGTCAGAATTGTCTAATAAACTGAAATAGCACTTTAGATGAAAACCTAACCCCACCCCTCCACCATAACTGCCTTTAAATGAATTTTCCTAGAGATTTAAATAAAAGTTGTAGCTCTTTGTATATGTAGTTGATATAGAAGTTTGACGAAAATTTTCTGAGCTATTTTTGAGAAAAACGCAAAAAAGTAAAAAAAAAAAACTAACTAGTAAAGTGGTACTTCTGGTTGAGGAATTTTGACAGATGACCTACTGTCAGATGCCATGGTGATACCTAAACGGAATATCAAGTTTCAACTTTCTATGGTTTTTCGTTTTTGAGCTATGCTGTTCAAATACACACACACGTACAGACATAGACACTCACAGACCATTTGCTAAAAACCACTTTTTTGGACGTAGGCGACCTCAAAACGGACATTTCCAGTGAAAACATGATATCAAAAATTTGACACGATTACCATACTTCCTCTTACGTAAGAGAAAGTAAAAATCTGCTGTGTATCACTCACACGACTTTCTCTTACTCCTCTTAGGCTCTTATATATAAAATTTTCTTTAAATTCCAAATTTCGCTCATTTGTCCTAACTTAAATATAAAGGCGGAAGGGACAAGTGCAATACTATCAACCGAGGCAAGCATAGAAAGCGCACAAACACATCTGAATTTTAGTGCACTTGCCTTTCGTGCGAGAATTCAGGGTTCGATTCCCGTGAAAGCAAAGTCGATGTTGTCCCAGCTCGTTGATGAAAAGTGGGAAGCTACAGTAAGTAGCGCCCTGGGTAGTGAATGCCGGAACTAAACGGCATGGGAACTGCGGTGTGCTTACCACAAGCCACTATTCAAATCGCCGTCTGGCAAGCCTTGGTCCTTTAAGGGTTGTTGCGCCAAAGGTTTTTTTTTTTTTTAGATTCTTAAAAATCAATTAAAAACCATTTTTTCAGAAGAAATGTTACAAATAAATGAAATAGGTTTATATTTGTTGCAATTAGTATTCTAAGTTATAATCGTTTTTGAGAAAATTCCATAATTCAATAACCTCTTTTGTTAAAATAACTCCGATTTTCTTCATTCTAAATTAAGATACGGTTCCACTTTATAATAATATAGGAGGCAATATTTGTTTGTTTTTTTTTTAATTTCAAGGTGAAGAACATTTGTCAATAGCAAAGGAAAGACCTAAACTGTACCATACAGTGCTGCTAACTAGCGGACCCTATGAATGATTGTTCGCCTTCATACATGTGTCGTCAACAACGCTGGTTGTATGCTAAATAAATAAATAAATATTTTGTCTATCAAACTTTTGAAATATTATGTCATTATTTCAGTCAAAAAAAAAAATAAAAAAACTGATTGTTTAATTTGAAATGATAAAAATTTAAATCTATTTTATAAAAATTATATTAACTTATAAATAAATAATATACACTTACTTGTACCCGTTTTTCTAACAATTATAGATTCCATGCTTCCCAGCCAACCGTGTACAATGAATTTAGTTGGCAGTTCTTTATTAAATATTTTTTGCAATTCTTCTGTTGAATTTTGGAAAGAAAAGGGTATATCATGATCGGATCCTTTTCTAAAAATAGTATGCCATACTATTATTATTACTATTTAAAAAAAAGAAGTAAATATTATTCATAAGTGCCTGTTGTTACTTTGAAAAAAGAGTGAATTTTAAAACTTCAATGTTTATAGTTTCTTGTGGGATTTCATTTTCACCCTGTGATTCCCGGTATAACCTTCGCCAATGAACACCTGTTGAAAATAAATAAATATGCTACACTTATAGGTTTTACTATAACTAAAATAATATTCATTGATAAGGATTTTCTGGTTTCTCACCTTACTATTTATTTATTAATTTTTTAGAGCAACGAAATTAACAACTTACCGTTTAAAACAATGCCATTCTAATAATAATTATTGATCTTTAATATATGAGTATCTTAAGTCTAATATTCGCTGAATTCCCTCCATTTTCAGCTTCGAAGAGTACCTCCTACCGCAAGGTGCGAACGCATTCAAAACCCGTCTGAGGGAAAATTCGGGCATTGTCATATGACTCAAAATCATATTTAATTAGGAATTATAAAATATATGAAATTTTGTAATTCTTTTACTGATATTGTCCTTAAATAATAGCTAAAGTTTTAAGTTGAAATGAAATTAGTGTTTTGAGAGCACAATATTAAATTGATTTATTTTCGTGAGGTAACCAAGTTTAAATATTATTAAACCGGGTGCCTAGTGGCATAGGACCTAAGCCTATTTGGCTTTTATCCCCTTAAATAGTCTCCCCCGGTAGCCTACCGGTCAGTCTACAATATCCCAAGATATTCTTTAACTCCAACTTGCCCAGGCAATCCTTCGAGAGTGGTACCCTCCCAAATACGCGAAACCTAGTACCAGCGAAACGGGGGCACTGACATAGATAGTGATTCACCGTTTCCCTGACTTCGTCATCGCAATTCTGTCAAATGGACTAGACGTCCTCCCTATGTTAAACAAGTGACAAGACACCCAAGTGTGTCCAGTCACCCAAGATCCCACCAAGTCCTCAGACCTGTCCTAAGAGACAGGAGGTAATACGAAACTCCCTGCTTAATTCCTTTTGTAAATCTTTTACTTGGAGACATCCCTGCGTGTGCCTCCATCATTTTTCCTGACTCTCGTCTCCCAAAGTTGAATCTGTTTATCACGAAACCTCTTAGTGACGGCAAGGGCTGGTTCAGGACCACAAAATGGTAATGATGATCCTTCCCTAGCCAATTGATCCGCCCTCTCATTGCTCTCTATTCCCGCATGTCCAGATATCCAATAGAGACGCACCTTACCCCTCCGAGCCAAGGCGTTAAGCCTTCTACTAACCGAGTTTAAAATAGAAGTAAACATGATTCCATATACATAATGAAATAAAAATTATTATTATTAATATTAACAAATAAATGACCATAGTTGACGCGCCTTAAATTAAAAAGAAAAATAAAAGTCATGTTTTTATAATTTTTTTAACAATTTTTCCCAAAAAATATTAATATAGTTTTCTGAAAATAAGAAAGCCAAGGAAAGTTCAAGACAAACCTGCGCGAAAGACTTCGAATTGGATCAGCTGATTTCATTCATTGTGGTTATTTTAATGGACGGTTACATTTGACATAGCCCCTCTTCACAAATTAGAGAAATATCAAAAGCAATATCCAGATCATTTTTCGGAAACAACTAAATTAAATTAATTAGAAGAGTGCAGTAGTTTGAGAAATAAAAGTAAACATTTTCTTAAAGCCTTTGGGAAAAGTTTCCCATCCCTCTTCTTTTGTAATTATATCAGATTCAGCTGTGAAAAAATTTAGGATATAATCAACGATGGATGTAAAAAAATGTTTTTCAGCGATATATCGATGTGTGAAAATTTATTATTAATTGGAAGTCAGTAAATATAATATCTTCATATCTGATTTAATGCGTTTGTCAAAATGTCGATAGCTTTAACCTCCATCCATATCTCCTCTGCAATCACCACAGGATGCTTGCGTTTAAACGCACGACATATCCGTTTTTATTATGCAATAGCTTAATTTTTTCAATTAAACATAAATTTGCATTTATTCAAAATAATTTCCATCACTGTTTATATATGTGACCCATATATATAAACATCCGCACATGGTTCGGATTCCAAATTTTGTAAATTTCCGAGTGCCAGAATGATGAAAATTCTAAAAATAAATTTTTGACTTCGTAATCATCGGTTTTACAACATTTCTCTTGAGGAAATGAAGTGTAATGTTGTTCTTCAGAATATTGGACCTTTTCTACCGACCAGTTGATTGCAATAGGTACCATCTTTCTAGCTAGCGAAATGAAAGAAAAGTGTATAACAGCAGCTATAGACGCCGATAATGAAAGTTCTTTAGCTATTCATTTCCCAATTGTTCCATAAATGTTTCCTCAAGCGTTGGTCTAGTAGCTAGCGCACTCGCCTTTCATGCGAGAATACAGGGTTCGATTTCCGTGAGGGCAAAGTCGGTGTTGACCCAACATAGTGATGAAAAGTGGGAAGTACAGTTAGTAGCGTCCTAAGTAGCGAAGGCCGGAACTAAACGCCGTGGGAACTGCGGCATGCTTATCACACGACCCCCTATTCAAATCACCGTTTGGCAAGCAAGCCTTGGCCCTTAATGGGCTGTTGCGCCATGGGTTTTTTTTTTTCATAAATGTTATGAGAAGTTGTGATCATTTTTAAGAGGGGAATGAGACAATTTATCTTAAATTGCATGTGGATTATCTGCGAGATATAAGAAGAAGTTTTTAGGTATTTAGAATTAAATTAATTTTGAACTAATATTGAGAAGAAGAAAGAGTTCTTTTTACAAATAAAATGATGTTTGTCAGGGGCCAAAGAAGAAAACTTTTTCAAAGGAAGTCCAACCATCTTTTTAATTACGGCCAAACTTAATTAATTTTACTTAAATTATTAATACTCATGGAATTCTTTTTCAAGATTCCAAAAATTTGCTTCAGATCATAGAATATATATAATTTTCAGTATCGTCGTGTCGTATCATTTTATAAATTGCAGTAATTGTGATTGGAAGAGCAGAGAAAAACTGTCAATGCAGTATACTAGATATGGTGCTGCCATCTTTGAGCAACTAATAACATATTGACAATAACTTACCTTTAGATTCACTTAGTGTAAATAAAATGGTTATAAAAATTAATATAAACATATTAAACAAGCTATTACAGTTAAGTGCTAGATATAGTTAAATGTTAATGTTAAATTGGTTCCAACTTTATATATTGTTGGCATAACAAAAGGCATATCAAAAGTCTGTAATCACTAAATAAGTAAATAATTTACTTTCCTATGTGTGAATGAAAGACCCCACTTTAAACTCTAGGGCCTGTATCTCTTCGTTACCTCCTCTGTATGCAAATCATTACTATTTTATAGTTATCTTTTTAGAAAGACTAATGAGTAAGTGTAATTATATCAGCAGTTTTCTACTTCCTTGACACATGGACATTTTTTATTTACATTTTGCTTGTTTTTTTTTTTTTTATTTGCATTGTTTTTTCTATCACAAACTATGGAACTGTTGTAAGTTTGTTTTATTTAATTAAGTATTTATTTAATTCCCACACGGTGCATAACCGGAAATGATAACAGTCAATAGGTATCCATGATTATCATGTATTCATGAAAGTAAAATCTATCAATTCATTTAATTTCAAAAAGCAAAAAAAGCTTCAATATCTATTGAAGCCCAGAAATATTCTAGTATTGAGAGCGTGGTTTTCAAACATTTTAGCCCCGAGGGTTCCTTGACCACCACATCCACCAAAATATCCACCAAAATATTTTATCTTAAATAAATTATTGGAAGTCTCTAGTAAAAAATTTGTTTTTAGATTCTTTCTTGAACCAGAAAACAATTTGTTAGTTGTTCAAATTAACAATACTATTGTATAAGCATTAGGAAATTATATATGAAAAATATTATTTAAAAGAATCGAAATTAGAAAGATTATGTCAATAAATGGATATATTTAAAAAGTTATTTACTTCAATAAATAAACATATACAGAATGAAAATTGAAAATGTTACAGTTTAGTTACCTAGATCGCAATGGTTTATGCTAAAAAAAAAGTACATTATGGCTGATAGTATCATTAAATCTAAACTATAATAATCTGAAACATTTTCAAAAAGTGATTCTAAAATAGAACTTAAAATAGGTAGAAAAGTTTTACAGTTATGCTTAATTAAAATTGTTTATTTTCGAATTGAATTAAATAATTTCGAAATGAAATAAATTGCAGTTTCTTAATAATTGATGTACATTTCTATTAACTGGGTTGCATTCCTAAATTTCATGTAATTCCTTTCAACGGTTCAGCCATATATTTAGTCATGCAGAGATCATGTAACTTAAAAAGTAAATGTAGGGTAGGATATTATTTGAGAAATCACCAGTGTCCAAGAGATTGTTTGGCTACGGCTAACCAGTAGTAGACAAATAAAGATCATTAGCTTTTGCAGTAGCAGTTTTCCATTATCTTAAACAGGGCCCGCGCTAGGGGCAGGTAACCCGGACATTTGTCCGGGGCGCCATTTTGGCTGTGAGTGTGGGAAAAATATTTTTGTATTAAATACTCAAATTTCACTAATCGATTTTTTCGTTCGCTAAAAATTTATAGTGCGTAGCGTATTTATATTATTTATGTCTTAAAGCTAAAAATACTTACTTTATTATTGAAAACTTATCGCAGAATTTGTAAAGGACGATGCTTGAACTTGTTTGAACAAGCATATACTTCTCTGAACAGAATAGCATTAGCACGCAAACAGAATGCTGCTTCAGCTTGTGTTTGAACATGCATAGACTTGCTTAAAAATATATATATACACTGCTGGTAAAAAGTTTGGACCATGTATTATATTTATTTTTGTTAATTAATGATTTGTTATGAATGAAATAAAATGTCAGTAATTCAAAAATGTTATTTTTTTATTTTTATTTATTTACAAATTAGTATAGGGCAGCTCACTTACAGCTTTACACATAGAGCTAATTGAAAGATAAAGAACAGAAACAATAAAACAAAGATGAGTCTTTGTTCCCCAGAGATCTTGGTAGAGTCTGGGTTTTAATCTTCTGAATGAAGTAGGCTCGCCTATGTGGTAATGTGAAGCTGAGGGTAGTGTGTGAGTGAAGCGATAGGAAGAAATTGTCTGTAAGTCTAGCCACGTGTATGTATATATCTGGCATGTCAAGTTCTCTGTGGGTTTGTGTGTTTCTGACAAACCAGGGAGCGTTTAGTGCAATTCGCAGTACCTTGTTTTGGAAAGTCTGCAATCGTTTTGTCAGTTGTTGGTAGCTGTTATCCAAACTGGACAGGCGTATGTCAGGAGAGGTCTAAGGAGAGTTTTATAGAGTAGTGTGGTGCAGGAGTGTTTGAGTGGTGTGTTTCTGTTAATGAGTGGGTAGAGTTGTTTCATTCGGGTTTAGTGTTAATGTGTTGTCTCCAGGTGAGTCTTGTATCAAGGATTACGCCCAGATAACGCACTCCTTGGTCTTTTTGTTTCCAGGGAATTTCCTGGTTGTTAATTGTTAGTAGACGAAGGTCTTCATTTCGAAACCGCCGGAGAGCGAAGATTTTCGCTTCAGTTTTACATTGGTTTAACTTTAGCTTCCATCGGTGAAACCAGCTAGATATACAGTCTATTGATGTTTGTAGGTCAGTAATGCTTTCGTTAATGTCTCTATTGGATGAGGCTAACATGGTATCGTCCGCGTAGGTAGCTAATGTCGCTGTAGTAGGTTCAGGTATGTCCGAGCAGTAGAGGTTGAAGAGTATTGGGCTCATGATTGCCCCTTGTGGTAGTCCCGCTAGTATTTGTCTTTCTGTACTGAATGTATTGTTGAGTCTTACCTGGAATGTTCTGTCTTGTAAGAAGGATCCTATAATTCGAGTTAGGTATATTGGTGCATTTGTGTTTTTAAGTTTGTAAAGTAGTCCAGAGTGCCAAACAGTATCAAATCCAGCAGCTACGTCAAGAAATCTTGCTGCCTTGTATTTTCATTCCTCAAAATTGTGTACAATGTGTTCTGTGACTCTTTTTAGTTGGTGTAGTGGTGAGTGTTTTTGTCTGAATCTGAACTGATGAGGTGGGATTGTGTTAGAGTCTGTCAAGTGTTTTAAGGGTCGTTTGTATATTATTTTTTCTAATATTTTGGAGAGAGAGTTTAAGAGACTGGTAAGGCGATAGCTGTTAGGACGCTTTTTGGCTTACCAGCTTTGTGAAATACTATTACTATAGCATTCTTCCACTGTTTGGGAAAATATCCTAACCGAAGACAAGCATTGAAGATCCCAGTTAGGAATGCAAGACCTTTCAGAGGCAGGTTTTTTATGACAATATTGGGGATTAGATCGTCCCCCGGAGCCTTTTTGTTGGGGGAGTCCTTTGATTATTGGATAAAGTTTCGGAAGGAGAAGTAAATGCGATAGGAAGTTCTGCTGTGTGGTGAGGTTGTTGGAGTTCGGAATTGATGTGGTCTTCAATGTCCTGGTCCGTATGGTCAGTTAGAGTAAATTTGTTTTCAAGATAAGTCGCTATTGCTTCGCATTTTTCTTCATCGCTTATTGCCAGCATGTTGCCTGATTGTAGGGGAGGAATCTGAGTGTGTTCGTTTAGCAGTCTTTTTGTTTCTTTCCAGAGACAACAGTCACCTGGAGTCATCGCTTCTAAGTATGTTCTGTAAGTGGAGATTCTGTAGTTGTCAAGCTCCCATTTGATTTGTCTAGCTAGTCGATTAAAGTGAGTTTTATTTGAAGGGTCTCTAGTTCTCTGCCAAATCTTACGAATTCTGTTTTCTCATGGATTAGGTTCAGAATTTGCCCTGGTAGTCTGTTAGTTCTGTGGACGCTGTCTTGTCGTTTATAAGAAGGGTGTAAACACCTGTATAAATTGCCTGTGTAAATGTGTGAAGTGAAGTGTCAATGTCGTCGTAGGACCTGTAATGAGTTGGTATTGTTAGTAGGTTATTCATTTCATGTCTGTAAGTTTCCCAGTCTATCTTTGCAGTGATTAATTTTGGTGGTTGTTCATTGCGTTGTATGTGAAAGTGAAACGCACATATTACTGGAAGGTGGTCTGAATCTAGTTCACTGATTGGATCCAGATGTATTGGCATATTAACATTGCTTGATAATGCGATGTCCAGAATGTCAGGTTGGTAGTTACGTTGTGTAGGATAAAATGTGGGTTCTCCTGGGGCTGAGATCAGTATGTTTAAGTT
Organism: Triatoma infestans; assembly: GCA_011037195.1. NCBI lineage: Eukaryota > Metazoa > Arthropoda > Insecta > Hemiptera > Reduviidae > Triatoma > Triatoma infestans. Next base: position 87,149 of record JAAEAF010014880.1, read on the forward strand.
GTCTGTCGCCATCAGTAGCCTGGTTCCATTGTTATTGGTAGTTCGGCATCCCCAGTATGTATGTTTGCTGTTGAGATCTCCTAGTAACAGTGTGCTGTTCTGTGTAAAAATTTGTTGAAGGTCGTCTTCCAGAAGACTAATGTTCGGTCTTAGATATACAGATAGAATTATTAAAGGGCCTGTTTGAATAGCTACAGTTTCAAGAATTAGAGGGAATATCTGGTGTTTAATACTTATTTTCACACGGAGTGCGACTCCACCTGAAGCTGCACGTGTCTGTCTATCAGTTCGGTAGGTGATGTATCCTGGAATTTTAAGTCGGTCAGTTGAGTTAAGATGTGTTTCGGTAATGCATCCTATGTCAATGTCGTATCTAGTAAGAAAGCCAGAGAATATAGACGTTCGTGATTTAAGTCCGTTGGCATTCCAATTTACTAGTGTTAAGTTATGAGTGTGAAGCTGTCTATGATTATCCATTGTTTGAATAGAAGAAGTTCTGAACCAGGTTAGAGAGCAATGGTTTTAGATGTGGGATGATAGGAGTGATTACCTGTAGGAGTAGATCTTTTATGGCATTGAATATAGTTGTTGTAGGTTCGGAAGAAACGTTAGAATTCTGGTGAGACGGCCTGAATGTTCTTCTTCTTTGTGCCCAGTAGTTGGGAATTGAACTGGTAGGAGTACTTGCGCTAGGTTTCTCTGGAGAAAATTTAGTATTTATTTTGGATGGAGAGCCTTGAGACATATTGTTTGTCCTTGATGAGGTGTTTTCTTGTGCGTTTCTTGATTTCTTCTATTGATTATGTTGATTAAGGTTTGACATTTGCTAAAGTTGGCTGTATGATCCCCACTGCAAGTGATGCATTGGGTGTTTCCAGCTGGCGGTTTGGACTACGGAAAAGTGATGGTCGCCTGCGCATTTTACACATTTAGGGTCTAGTCGGCGGTAGTTTTTGGTATGGCCATATTGTTGACAATTTGTACACTGTGGGATGCGGCTGGTCTTTCGTCTAGGCTCCACTGTGATTACTGAGTAATAGAGACGGGTAAGCTGAAATATTACTCTTCCTTTGTTGTCATTTTCCAAAAGTACTGCGCAAAGAGGGGTTGGTAAAGGGGGTTCACATTTTTTGTTCATTAGCCTGGTAACTGAGATCACGGGATAGTTTTGTATTAATTCTTCAAATATTTCTTTATCAGTGACTGAGTATGGTATACCCCTGATTATAACTGATAATTTTTTGTCTTCGGGGTTCAGAAATGTGTAGTATTTTGTGCCTGAGTCATCGTAAAATTTGTGAGCTTTCTAAAGTCATCTGAATTTTTAAATAGTATTTTCAGCTTGTTTTTGCATAATTGGGTTTCAAAAGAACTGCCGATTTTGTTTTTAATTTCTTCAGTAGTTCATTATGTATGTTCATTTGTTTTTAATTTTCTGTGTTCATTATAAAAATTGGTGGGATTTTCATCTGTTTGTTTGAGTTAATCTGTGGTTCTTCAGGTTCAATTTCGGTTAACGGTGCATATTTATTGTGCGTTGGTATTTGTGGTCTATTGTAAACATATGCTTTTTGGTTGCGAGAGTGTGTTGTAGTTTGGTCAATCTGCATTTCATCTTTGTCGTATACAGTTAGCCGTGGAAAATTAGAATTGGAATTTAAGTCTAAAATTTGGGATGATTGTGAAGTTCGGAGTTTTTTGAAAGAGATAGGAGGAGGTCTGTACTTACCCTCATCGATAATATTTCCTTGGTCTTCATCTAATACTTGTTGTGCCCAATGAGTTAATGCTTCTTCCTTCCTTGTGCTCATGTTAATGAGTGAATTAGTTATTTTCTTTGTTCTCCCTTTTTCAGGGATCGCTCGTTTGTCAGTTTCTTGTTTTTCACCTTTAAAACTTCTCAGAAAAGTCAGTGCAGCTATTTCTCAAAAATGTTATATTTAATCTATATACAATAATATAAGCGATAACACATTCATTACAAAGTGTAAATCTTTTCCAAAAATAAATTTCGACTAAACGGCTTTTCCATCAAAGTGACCTCCGCTTAATTACTTCTCTTATAATTCTAGGCATTCTCTCAATCAATTTATTGGTTGTTTCGAATTCAATATTACTCCACACACTGTACAGTATCTGCCACAGAGCAGCTGGAGAATTAGGGCACTTGATACGAACTTTTCCATCTAGCTCATCCCACAAAGTTCAATTGGGTTCAAGACTGGGGATTGCGAGGGCCAGAACATGTTAACACATATTTTTCATCTTATTTTTCCTTAAGGTATTGTCTACACAATTTGAAGTATGTTTAGGGTCACTGTGCCGCTGCATATTGATTTCTTCCCCAATCAATCGCTGACCGCAAGGTAAGACGTGATTTTCTAAAATGCTTTTATAATTTTCTTTTTTCATTATCCCGTCAATACGGACGAGATCACCTATTCCATAGCCTGAAAAACATCTCCAAACCATGACCGAGCTCTCTCTGTGCATAGCGGTGGGTATTATGCATTCTGGATGTAGTTTTCCTGAGCTGAAAGGTTCCTTCAACCTTTCACTGTAAAGTCTTTGTATTTCAAGCCCACTGTGAACGTTTCTTCTTGTTTGCATCCTTTAATAATGGTTTCAGCGTTGCAACTCTTCGTATTAAGTTCGCTTGACGAAGTCGCCTTTGAAAGTTGAGACAGAAATTGGCCTCGAACTTATTTCAATAACTTTCCTTCTGATTTTTGGAGCGTGAGTCGTCTGTTTCTTTTACTTCATACAATAATGAACTTCTCCTGTGGTTGGTGATTTTGGTCTCCCGGAGCGGTGTAAATCTTCATGATCACCATATTTTTTTAAACCGTTTGATAGCACGGTGAACACCATTTTTTGAAATTTTAAGTTCTGCCGTTATTTTTCGTTCTGATTTTTATGTCTATTTTATGTAAAGTTCAAATGGCATTTCTGGTAGCAACACTCAGTTCTTTAACTTTGCCCATTTTGTATTAATTCAAAAGAGGAATATATCAACGTTGCAATAAGATGTACTCGTAAACCGTGAAGCTCAAGGAGTGAACTAATCCCAATTAAATAAGATAGAATAACAAGTAAGTAAATAATGATTTGTTGATAAACAATATAAAGTCCTAATCTATAAAAAGAATCAATAAGTCCCCAGTTGAAGAAACCTTGTACTCGCCAGGCCGACACACACACAAAGGACGTGTGCCGGGGTTTCCTCCTCGGCTCTGCAGAAACGGCATAACGCGTTGTCTGCTAGTAGTAAGTGGTGTATGTGACAATTCAGCCGCCTGCAATGCCCTGTTAGTAGACCCACTATTATCCTTATATCTCTTCGGCTATGGCTCAGTAGATCCCTGGTGAATGTAGGTAAATATCTTAACAAAAAATTTAGCCTGCCTCTGCCCTGGCGTTCTTCCCCACCATCGGAGATGATGGTCTTCTATCCATTCCTTGATAGAAGCGTGAATGGGGCTCCTGGGCAACCGCAGAAGGGCTCCGGGCGTATAAAGGTTTCCTTCAAGGTATATTATGTTAATAAAATATTTATTTTAAAAGGTGCCATTCAAATGGGGGCGGTATTAGGCATAAATCACGTCATTGGAAAATTCTTATTACAATGTAACTATATTTTTCTTTAAAGAATTTTAGTAAATAACTAAATTTTTTAACTGATCCCAAACTTCTGATTGTTAGTATATATATATAAAGGGGCGGCAATTAGTCTTTTTGCTCAGGACGACGTAACCGCTAGAGCGAGTGCTGCAACTAGCCATAGGAGTGCAAAGGCTTAACTTTGCAAACAAATTAAGAATAAAACCAGTTAATTAATTCAATTTGCCAGAATTTACTTTTTGGATTGCACAGACGGCAAAATCCATCCGACAATGCGAATTTACTGAATGTTTTTTTCCCACTTTTTCGTGATTTTCTCGAAATTGGATGCAACGATTTTCTTTAAACGTTGAATACTATCTACTCATAAATTCTTAACACTTTTATTTGCCACATTTTTCTGAAGGAACAATAGCAATATGCTTTTCACTAAAGTATCACTAAAATAACTGATTAGCAATATGCTTTTGTCTAAAGTACCACTAAAATAACTGATGACTGATGAAGTCTCGAAAATAAAACTTATGAGACAAACAAATAATGCGAAAAATAAGATTCGAATAAAGATTGTGCAAGAAAAAAATTATGTTCCTAATCAAAATGATGCTCTGTTGACAAAGTCTGCATTTTCCCTCATAGTCTAGATTTGACATCCTTAAATTTATTTAGTCTACTGCCGCGATTTAGGAAAAAGAAATCTGGTATAAAACAATCACCCTTCATTCCTTTATTGTATAATTTATTTGCAAATTAGTGGACATGTATTACAGATAAATAAAGGAGGTGAGGATTATACTATTTACCTAAATAAGATTGCGTTGTATGATAGCAAGCTCTCTATCAATCCAGTAGCAATGCTTGCGACGGCAATTTGCAGGACAATTTAAGTCTCGGGATAGAACACCCTTCACAATTATTTGGAAGAATATTTTAAATCGGTATTTATAATAAATACATGTAACTTAATAAGAGAGAAAATAACTTAATTTTAGAGTCACAATTAGTCCCCTTTAACAAATAATTGAATAATTAATAAAAGACATAAAAAAGACAGAGATAAGGAACAAATATATTTTTTTTTTTTTAACTGCTTTAAGAATGTAATTGTTGTAGATGAAGTTTATACTAAAAAATTACGACTGTTTTCTTATAAAACAAACAAAAAAAAATTAAATTTTACATTTTAGTTGAAATAAAAAAAGAAACAGTTAAAAAAAACGAATAAAATTAACGTTTCTGAATTCACCGCTAGGTAACAGCACTTACTTAATCTAGAATTTGTAGTAGTTCAAGTAATTGTCGCTAGAAAGCATAAGCTTCTAGATATACCGAATTGTAGTTCCAAAATTTGCCACCCGATCACAGCGCCATCCTGTGATGTAAAAATATGTCAATAGTTTAAAATGTGTCTTTGCGATTGGACGGCAAGTGGTTAGTGCCATGGACTCCGCAAAAAATCTTTGGAAGTAGAGACATCTAGTGACAAACTGTATAACCATAAATAAAATTGATTTCTCAGTAGGTGTTGTTATCTGGTGGCCATGTTTGTAACTACAAATATACTCATTTTATTTAGTTACTTTATTAATTAGAAAAAAAAAATCTGGTGTGGAACACTCACACAACTTTCTCTCACTCCAGTTTTCAAAATTGTAATCGACATACTTTATAGTTAGTATACCAAATTTAATAAAATTCGTCCGTGTTTTTATGGAGAAAATCACAAAAACTGAAAAAATTACTTTGATGTACATTATAATTGAAAAAAAAAAGCGTACACTTCATTTTTAAACTAGAAATAAATGAACATATTAATTATATTAATAAAATTCAAACATTTATTTATCTTTTTTCTACATTATATTTCTTGCGCAAGCTATTATTTACCAAAATATTTTTCTGGAATAATGCTTGATATGATATTTTTCCCTCCATTCTTTTTCAGGAGAGAGTTCAGATATTTACATTTGTTTTACAGCTGGAAGCTATAGAGGGCTGCGAATATTAATATTATCGTATGTAATAACTTACATACAATGTTAAAATGAGAACTTTAAGACTATTGAAGGATAGATTCAAATAGCAATCCATCCTATATAATCATTATTTTATAAGCATTTATATGTAACTACCAACATACAGTTCAAGAACTTTTATCTAAATCTTGCCAATAAAATTTAAGGGTTAATTTCATTTATTGGTATTTGATTGAATATTGTATTTGATATATTTTTGAAAGCAGCTTCAAAATCTCTCAAAATGACTGGTCCAATTGCTTGAAACATTTCTTGAGAAATTTCATTCAATATTTATTTATTTATTTATTGCCTAAAGAAACTATACATTTCTATAGCAAGAGATTGACCTCTGCTGAAAGCTGGACAAAAAATACAAACATTACAGCTTAATCTTCAAAGTAATAAAATAATATTAAATACTTGATTAATAAAGTAGATAGTAACAATGATTTAAAAATACTTTATTCATTTATACAAATTATTTTAGGGAAGGAGTTTGAGGGATCTCCTCGTAGGTATTAAATAATACCTTTACAAACCAATGTATATCTTTCCTCTAAAGCCTCAGAGATAAAATAAAATAAGTGGTTTAACTTTTCTTTATTTTCTATATCCAGTATATTAGCAAAAACATAAGAACTGTGTGTAGACCACAACCTCCTTCTCAAACATTTATAATAAGGGCATTCCTAAATAAAGTGCATAATATTATCATTTTTGCCCTCCGCACAAGTAAAACAACTCTTTTAGGATCAAATAAATGGGCTATTCCATTATAAAAAATCCTGGGGTGACGATCACGCTACTCTAATTTGAGCTATCAATATGGCTTTAATGATATTGCACCTAATATTTACATATGAACTACCATTAGCCAAGGGACACATTAATCTATAGAAGATGTTATATGAAGAGTTGAGTACTTCATTGACGTCAGTTTAGAGAAAGATTTTTTAAGTTATTAGAGACCACGACCTCCCAGATGTCCTGCGCTCCTATAGAATAAAGCATTTCTCTCACAAGAGCCACCCAGTTAAAAGGAATGTCAGAACCATCCAAAAGCTTCACAAGTATTCTATAGCATATCTTCAGAGGTGAGCTACTTTACATCGATAAAATCTTCAGCCAGAATCTTATAGATTTATTAAAAATCTTGGTTTTCACTTGCTCATTCAACTTCCAGCGAACGAAACTATTGGGGACTTGTCGTGGCAGATTTAAGAGCAACTTTAAGAATTTCAATTGGACACGATCGACAATAGTGAAGTAGTTCATGGCCCAATTTTTTAACTGATCCAAAACTTCTGATCGGTAGTGTGTATATTCTTAAGGGGCGGCAATTTGTCTTTTTGTCCGGGGCGACGTAACCGCTAGAGCGGGCGCTGTCTTAAGATCGCTTTAAAGAAGCAAGACGTTTGTATAACAGTTTTTAATTCAGTTTGAAGAACGGAGAAAAACTCAGTCTGAAATTAATTGATGCTGACACACATTAGGAAGCGCAAGAAACTTGAGCAGATAGAGGAAAACAAGAAAGAGGAGGTGGCGAAAAGATCTCGAATGGGGAACAGTCTCCCGGGGCTGAGGAAGGCCAAGGCGGTCTGTGATGTTACTACCAGGAAATGTCGAAGGCCTGCATCAGTTTGAGTAAGAATTCTTACGGGGCACTGCAATTTAGGGGACACCTGAGGAACTGGGCCTAGAAGATGATGGTACATGCAGATTCTATGGAGAGATGGAGGAAACTCCAATACATCTCCTCACTGTCTGCGACGCCGTCATTCCAAAGAGGATTCAATAGCCTGGGTTGCTACCAGATAGGATAGGGGGAAAATACCCACCCACCAGGATTCTGGGATTCTTTAGGG
>JAAEAF010014880.1:94672-135723 GCA_011037195.1 Triatoma infestans
TTTAGGATCAAATAAATGGGCTATTCCCATTATAAAAAAAATCCTGCGGTAATGATCACGCTACTTTAATTTGAGCTATCAATCTGGTTTTAATGATATTGCACCTAAATTTACATATGAACCACCATTAGCCAAGGGACATATTTATCTATAGAAGATGTTATATAAAGAGTTGAGTACTTCATTGACGTCAGTTTAGAGAAAGATTTCTTAAGTTATTAGAGACCAGACCGCATGCTGTGCCTCCCAGATGTCCTACGCTCCTATAGAATAAAGCATTTCTCTCACAGGAACCACCCAGTTAAAAGGAATGTCAGAACCATCCAAAAGCTTCACAAGTCTTCTATAGCATATCTTCAGAGGTGAGCTGCTTTACATCGATAAAATCTTCAGCCAAAATCTTATACATTTATTAAAAATATTGGTTTTCACTTGCTCATTCAACTTCCAGCGAACGAAACTATTGGGGACTTGTCGTGGCAGATTTAAGAGCAACTTTAAGAATTTCAATTGGACACGATCGACAATAGTGAAGTAGTTCATGGCCCAATTTTTTAACTGATCCAAAACTTCTGATCGGTAGTGTGTATATTCTTAAGGGGCGGCAATTTGTCTTTTTGTCCGGGGCGACGTAACCGCTAGAGCGGGCGCTGTCTTAAGATCGCTTTAAAGAAGCAAGACGTTTGTATAACAGTTTTTAATTCAGTTTGAAGAACGGAGAAAAACTCAGTCTGAAATTAATTGATGCTGACACACATTAGGAAGCGCAAGAAACTTGAGCAGATAAGGTAAGCATATCAAGATGTTGAACTACATATTTATGAATGAAATCTTTTAAAAACAATTAGGAGGATAATTACAGACTTGAATCTTGAAAGAGGCATTAATATCTGTTCAGTTGTACACAATCTTTGTCTGTCGGCTCGCTTCTTCTCTCTTCACGCTCATACGTAGGCGCTTTTGTTTGCACTAATCGTTTTTTCCTTTCTACTTTTCCGCCTCGTATCTACTTTTATTGCTTTTTCTCTTTCTTTCTATAAATTTCCTTTCTTTGCAAGACACATCACGCCACTAAACTTTTATCACTTCCACTTTCGCTAGACTATTCTGTTGGCATCTTTTTGAATAATTCTCATTCTTATTTTTGTTGTCATAAGTCCGAGGGCTCTGCTCTGCTTCATATAGTTTACCTTAAAATTCTACTATGAGTTTTGTATGTCCCGCTTATGTATGAGGTGGCCGTCCCCTGGCAAAAGAAGGCGCTGCATCTTCTCTCTCATCTCCTCCTGAGCCCTTTTGTGGAGTCAGCGACCAGGTATTTTTAGAGGAAAACAAGAAAGAGGAGGTGGCGAAAAGATCTCGAATGTGGAACACTTTTCCGGGCATGAGGAAGGCCAAGGCGGTTTGTGATGTCACTACCAGGAAAAGCCGAAGGCCTGCATCAGTCTGAGTAAGAATTCTTACGGGGCACTGCAGTTTAGGGGACACCTGAGGAACTGGGCCTAGAAGATGATGATACATGCAGATTCTATGGGAAAATGGAGGAAACTCCAATACATCTCCTCACTGTGTGCGATGCCGTCATTCCAAAGAAGATTTAATAGCCTGGGTTGCTACCAGATTGGGTAGGGGGGAAATACCCACCCACCAGGATTCTGGAATTTTTTAGGGAGCTCAACTAGGAGAGGGTGCTTTAGATGAGCAAGCTCACCTACGGCACCAGAGGGGTCACAATAGATCAATGTTGATGTTGCGTTACATGAGCGCGACCAAAAAAAAAAAAAGAAAAGTTCTTTCTTATTATTATGACACACGTTAATATTTCTGTTAATTTCAATCACTTCTTCGGGCGTGAAAATTATCATCTGTTGGACAAAATTTTTCTCGCTTTACGAGCGAATATTAATCTTTAACCTTTTACGCTTCATTGCGTTTCCCTCTTTTATTTCATTAATTCCCCAAATTCCTTGTTCCGTTTTCACCTACTTTCATTACCCACATATTTTCACAAATACATAGCTTACAGACTAACCTGCTCATTCGAAGCTTCGTCAGTTGTTCAACCACTAACAGCTGTATTTCACATCGCTTCGTTCACAAAGGTGAGTCTTAGATTAAATTAGTTTCCATTTGTTTGGATTTGTTCATTGCTTTCTTGACTTTAAATTTTAATATTAGTGAGAGCTTTATGAATACAGAGATAGTGCAACACTAATTGCTAATTAATTCATTTACCATATTATATTCATAAAATAAGTTGTGTTTCTTTTATATACATTTTCAGGTTGATATATTTTATTCTATAATGATTACACTTTGTCTCATTAGCATATTTCATGTGAATTATCTCACATTTGTGCACGCTCTTCGCGTTCATCTCTACGTGTAAGTTTGCATGCTTACAATGTCGATGCAGGCAGGCAATAAATGCTGCTTTGCAATTGGAAAGATGTTAGCTTAACAATTCTACATAGAAGCACGATTCTTTTTGTATTTAAGTCATCAATGTCCACAAAATAGTGAAAAACTGGGAACATCAGTTTGAAAAACCACATTCTGACGGTATATTCTTCAGCCAATCAAAGAAAACAATTATCGTCCTCCTTAAAAAGGTACACTGTTTAGTACCTATCCTGATCACTAAATTATTCCCATACAAAAATACCTACATAAACTTTTATATTAATAAAAAATACAAAAATTATTAACTAAGAAATGTCTGCAAATGTTGGATACAGTCTGAATACTTTTGTATTTTATTTTGAATTACAAATTTTTTTGGTTATGTGATTTCTTTAAAAATTTTATCTAATAATTTATTATTCCATAACATTTTATCAATATTAAAAGTTATCTACTAACAAAATAAAAGCGATAATATTTTTTTTTTATTAAGGTTCGTGTAAACTATCTAATAATTTGTTTTTATCGTATTGCTTTATATAAGTAGTAATTGACATGCTAATATGAAAACTGTCAACATAACCTAACTGAAACTTATTATTATTTTTTTTAAAAGTAGTAGGCTCAATTATTTCCATAAGGTATTATAGTTGTTATAAGGATTGTCAATCAATTTATATAATCTGCATGATGTATTATTTGAGTATTAATGTTCTTAGTAATTAGTAGCAACTACAGTTAAATAAAAAACATTTACTGTCTTTATTATCTATGCTAAATTGATATTTATTACGTATGATAAGTTAAATACTTAAAAAAGATATGGTTTTATATAGAATTACCTTTAATATGAAAGTATCAGTCAAACAGATATGGATTTCTATTCAATTTTATGACCCAATGTTATTTTTATGGATTTTGAAATGATGTGAAGACAAATATTAATGGATAAAATAAGGAATGAAGACATATTATAAAAGGAGATGAATATAAAAGAGTCCATGGTAGAAGGGTCAACATTACCCAACACTGGATAGTGCTTGGATTCGAACGCGGAATCTCCAAGTGCGAGTCCAGCACGTTATCTCTGATCTAATCTCTTTCCTTATGCAAATTAATAACTTTGTTTTGTTGCGTTAGTTGCAAAAAGAGTGGTTAGAATAAAATAAATAAAAAATCTGATCTGATAAATCTGTTATATACCTAAACACAGCAATGGTTTACATTAAAACACACAGAATGAAGAAACAAGGCTCGTTGTTTTATCTATAGACTAGAATAATATGTTCAAACATTTCTTCGGTATAAAACAAACCAATGTAAACCGTTAACAACGGCCATACATAAGTAGCTATTGTTTATATTATTTCTCCATTTATGATTATTTTGCATTGAATTTCTTCTATTGGGAAGATTTCTCCTCAATATAATGTTCATCAATCGCCTTGTACTTTAATAATTTGTAGGCCACGATCAATAACATCATTGTATGCACTATAAGCTGTCCAATTTGTATTCATCAAATCACCAACATTATACTGAACACTTGCATTATTATTATTATTATTATTATTATTATTATTATTATTATTATTGCTATCCGTTTTTGTAATATTCTTGCCCAACGCATATGGACTACTTGATGCTGTATTCACTAAATAAACTCCAGGAGATCTGAAACATTATAGTTACCTATCAATTACTATATAATAGGTTATTTATTGGCTAATGTATTGCTTTTATCACATCATCAGTATTTTTTAATTGTTAATTATACCATCAATATTATCGACCTGAATGTATCATGATGATATTAACAGATTCTAACATATCACATTGACTTTTTTAGTCACACACTTTGTTAATCTAACATAACAAGTTACTCTGCCTTGTTTTGAGTTTGTTTTTTTTCTCTTGCCTAAAGTTAAACTATTTAAATCATTTTGCAAAAAAATTAAGCCTTGCCATTCAAATTATTCTTTTTTACTTTCTCTTACTCCTAGTAAGAGGAAGTATTATAATCGTGTCAAATTTTCGATATGGAGTTTTCACCGGAAATATCCTTTTTAAGGTCCCCTGAGTCCAAAAAAGTGGTTTTTAGCAAATTGTCTGTGTGTGTGTGTTTGTATGTATGTATGTATGTTTGTGAACAGCATAGCTCAACAGCGAAAAACCATAGGAAGTTGAAACTTGATATTCCGTTTAGGTGTCACCATGGGATCTGACAGTATGTTATCTGCCAAAATTCCTATACCGGAAGTACCACTTTACTAGTTTTTTTTTTTTTACTTTTTTGCAATTTTCTCAAAAATGGCACCGACGATTTTCTTCAAACATAGTATATCAACTACAAAGAGCTACAGCTTTTATTTGAGACATTTCTCCGAGAAAATTCATTTAAGGACACTTTTGGGAGAGGGATGGGGTTAGATTTTTATCTAAAGTGCTATTTCAGTTTATTAGAAAATTCTGTCATTTAAATAATGTTAATTAGAATTAAATATGTTGACCGGAAGTGCGTTTACATTATCACCTTATTAAATGATTTTTTTTCACTTTTTCGCGATATTCTCAAAAATGGCTCCGACGATTTTCTTGAAACTGCTTATGTAGACTAAACATACAGTGATCTACAACTTTAATCATAACGAATCCCTGGGAAAATTCATTTAAGGGCACTTTTGGGCGAGGGGATGGGGTTATGTTTTTCACTAAAGTGCTATCATAGTTGATTATACAATTCTATTATCCAAACAAAATTAAATAGAAATACGAGGTGTGTAAATTAAGTAATGAGACTGTTTTTCTAGTGTTCGATCTGGCAACACTGGAGACGGCGCATGCTGGTAGGGCAAGTAAACATCTGATACACGTCCAGTGCAAATTTGAAAATGCTAGAGTTGTTGCACTGTTCGTAGTGACTTTTTTTTGAGCAAGGTTTTTTCAGTGCGTTTTAAAAATGAGTGACATCAATTACGAGCAACGTTGTGCTATCAGGTTTTGCTTCAGACTTGGGCACAGTGCAACGGAAACGTTTGAAAAACTGTTCCAGGCCTATGGAGACAATGTTTTGTCGAGAGCACAGGTTTTTAGGTGGTTTAAGTCGTTTGCAGAAGGAAGGGAATCAATTGAAGACGAGCCTCGCAGCGGAAGGCCTTCATCTTCAAGAACCGACGAAAATGTTGGCAGAATCCGCGATCTCGTGCGTTCAGATCGTCGTTTGACAGTCCGAATGATCGGCGAAGAGTTGAATTTGACTCACACAACCGTTCATCAAATTTTGACTAATGAATTGGGGATGAGAAAAATTTGTGCAAAAATGGTTCCGAAAAATCTTTCACAAGAGCAAAAAGACATCAGAAAGGAAAGGAGCCATGACTTGTTGGGAGTAATTGAAGGGACATCATTTTGGAACATTGGAGAATATTCAAACAGCCGTAACCGACCAACTGAAGTCTATTCCAGTATCCGAGTTCCAGCACTGCTATGACGAATGGAAGAATCGTCTTCAGCGTTGTGTGGCTTCCCAAGGTAGTTACTTTGAAGGGGACAATGTTGAATTATAATTTTATTTGAATAAAAAAAAGATAAAAAATCAGTCTCATTACTTTAATTTACACACCTCTAAATAGGTGGCCGAAATTCTGAGCTTCAAGAAAACTAGAAAAACCGGAAGTGCGCTTTAACTGAACAGTTTTTTTTTCAGTTTTCGACGAATTTCATTAAATTTGGTACCCAAACTATAAAATTTGTCTATTACAATTTTCAGAATTGGAGTAAGAGAAAGTTGTGTGAGTGTTTCATACCAGATTTTTTTTCTAATTAAATTGAACTTGTTACAATCAAATTAAAACTTTCTTTTAACAAATTCAACCTTTTTCAACAAAATGAAGCCATATATTTATAATAAAAACCTTTTAATGTGAAGTAAAACAAACAAATAAGGAAAGCACTTTGAATGAATAAAAGAAATAATTTTATTTGAAAAAGAAAGATTCAATATTGCTGAAAAAATGCTAAATTTAATTTTAAAATAGTTATTAAAAGCTTTACTGAGTAACAAATAAAAATATATTTACCCAGGATCGACATATTCTCCCATTAATTTAAGTGGTTCTTTTGGTTTACATGATCCTTCAATATAGTCTGTAAATGATGGACAATTCCAACCCCAAAATCCATCGGTTGTGTTTATTGATTCAGCGAAATATTCAACAGCTCTGGTATGGCAACAAGTAAATATATTATCTAAACAAACAAAAAAATAAATTAATATAATATACCCTTAGATTTTTTTCCTTCCTAGGAGGCTCTACAGCTCACTGTCCGGTGATGGACAGTGTTGTCTGTAGCGAGGTCCGGCAATGCACTGAGAAGGCTCCGGGCGCTAATCTCCATAGATGTTGACGCGCCTTAAATTAAAAAAACATAACGGATGTAACAGCAACCTCTGGCAATACTTCGGGATATGGTTTTTTTTTTTAATTTATTTGGAACAAAAAATTTCTAATAAACCATGGTCTGATTCGTTCGCCTTCAAAAGTTATTCTTCATTTTGTAAAATTTTCAATTTTACTTTTTACTTTCTCTTACTCCTAGTAAGAGGAATATTGTAATCCGTGTCAATTTTCGATATCGAGTTTTCCCGGAAATATCCGTTTTGAGGTCTCCTGTGTCCAAAAAAGTGGTTTTTAGCAAATGGTGTGTGTGTGTGGGTATCACACACACACAGTTTAGGTATCACCGTGGGATCTGACACTACGTTATCTGTCAAAATTCCTCAACCGGAAGTACCACTTTACTAGTTAGATTTTTTACGATTTTTCAAAAATGGCTCCGACGATTTTCTTTAAACTCCAAACATCAACCACACATACAAGAGCTACAACTTTTATTTGAAACATTTCTCCGGGAAAATGCACTGAAGGGCACTTTTGTGGGAGGGGTGGGGTTAGGTTTTCATCTAAAGTGCTATTTCAGTTTATTAGACAATTCTGTCATCTAAATAATGTTAATTAGAATTAAATATGTGTTGAAATTCCGAGTTTGAAAAAAATGGATAACCGGAAGTGCGTTTACTTTACCACTTTACTAAATGATTTATTCACTTTTTCGCAATTTTCTCAAAAATGGCTCCGACGAATGTTTTTGAAAACTTCGTATAAACTAAACATGCAAAGATCTACAACTTTTATCTAAAACATTTCTCTGGGAAAATTCTTTTAAGGGCACTTTTTGGGGATGGTAGGGTTAGTTTTCATCTAAAGTGCTATCTAGTTGATTATCAATTCTATCATCCAAACATAATTAGTTAGAAATAAATAGATGGCTGAAATTCCGAGTTTCAAGGAAATTAGTAAACCGGAATAGCGCTTTTACTAAACTAAGTTTTTTCAGTTTTCGACGAATTTCGTTAAATTTGGTACACAAACTGTAAAATTTGTCAATTATAATTTTGAGAACTGGTGTAAGAGAAAGTTGTGTGAGTGTTTCACACCAGATTTTTTTTCTCATAAAATTTATTATATCTCAAAAAGTTTTTCACATAAATCATATTCAATTACATCTTTGGAAAGAGCATTAAATTTACTATACGTCGTATGTATGTACGATATCTCTATGTCCTATGTACGTATATATATATATATTGTTGTTTTTAGGTGTCTTTATTAGATTAGATGACTCTATCAAAAAATATATGAACTTAAAAATGTGAAATTCTGAAAAGAGTGAATCACAGTTGAATTTATTTTGTTTTATATATGGACCATATCCTAAAGAGATGTTTGAAATATTTACCACTATTTTTGAGCTATCATTAACATCGATTGAATTAAAAAAAAAAAACTCTGTTGATTTTTAACTTTATTCAAATTTTCGCTGGTAAATCAAGGCATATCATTTCGAAATTCATGTGATCGATATATTTGGTAAATTCGTGTTATTTACTTATTATTAATTCTAGTTTTTTATTATTATAGTTATACGAGGCATGTCCAGTAAGTAAGTGTACTGAGGCTCTCACGGCCGGAGGGATTTTGTTTTCGACATGTTGGCTACACTGTCGTGTAGCCTGATTCCTCCCCTCCGCAACGAGACCGGTTCGAGGTCAGTACGTTGAGAACTGTCGACGCGACAATACGTTTCGTGAAAAATGTCAATCCAATCTCCCGCCAAGTTGAATCGAGTGGAGGCCGGGCAAGAGTTTTTGAGACGCTACAAACTCCATGGAGATGAATTTCTCCGCTCCATCATTACTGGAGATGAAACTTGGGTTGCACACTACACACCTGAAACCAAAAGGCAGTCTCAACAGTGGCGTCACACCTCTTCACCCTCCGCCAAAAAGTTCAAAACCACAATTTCAGCCAAGAAAATCATGGCATCCGTGTTTTGGGACTGTCAAGGCATAATTTTAATTGAATATATGCCTCAAGGGGAGACCATCAACTCTGCAAGATACTGTGAGACCTAAAAAAAATTGCGGAGGGCGATTCAGAACAAAAGGAGAGGCATGCTGACAAAGGGAGTCTGCCTGCTGCACGACAATGCCAGACCACACACGGCCAACGCCACGAAGGAACTGCTTGCCATGCGCATTCCCCTGACCTAGCACCTTCAGATTACTATCTCTTTACCTCCCTGAAGCTGCACATGGGTGGAAAAAGGTTTTCAACCGACGAGGAGGTGAAGGGGAGGTGGAGAAGTGGACGAAGGGGTTGGCGGGAAACTACTTCGAGGAAGGCATCAAAAAATTAATACCCCGGTTCACCACCTGCATTGAGAGGAATGGTGACTATGTCGAAAAATAGCTTACATATGTACTAATGTAACCAGGTAATTTTTTTGTTCAAATAAAAATTTTTGTAACCTACAAAAATTCAGTACACTTACTTACTGGACATGCCTCGTATATTTCTCTATTTTGATTGACCAGATTTGTGCATTTATCAGGTTCTTTTATAATGTTATGTTTAACCTATTACTTTTTTCTCTCTCTTTTTTTTTTTTTTTTTTTTTGTGTGTGATTAGCACTCAAGTATTATTATCTTTGTTATGATTTCTCTTTTAAAATATCAGATCATTATTTCTTCTTCTGCATATATTTTAAAACTGTAATTAAATCGAAAATTTTCTTAATAAAATTATCTTGTAAGAAACTCAACTTCTTGCTTGTAAAATATAATCAGAGCTATTGATGGATTCATTCATTTATTCATTCAATTACCTAATATAATACAGGAATAATTATATATGATGTACAATATTCGTGTTAGCAGAAAATTGTTAAAGAGATAGATAAGAGAAGTTTACGAATACATATATTAAGAGAAAATCGATATGCATGTTTTAAATCATTATATATAAATATATAATCATTACCATTATTACCGTTATCATAACACCCCATAACTAATTATTATACTTATATCATGGGTAGAATAAAAGCTTACCAGATCCGGTACATCCAGGCTGAATTACACCTCCATTGACATAGAAATCTACATGTCCACAAGGTGATACCTGACCTTGGAATAATGCATTTGTATGGATTACATCAACAAACTGGGCATCTGAAGAATCCAATCTATGATGTAATGCATTCGTATAGAATAATGGTAGAGCAGGATCCAAACCTGTAAAGGTTACCAATGTGACTAAATGAGTGTATTTATAATATCCGAAATATATGTAGGTAAAAATATATGTAAGTATCTAAAGAATCAATTCAATGAAAAAATAATCAAGTTCTAAGTTAAGTTCATATTAATTTTAAATAGTTGATTAGTATACCTTATATTATTTTGATTTACATACGAATCTTTAGTTACTTCATTAAATACTTAGTATATAATTTAATACCTTTGAATCTTTGCTAGTACACAAATACTTATGCCATAAAATCACTTTGTAAGAGGTTATTGATAGAGTATATATTAAATAAATAAGCAGTTAAGAAATGCTTAAAAATAACGGCCTCTACACGGTCAATATTATTGTCAATATCAGTATTGACAATATAACCATCAATACTCGTGCTAACCAATCACAAACTTCGTTACTTCAATAATATTGATCGCGTAAGGTAATGAAGTATTGTGATTGGTTAGCACGAGTATTGATGGTTATACTGTCAATTCTGAATTGACAATATTATTGACCATGTAGAGGCCGCTAATGTCATAGTTCGATTTGATGGAAGGTTAGGTCGACCTATCGACCATAAAGGGATGATTGCAGCAACTAATTTATCTAGCGTTCACTCTCCAATCCTGTTTTTAATTAAACCTAGCAATATGGAGACAGATCGCTCCATTGGAGCTTGTTAACATACTTATCTCAGAAGTAACGATCCATAACCAAGCAGACTTTCACACTAAATCAACTCGTGCAATAACATACAGAGGTAATCATCATTAGCCTTGTCTAGATCTGTATATTCAATTGTAAGCCCGCTATTATCACTTACGAACCCAGCAGCATTTTGAAATACCAAGCTGGTCGATTCGCCATTTTATTACCTTTTTTGTTGAGTGCCTAAACAGTTGAATGACACTGTTTTGTGAGACTGCTCATCTATCCCATACCAGCCCTTGAGCTCATCTATCCCCTTGAGCTATTTTGATTTTGTGATAAGATATCTTTATAGACATACATATACTATTTGTTCTATCAACGCATGTTTTACGTGCTCTGCTTGAAAGAGCTGGGATGTTTGGGAAAGGCTTTTCGGGATATATGTTTCAACTTCGGTATATCACAAAAATTCGGTGTATCTGTTAAAGAATTAGATTGTTCCCATCTTTTCGGTTAGCTGTGGGGGATTTAAAATATAATAGAGTGCGTTGAATGATAAGATTTGCAAATCAGTGACAAAAATTTAAGGTACTCAAATTAAAACAATTTTTAAATAATTGAAGATATCTTTCTTCTTGAGGGAAAGTGAATTCAATGCGAAATAATTTCAAATAATGTCCAGATTGTGTCAATATACGATTAACCTAAACGCTCTTTCAAGTTGATACTTGAATGTTTTAGAAGACTAGAAGAGCTTTCTTCCTTGAAGGATGTACTTCTAGTCTGGGTATCAGGTCATATGGGGCATTCTGGGATTGAGGAAAAGAATAGGTTTGCCAAATTAGGCGCTTCTCTCCCTTTCATTTCTGAGCCTGCTGTTGGTGTGTCTTCGGATATAAGTCTGTCAAGCTTCCATCATGGATAGCTTCCCAGCATTCATCTCTATAGATGAACTCAGTGGGATGTCAGCAGTTTAAGATGCTCATTGGGGATTCGGACCGAGCTATTAGTGAGATTCACGAATCGCTCTTAGGCATCTGGTTAGTTCCCTTACCATTGCGGTTAATGAGACACTTCTATGAAATGGGACTCATTCCGGACCCCTTTTGTAGAGTTTATGAGACAGAAGAAGAAATACCCATCAATCTTATGACAGATTGCTTGGGTTGTGAGGAAATTATGTTGAGGACCTTTGGTCAGAATAGGATGTCTGTGGAATAGCTTAGGCTATTTCCCTTTAAGGTTATGCCAGATTTGTTGGGACTGCAGTGAATTTTAGGTAGGTTGGACCCGGATTTGGATTTTTGTTCTAAACCCGGTTTGTTTTTATTTTTCTTTGAGATAGCTATATGGCTCAATGGGCTTTGGATACAATAGGGTAGAGTTTGGTCTTTTTGGAATAGTAATAAATAAATACTTTGTAACATTGTCACCAATGTAACAAGATGGATTCTATCTCTACTTACCGGGATAACTGAAACCTTCTCCGATTTAACCTAGTGTTGCCTACGCTACAGTACTCTCCCCCTTTCAAGATAGATACTTGGAAGGAAAGTGAACTCTGCGCCCCGAGCGACTAGTTTGTGCTGGTGGTGTTGCAGTGGGAGATGAAGTTGACGGGTTAGTGCTGGTGTTGTAGCTGGTAGGTTGTCTTGATTTGCGATGTCAGTCCTAGCGGAAAGTCATCAGGGAGGCTGTGACAAGCCTTTAGCCTGTCTACTGAAACCGTTATGGGCTTGCCCCGAACATCAAGTGTGCGTGTTTTGTCAAACTTCTTGATGATGCGATACGGACCTTCATAAGGTGGTGCAAGAGGAGGCCGAACCGCGTCGACACGCAGAAAAACATGTGTAACTGAGGACAAACCCCTGTCTACGAAGCAACTGCGTTTGTTGGCTAGACGAGGCGGGACTGGTTGCATGTCCTTGAAGCAGTTACGGAGTTTGATGATGAGGTAAGATTGCAGAATAACCGTGGTATCAGTGAAAATTCCCCGGGAAGCCGGAGAGTTTGCCTGTATATTAACTCACATGGCGCCGCTCCCAAATCATCTCGAACCATAGTACGCAGCCCAAAAGCGTAGCTGGTAGCTTCTAACTTCTAAGCTGGTAGCTTTTACCGGTATTGCTTCTAACCATCTTGTGTATCTGTCCACGATAGTGAGCAGATAGCGATTGCCTAAGAATGGCGTGAGATGTTCCACGAGATCTATATGAATATGCGCGAATCTGTCACGAGGGCTAGGAACTTTCCGACTGGAGTACAGTCATGCCGTATTATTTTGCTGCGCTGACAGGCTAGGCAACCTTTTGTCCACGCGCGAACTTCGGCTTGCATTTTGAAGTGACTGGATATGTTTGTCCATGAAGGCGTTGGAACACTTCTTTACAAAAAACGGCGGGCATATAAGGCCGGTCATTACCTGCTGACTTGTCACACCATATCTAGAGTGTCGTGCCAAACAATGGTACGTGCTGTAGGTCCAGTGAGTTGGTATCGCTGGTGACAAGTTGTTGGAGTTGATCTGATTCTTGAGTTGCTGCGATTATGGTTCGGTCGCAGAATGAAGTATTCGGTATCAGGCAACGATATGGCTGTGATGCGCGAGAACGCAACTGCTGCTGTATTTTCACTTCCTGGCACATATCTGTGTCTGTTCTAAACTGAGCCAAGAAATCGAAATGCCGCAAGTTTGCGGCGACGCCCTGTCTCGGTGTTGGAGAAAAGCGTTTACCTTTTGGCTTTTGGTCGGTATAAATGATGAATTCCCGTCCTTCTAGCATTGAGCGAAAATACTTTACTGCTTCATAGGCTGCTAGCAACTCTCTATAGTATGTCGAATATTTCTGTTGTATTGGACTGAATGATGGGGAAAAAACCCAACGGTACAGTGTGTGTACCTTGCTTTTGTTGCAAAGCAGCACCAATGGCTGGTTGTCTGTGATGCATCCACTGTGAGAAATATTTGCTCATTCGGATGTGGGTGCTAGAAGTGTAGCATACTCTAGCGCTGATTTTAATGCGTGAAGGGCGTGTCTCATCTCTTTTGTCCACCTTATTTCACGGTTATCCCTTTTGAAGTTGCCTGTGATCAACCCAAATAACAAATTTTCCACGTCGACGGTTTTGGGTAGACACTGACGATAAAAATTTACTATCCTCAGAAAGCGTCGAAGTTCTAGTACCGTCTTGGGCAAAGGAAAATTCTTAACGGCAGCTACTCTCTCGGCCATAGGGCGGAATTCCTTCCGCCGATACCGTATACCCCAGAAAATCTATATTCTTCACGCCGAAAACTGATTTGGAATATTTACTTTAAGGCCAAATTTATTCAACACTTGCATAAGAGCGTGAATGTGTGTCGGGTGGGTTTCGATGATTTCCAATCGGCAACCGGTGATTCTGGTGATGTAACATCTAATGTAACATTGTCACCAATATAATAAGATCTATCTCTACTTACCGGGATAACTGAAACCTTCTCCGCTCTAATCCAGTATTGCCACCGCTAGAATTTCATACCCAATCAAAGATTTCAATACATAAAAGCCATACTCATATAGCTAAAATTCTCTAGTCCATGTGCAATAATAATTAGGGTTAATAATAGATACGAAACACCGCCCAGAAAGGTAAATATAAACTCAACTATAAATTTTAACTGTATTATTATTATTATTATTATTATTATTATTATTTAAGGCGTCTCACATCTTTGTCATTTGCGCCCGGAGCCTTCTCAGTGCACTGCCAGCCTCCGGACAGTGTTCTCCCGTTACAGACAACACTGTCTATCACCGGACAGTGAGCTGTAGGGGCTCCTAGGAAGAGAAAATCTAAGGCAGCACGGCTGGATTCGAACCCGTGATCTCCGCGTTGCTAGTCCAGCACGCTACCACTGAGCTAATCCCTTCCCTACTTTTTTAAATTTTAACTGTAATTCATAAATTATGGATAGTAAATATGTTTATATTAATTTAGGCTGTAGAAAGCTTTTTAATGCCGAAATGTTCTATGAATAAAAATTATAAGTATAAGAGTAATTGCTCAATTGAATGGTTTGAATGTCAAATAATAATTTAAAAAAGAAAAAAACATACCTGTAATTCTTGGCAGTTTAAAGGATAAAGATTGTGCAACATAATTAGGCACTTGTCCACCTAAACTGAAACCAATGACGTGAATGTCTAAATTATAAGATGATGCAGCTTTAAGTGTTGTAATAAAATAGGCTATACATTTTCCCACATATCTTATGTTATGAACAGCAAATGGATAACACGGACCAATTACCAGACTTGGATAATTAACCATCCAGACATTAATGTTGCGAGAATTTAAATATTCTGTAACAGAATACAAGAAAAGCTTAACAAGAAAGTTTTGTTACAAAGTTTCAGATATACATTTTTAAAGAATTCAACTAGAATAGAAAATGTCAATCTAATTTATTTTAAAAGAAAAATCACTGTTATAGAAGTAGAAGATAATCAAACTTCCTTTATTATGGAAAATATTCATGATTTTTAAAAATAATATGAGAAGTAAATGGAACTAGAGAAAGAATGTATCTTCCTTTTAATTGGAATCAATAGGTTTGGTTTAATAATTAGTTTAGGGTATAAGAAATTATGGTAATTGCGAGCTGTGTGACTGCCTGTCATGGAATTGTGATGGATGCAAGAAACTTGAAATAATATTAATTTTTAAATAAATCTAAATTATCAAAATATGTTGCAAAAGGACCAGCCAGGTAATACAAGTACAGTTACTAGGAATGTCCAAGAACCTTTATGGCTTTGTTCTATCCCCTTCTCCTCACAAGGGAGGCACTAAACGGACAAAGAGAAGAGATATTTTAATACAGACTCGTTCTAGCTACCAAGTTGAAAACATCAGTGCCAGTATCAAGTTTTAAGAGTTTATTCCAATTAAATTATTATATGCATTTTGTTGTAATAATCTAAAGTAACTTAAATTCTATTAGAGAATATATCTTTTGAAAAACAGTGTGACTTCTTTATCATTGCTAACACTTCTTCTCTTTTAAGCTACATATTTACAAGCCCTTCGTACAAATCCGCTCGTGCAACACAACAAGCTACCTACACATCAAACATCACTAACAACATTACATTTTTTTTAATTTTTTTTGTTTTGTTTTATAAATAAATATATTCTGTTAAAATAATAACAACTTATTTGGTTTATAAACTTATTTAATTTATAACTGGCACAGATATTTAGAGAGCAATTCCTGAAGTGTCCTGTTTGAAGGTTGAGTTTAGACTATATACTCTTTACTCTTTTAAAGCTGATGGCTCTCTTCTTTGGAATTGCTCTCTCTCTCGCGGGGGAATTTTCTTACAAAGGTTTGCCCTAACGGGATTTTGTGCCTTTGTTTTTCTATTTAGTAATGACCAGATTTAATATACCTGGTTCTAAAATACACACTTTTTGAAGGTAAATTCACAGCACTAAAATAATTATAAAATATTAACAAAAATACAATTTTGGATACTATAAAATATTCAGAAACTTTAAACTATTATTTTTCGATTTTGTCCTTCCACTACATTATACCCCCAATGTAATGTTGTTAGTGATGTTTGATGTGTAGGTAGCTTGTTGTGTTGCACGAGCGGATTTGTACGAAGGGCTTGTAAATTTGTAGCTTAAAAGAGAAGAAGTGTTAGCAATGATAAAGAAGTCACACTGTTTTTCAAAAGATATATTCTCTAATAGAATTTAAGTTACTTTAGATTATTACAACAAAATGCATATAATTTAATTGGAATAAACTCTTAAAACTTGATACTGGCACTGATGTTTTCAACTTGGTAGCTAGAACGAGTCTGTCTTAAAATATCTCTTCTCTTTGTCCGTTTAGTGCCTCCCTTGTGAGGAGAAGGGGATAGAACAAAGCCATAAAGGTTCTTGGACATTCCTAGTAACTGTACTTGTATTACCTGGCTTGGTCTTTCGCAACATATTTTGATAATTTAGATTTATTAAAATTAATAGTTATTTTCAAGTTTCTTGAGAAAAGGTGAGAGCGCGATGGCGAACCGCATCCATCACATGCACTGTTCTACTCCCCCTCCCCACTATCACCCTCTATCACAGGTTAATTGTCAATTCATACTAGCGTAGACGAATTACATTTTACTTCTCTCACTACATCCTTAGAAACTATTTTAAATAAATATACCTTCATTTTTTTATCTTGCGCTTTACATACATGTCGCAAAAAAGGAACAATTTTATATCTGATAAATTTTTTATGATTTGTATAAACTGTGTTATAAAGCTTTACTGTTCAAATTAATACTAATTATAGGGTATTTTTATGTACCGCCCTAATACGAGAAGCGCCTTCACACAACTTTGGCACTGATATGAACGTAAAACGTTAACCATTACTTTTTACAGTATTTATGTGTGTGTTGTGTGTGTGTGTGTGGGTGTGTGTGTGTGTGTGTGTGTGTGTGTGTGTGTGTGTGTGATGTGTACGTTGTTAGGCGGGGAAAAAACAAAAAAAGAACAAAAATAAAATTAGAAACATGTAAATATTGTGTTGAATTGTGAACAAAATCTTATAAAGAAAAATGTAAAAAATGTAACATACAGATAGGATAATGTATCGATGTGTAATGAATCGGAAAAGTAAACATAGCATTTGTGACGGTAATCGGAAAGGTGTAGTTGGCAGTGGTCTGTAGAAAAGTGGTCCGCAATGATAGAGGTCACAGAACTCACAATTTCCGAAATTATTTTAGGCAAATATTGACATTAGAATTTAAATATTAATTAAATAAAATAGTATAAAAAAAATTGATTATTTTTTTTAATTATTATAATAGAATATATTGTGTCTGTTTTGATTAAATCATTGTATTTACTTTCTATAATAAGATTAGGGATTATTTATTTATTTACTTATTTGATAATTTATTTAACAAACAAAATCTTATGTTTGTTTGCTTATCTTGTTTGTTTATCTTTTTCTCTGTATTTTGTTTTTTCATTTCTATAGATTGCAAATCTACATCCTTTTTATTTATATACAATTTATAACAAATCAGTGGCGGCTCCTGACTTGGACATGTGGGGGTTAAACATTTTTTTTAAATACATTACCTATCATTATTAGTAGCTTGGCTAGATAGAAATCATGAAGTAAGCAGGAGCCAGGTAAAAACTTGCATCGCTCCCCTACAATTAAATATGTTAAATTAACAATAAATCTGTCACTGTGCACCCAGAGAAGAACTGTGCAAAAAAAGAGTTGTACCGTTTGAGTTCGAAAATTACGTTTGATTGGTTAACTTAACGGTAATTTGTATTATCTAAATAAAGTGTTTCGGTTCAAAGGAAATGTCAATGAGTTAGCATCGATACTTTGCGGGGTCATATATCTTAATGATGTTTTAAGTACCAATACCAACATCAAATTTTTATAAATATAAAAATAATATATAAAAATCCACACATTGGCACAGGCACATCACATCACAAAAAATCTGGTGTGAAACACTCACACAACTTTCTCTTACTCCAGTTCTCAAACTTATAATTGACAAATTTAATGAAATTTGTCGAAAACTGAAAAAACTTTTCACTTCCGGTTTACTATTTTCTTGAAACTCAGAATTTTGGCCATCTATTAATTTCTAATTAATTTTCTTTGGATGATAGAATTGTATAATCAACTATGAGAGCACTTTAGAGAAAAATATAACCCCACCCCTCCCCTAAAAGTGCCCTTAAATGAATTTTACCAGACAAATGTTTTAAATAAAAGTTATACATCTTTGTATGTTTAGTTTATATAAGAAGTTTCAAGAAAATCGTCGGAGCAATTTTTGAGAAAATCTCGAAAAAGTGAAAAAATCATTAGGAAAGTGGTAAAGTAAAATGCACTTCCGGTTATCCGTTTTTTCAGACTCGGAATTTCAACATGTTTAATTGTAATTAACATTGCTTAAATGCAGAATTATCTAATAAACTGAAATAGCACTTTAGCTGAAACCTAACCCCACCCCCTCGCCCGTAACTGTCCTTAAATGAATTTTCCCAGAGAAATGTAATAAATGTATATGTAGTTGATATACCAAGTTTGAAGAAAATCGTCGGAGCCGTTTTTGAGAAAATGGCAAAAAAGTAAAAAGTAACTAGTAAAGTGGTACTTCCGGTTGAGGAATTTTGACAGATAACTTAGGGTCAGATCCCATGGTGATACCTAAACGGAATATCAAGTTTCAACTTTCTACGGTTTTTCGTTTTTGAGCTATGCTCTTCATATACATACATACATACACACACACACACCAACACAATACATTTGCTAAAAACAACTTTTTTAACTCCGGGTAAGATCGGGTAAGTTCGCTCTAAGATCGTAAGTAATGTTCATCGCGCAAGAATCTCCCACTCTTATTTTAAAAAGTAATAAGGAATATACACTTTTCTATACTAACACAATGATTTTTTTTATATATACATATATAATATATATTAAATTCTCCAGCGCGATGCCGAACTATGAACTCCCAACTTCCTACATTTTATATATCGCCTGATATGTGCAGGAATTATACCTACAACGTACAAAAATGCACAATACATCAGAGTGTGCTCCTATACTGATATACGTTCCTATTCTTTTATGTCTGATTCTCCTCGGATTTGACAAACAAATATTTTTTTCACTATTTATTTACATGGATTTGATTGAAATTTAATATCAGGCAATCCATTGCTGTAAACTTTTTTACTGTGACCAAGGTTTGAAACTAATATCAATAAAAATGAAAATATTTTTTGAAATTGAAATATGAAATAAAAATAAGCGAAAGTAATAAACATATGATGATAATTTGTTACTTTTTATTTTATTTTTTATTTTTTTCAAATAGCTGGGGGGTTCAGTCGCGCAATCGCGAATACCAGTAGCCGCCACTGTAACAAATGTATTTTTACTGTTATACATATGTATATTCGTTTCTATTTTGTATTTATCAAAATTAATAACTTACCATCTTTTAAATTCTGTAATACATTTAATTGCATATCTGAATTATAGCCATGTATAAGAACTTTGTTTTTCAATCTTGGATTGTAGGTTGATGCTGTTAAATTATCAGTACCATCATCATTGAATACAACATAAGTTGGATCTATGGGGTTAATCCTAAAAAAAAAAAAGAAAGAAAAGTAAATGAACAAAATGTGCAAATAATTAAATATTTGTTATTTAATTACATTTATATTTATATTTAATAATTTATTCAAAGTAAATATAATTTATACAAATATATTTATATTTAATAATTTATTTATAATTTATATTTATATTTATTTATTTAAAATATTTATTTTACATTAATAACATTTGTAGGCAACTTTTATGCTTTATAGCGTTTCAAAAGAAATATGTATAATAAACAGTATGTACTTTTGTTAACGCGAGTGCTGCCCCTATGGCGGAGAGGAAAAGCTCGCAGTAAGGTTATGATATTATGAAACGTATTGATCACTTTATGTTTATGTTGTTTGTTTGCCTTAATTATTTTTATAAAGTCACCATTTATTCCCTCTTTATTTCTTTCTTTTGAACAAATTAAATATCTGGTATTATATCATTCAGTATAATAAGTGTTACTTAAGTTATTTTTTCTTTAAAAAATTATTATTATGTTCTGATATGGTGTCATTGATAGAATTCTATTGAAGATTATTAAAAAATTACACCAGTAAGAGAAAGTAAAATCTGGAATGAGCACTTAAACAACTTTCTCTTACTGTCTCTTAATTAT
Organism: Triatoma infestans; assembly: GCA_011037195.1. NCBI lineage: Eukaryota > Metazoa > Arthropoda > Insecta > Hemiptera > Reduviidae > Triatoma > Triatoma infestans. Next base: position 115,192 of record JAAEAF010014880.1, read on the forward strand.
GATTGCAAAATTATCCTAAAATCGGAATTTTTATTAAATATTTAGATTCTTTAACTCATTGTAAACGATGGAACTGTGCAAAATACCAAGAAGGCATTATATGGGGACACCTAATGACTCAGCTCTCCCAGAACCCCCGTATCGGTGCCGGATAACCAAAAATTATCATTATCTTTACTTTTCCTGTACCTACTCCTAGTAAGCGGAAGAATTGTGATTGTGACAAACTTTCGAAATTGAATTTTCATCGGAATACATGTTTTGTTGAGGTCACCTGAGTACGAAAAAAGAATGGGCTGTATGTGTGTGTGAACGAAATCACGAAATCATCTCAAAAACGAAAATTGCAGGAAGCTCAAATCTGGTATTCCGTCTAGTTAATAAATCCATTAACCGTGATTACATTTTTTATTTTTTTTATTTTTCGCGCTTTTTTCTCGAAAATAGCTTCAACGATTTTATTTAAACTTTGTGTATTAACTGCACACATAAATACCTATCACTTTTATTTATAATATTTCCTAGAAAAAAATTGATTTTCAGTTATTTTTTTGTTTTTGTTTTGAGGGAACAAAAAGCATTATGCTTTTCTCTAAAATGTCACTTCAAATCAATGTATAGTTTTATCATTTATGTTATATTAAATATACATTAGAAGCAGGGACGGACGGATGTTGGTGTAGTGGTTATGAGCATGGACTTGTAACTAGGAAGTCGCCAGTTCGAGTCCCGTTTAATAACTGCTAATTTTTATATTATTATTAGTTTAAAAAATATTTATAGTAAAGTAGGTGCTTTCTGCCCCCGTTCACAACACCTAAGTTAGTTGGACGTTAAGCCCGCCTGAAAATATACGCATTACTTTACTTTATACATTAGAAGCATTGGTTTAATAGCAAATTTGAAAAAAAAAATCGGACTTTACAGAATTTTGGAATAATTTTTATTTGTAATAATTTTCGAAAATAGAAAATGATTTTATACAGGTTTTGGGGGGTCTGTCAGTTAGTTTTAAAGTTAAACTGTAGAAGATTTGTTGGTTTTGGCCGAAGGCGCCCAAAAAAAAAAAAAACAAGTTTGCTCAAATATACAAGAATGACTGAAATGTGCAGTAGTATTTAAAAGGTTAATTTTTAATTTTACTATTGTAGAAAAGGGAAAATAATCGATGTTACTTGATGTGTTGATTATGGCTGGAAATTGTATGTGGTAACATTGTGTGTGCGTATTGGTGTAATGAGAGAGAGAGGTTATAGTGTGTTTTCATTTCCTTTTTATGGCTTTGAGGACTTGTGTGATGAAGGAGTGTTTGTTACTTATATTGATATTTTTATTAACAACATTAATAAACGTTTTAGTTAATGGTGAGTGTTGTTTGTTTTTATTTAATCACCTACATTATTTATTTTGTGAAACTCTACTCTCATGAGTCACTGAAATACACACGCACATAATATAAATATTTATTACAATATAAACAGAATTATATTTATAATTATGCGTTTATTAAAACATGATAGTGAAAGGAACATATTGAGGAATCTAAATTAAAAAGTTTTTTTTTATTATTATTGCAAATTACTTGCACAAAATCATTTGAATTGAACAGCACTGATCCGGCACTCTGCAAGCCTTATTCCGGCATTAACAAATTAAATTGTTTGGAAATTGACCAGAATTTACGAACTCTCTGTGTTTTGAGGCCATACAACAATTAGACCGAAAAAACATTAAAAAAAAAATTAAATAACTTTTGTTGAATTTGTATGTCATTGTTTTTTCTTTATGTTTATATTTTTTTCCATAAATTATATTAATTAATGATTTTATCAGACTTATAAAAATCGTAATGCTCATTGCAAATTGGATTTTTGTAGTTCTTTCTTGTTTACCTATTTTTCCTACTTAGTCACATCACACACACTCAGTATTTTTCTTGGTACTCCTTAGTTCTTCTATTTCAATCCCTTCAGGTCTTATAGACATTTTCAATAGCACAGATAAACTTATAATTGATCCACTTTTAATTAAATGTGATAGTCCAATATGATGGTCCAAAAAAAAAAGATACAAAAGAAAAAAGACGGGGGGGGGGACTTTAACCAGGCACTGCAGCCTATCCATGGAGGCTTATTGTGCCAACCCCTCTTCATGAGGTCCAGGACTTCCCCACCAGGCCTTCTTGAAGTACGATTTCCTTCGGTTTCAACGTGCCGAAGATCTCGTTCTGCAGATCTGCCGATTGCGACGGAATCAAACAACAGGTGAGAGGCCGTCTCCTCCTCCTGTTGATACAGACTACACAAGGGACGCGAATCAAATAATCTGCACCTTGTGCAGATGTTTCTTAAACCTGCCATGCCCTGCAAACAGGCCCGTTATCAGACAAATTTAATACCTACTTAGACCCAGGATCTCTCTATTCTTCTTTTACACAACTCTGGCGGAACCATTTTGCCGTGTTTTGCCCCAGTACTTAGCCTTCAGTGACGATTATGTTCTTTCAGAGACGCCCTCGCCATACTTTTGGCTATCCCCAGTACAGGTTTCGGCTCACAGAAACGGGTGTTCGCTTCATTCCTGACCAGTTGGAATTCTGTCATGCATGGGCGCGAGCGTGAGAGAATTGCTCATATTCTCCCGCCTTTTTCTGAATAAAAGCCTTCCAGGAAGGACACAACAAATTGATCTTTTAATAATCCAAGATCTCATATTCTTGTCCTTAGACGTCTCGAACTCCTACACAAAAGGAAATTCTCAATAAATATTTTATTGAGATATAATATTTTTGTAATCGATGTGAGAGAAATCCTCACGGCGTGACCAACAGGGGTTATAGAATTAATATCAACTACTTCTCAATACAAGCCGTTTATTATTATACACCATTATTTAATTTGTCATTATAATTTTACTCATTCTTTTCCGTTATTATAAACGTGTACACATAATAATATAACCTCTCGCATATAAGCCATAAATCGGTGCGGCGCATGAAACTTAAATTTATGTCAACTCTCTACATAATGCCCGCAAGGGGCATGCAGTTACTTGGGGAGTAGCGACCCCATGGGTTACGACAGGTCAGTGCTCAATGCTCTTCGTCCATACAATACACTTAAACTACATACACTCTACCCTTTACAGACAAGGACAATCATTGTACACAAACTAGGGACTCCGTCCCTGCGTAATTGGCATAACCCAAGATAGAAGGAAGGGATTGGTTCCAGAGGTAGCGCGCTGGACTAGCAACGCGGAGTTCCCGGGTTAGAATCCAGCGTACTGCCCTAAGACTTTCTCTTCTTAGGAGCCTCGACAGCTCACTGTCCGGTGATAGGCAGTGCTTATCTGTAGCTAGAGAGGCCAGTAGTGCACTGAAAGACTCCATCGGGCACAATAGATCTCTCAGATCGCAGTGCAAGAATCCCTTATAACAGTCGGTTCATCTATATAAACTTAATAAATATACTCTGACTATGTATGAGACTCCAAAACCAACAAAGAGAATCATGCTACGACGAATGAAAACATAGACGATATCAATCATTGTGGAACTAACTAAGTATTCAATAATACTTATTTCTTAGATTTTAAATTTTCTCACTTTACTTACCTATTGTAAAGATAAAATTTTACTAGCGAACTATCACATCTCTCTCCAATTACTAATGGACAATTTCCAATGTATATTACTCTTTCTTCGCTGTATGGGAAATCTGAAATACAATAAAACTGAATATTACTTTTTTTTTAGAAATAGGCTTTATTATTAAATATAACAATTGAAAAATAAAAAAACTAAGTTGTTAAAATAAGTTTTAATTTACCACATTTTAAAATTTATGATTCTTTTGGGACGACAGCCATATTGAACCCTTCTTTGTGGAAACCAAGAGTGACATTTTTAAAGCTCATTTTTGGAAAGAAAGAAGTTAGCTCAGTGAGAGCGCGCTGGACTCCCTCACGGTGATTCCGTTCCAGTCCAGTATTCCCCTTAGGGCCTGGTTCTCACTAGGCTCTATGAGCCGAGTCTCTGTGTGACGAGGAGGGTATCAGGGAAAAAAGATATACTTATTTAAATGAGAACCTGTCAGACTCAGTCCACGTGTACTGGAGTCACTTGTGCCGATCGGGCAAGCATACGTCTCACAGTGTCTCGATACTGAGAGGAAAATACAAAAATCTACAATCTTCCCCTTCCCTGTCCCAGACTCGAAATGCTCATTCAGTCACAGCACACCTGTCCATTCAAACTAGTCGAGTCACTAGGAGACTGAGAGACCCAAAATCCAGTCACACAGAGACTCTGCTCTCAGAGCCTAACCTTAAGATATTTTTTCTTCCTAGGAGCCTCTGTACACTAGCTATAGCTAGCTCACTGACCGGAAGTATTGTCTGTAACGAGAGAACCCTGTTCACACGCCTGCGGTACACTGAGAAGACTCCGGGCGCCATTTTGATCATAAATGTTTGACGCACCTTTCTTCTGAGAATTATCTTAGAGTTACGCTTCTTTTTTTTTTTTTTATTTCGTCGAATAATATAAAAAATGATTAAAATATTAATAGCTAAATAAGTTACATATCTCCCACTTGTTTGATGTTTCCATTATTAAAAAGAACAATGTATACAAAAGCTTTTTAAAAATGAAAAACACAATATGTGATCCCACCCAGGTATTGGACAAATCCCTTCTTAACCTAGTTAGGTCGTAATAGAGGGAAGGGATTAGCTCAGTGATAGCGCGCTGGACTAGCAATGCGGCGGTCCCGGGTTCGAGTCCAGCTGCTGCCCTTAGATTTTTTCTTCCAAGGAGCCTCTTACAGCTCACTGTCCGGTGATGGACAGTGTTTGTCTGTAACGAGAGAACACTGTCCGGAGGCCGGCAGTGCACTGAGAAGGCTCCGAACTTTGGGGTAGCTATATAGGCCCAGAAGGGCTTTGGATAGCATAGGGCTTGGTCCCTCCCCACAGACAATTATTATTAATTATTAGGTCGTAATAAAGCATTTAAGAACCAGTATATAAACTGAATTTGCCCTGTGCAAGTCTATGTTATCACACTGTTTTGACAAAATATCCTAATGATGGGCGAACGTCCGAAACGTCGGTCACAGCTTGTATTTACTGCAATTTTTATTTAAATGAATTTATTTTATTGAATCTTTTAGTGGTGGTGGTGGTGGGGGGGGGGTACGGAAATGGAATTTGCTGTTTTATCGTCAATACTGCGCTGCTAGAAAATATGGTTTGAAACACTTACACAATTTTTTCTTACTCTAATTAACAAAATTTCTTTAAAACTGCAATGTTTAGAAATGTTTAATTGGGCCATAAAAAACGATGGTGTACAGATTATACATGTATACCTGAGTGGATATCGTGGGTCCACGCTCTGTCTCAATTTAGTTGAAGGTTAAATTTAAACCTAACTAACAGCCCCCCCACCAAAAATATCTAACATATTTTTCCGGAAAGCGTATCATTTTTATCTTTGCAGTTAACATTCTACGTTTAATTTAGCCGTTACCGGAAGATCAGTTTTTGTGAATATACATGTCCGGTCAAACGATTTTCTTCAAATTTGGAATACTAGCTACTGCAACTAGTTTTAAGTGGGTTCGTATAGATAAAATACTCTAAACTTCAATAAAGAAAAACACCAATTTATTGTTATACACAATAAATTACAAAATACAACACTTAATAATAATTACTTCACAGTTTAAACCATAAAAGTTCACTTTGTTCACTTTCCATAAACGTACATTTCGTTTGTAACTGGAAAACTCACTCAACTCTCTGCGGTCCCACTATTTATACCGATGGGAAATCTTCTTGAACTTCCTCGATTCTTCTAGAGAAAAATTAGAGCGCCGCCAGCGCTTCCCAGCGGTCACTAGGAGAACCTTAGGTACCTACTTGCCTTCTCTCCTAGATGGCACCACTGGCTGCGTTACAATATTATATAGATTGTAAAAACTTAAATTTTAGTGAAATAGTCTTTACCGGAAAGCTTAACGCTAATTTTGTTTTCAGAAACACCCAAAAAATGATTTGCCCGGAAAAATGTTTAGATATATGTTAAGATAAATGTTTACGTAGATAAGAAGTTTAAAAAAAGTCGTTGGAACCTTAATCAAGAAAATCGCCAAAATCTGAAATAAATAAGATTCTGTCTGTAAAGTCGCAGTGCCCGTCGATAGATTTTGTTCATAACCTTCGTGTCAGATCCGGTAGTAGTTTGTACCTAAACGGAATACTAAGTTTTTGACGTTCCTGCGAGTTTATGTTTTTAGATACACACATACGTACATTCATATATACATACATACATACAGATCTTCCGCTAAATATATATTTTTTTTTCTACTCAGGGGGACGTCAAAACATGTAAGTAGTAATAATGTGGCGACTCTGGGGCCGGAAGTATATCCCCACTCTTCGGCCACAGTACGGATGTTTCCTGTACCCCCACTTCTGTACATTTGTCTATTTGTACGATCTCTTCCACCCCTCTCCTGATCACTTTTCCACTCTACTGTAATGTCTTCCACTCGGCCTCTCTTCAGTGGACGAAGAGGTGATAAAAAGTTTTTTTTTTTTTTTTTTTTACCTTAGGTAAGCAAATCGATCTTATTATCCAGCTCTTCAGAGCCCACCCAATCAGAAAATGTGTGTTGGTAGAATTAGTTTTAATCAGATTCTTATACCTCACCTCCACTTATCATCTACTCATGTGTATGTGTATTATACTGAGACAAAGTGACGTTCTGACCCAGGTATACCAGGCCCCAAGGTTCATTGAACCTTTGGTGAGCAAGTCTATGCATGTTTCCCCCCCCACATTCTTACAAAGTTCATTATAACCTATGTATATTAATATTGTGCAATTTGCAATATGCTTGTTGATTAAAATTTTTATTTTTTATTAAGAATACATAATACATATACAAAATGACAATAAACAATATACAATATTGTTTACGTAGATAAGAAGAATATAAAAAACAAAACCTTCCTTGTAAATGAAAAATAAAAAATTAAATTAATTTATAAAAACATGTACCATGGTCAGTCAATAGACTGTCGGTGGAATCTTGTACTATTATTATGAGAGGAAAACATAGAAAATCATATATTAACTACTTTTAAGTTTAACTACTGCATTTAGTCACAGCTTTCTTTAGTGGAAAGAAAAACATAAAATAAAACAAGCGAAAAGCCGTGAAGAAAGCTGATAATAAAGATTTACAGAAATTCGCCAATAAAGGCCAATGTCTACCATTCAAGAAGTCCAAAGTGCGCCAGCAGATACCGAAAGGCATTGGCTAACAAGCCATTTCAATATAAGATCACTAAGGCTATGTCCACACTGGTGCGCTTTCCTTTTCCCTTTCACTTTCAACTTGCTCTTCCTCTTTCCATTTCAACATGCGTCACGCATGCCTTTCGCGCATGCCTCTTGACGCATTCAATTTGTTGTCCACACATAATCATCTGTTTATTTATCGATGGATTCAGAAGCGACATTAGCTATTTGTGCAGGTTATCTGTTTCTGCTTTGAAAGCGTGGGCTTTTGATTTTCTTTTTCACTCCCAACAACGTCCATATTATACTTTTGTGCCAAGAAACGCAGGGCATCGCTTCTCGCGCACTTTTGTTTGTATATAATTTTGAATTTATGTTCCATAAAACTGTTCGTTGGCGGTAATCCTCTATGAAATCAAGTGTCTCTTCATTTGCAGACATGTCAGAGATATTATTAATTAATAATAATAGTTTAATTACTATCAGTTTAATAATAAAATCATTATTAAAATAATAATTATTATAAATGTTAAAAAAAAAAAAAAAAAAATCTGGTGTGAAACACTCACACAACTTTCTCTTACTCCAGTTCTCAAAATGATAATTGACAAATTTTATAGTTTGTGTACCAAATTTAATGAAATTCGTCGAAAACTGAAAAAACTGTTCAGTAAAAGCGCACTTCCGGTTTACTAATTTTCTTGAAACTCGGAATTTCAGCCATCTATTTATTTCTAACTAATTATGTTTGGATGATAGAATTGTATAATGAACTAGGATACCACTTTGATGAAAATCTAACCCCACCCCTCCCATAAAAGTGCTCTTAAAAGAAATTTCCCAGAGAAATGTTTTAGATAAAAGTTGTAGATCTTTGCATGTTTAGTTTATATACGAAGTTTCAAAAAAATCGTCAAAGCCATTTTTGAGAAAATTGCGAAAAAGTGAATAAATCATTTAGTAAAGTGGTAAAGTAAACGCACTTCCGGTTATCCGATTTTTTTCAAACTCAGAATTTCAACAACATATTTAATTCTAATTAACATTATTTAGATGGCAGAATTGTCTAATAAACTGAAATAGCACTTTAGATGGAAACCTAACCCCACCCCTCCCCCAAAAGTGCCCTTCAATGCATTTTCCCGGAGAAATGTTTCTAATAAAAGTTGTAGCTCTTTGTATGTGTGGTTGATGTTTAAAGTTTAAAGAAAATCGTCGGAGCCATTTTTGAGAAAATCGCAAAAAAGTAAAAAATCCAACTAGTAAAGTGGTACTTCCGGTTGAGGAATTTTTACAGATAACGTACAGTCAGATCCCATGGTGACCTCTAAACGGAATATCAAATTTCAACTTTCTACGATTTTTCGTTTTTGAGCTATGCTGTTCACATACATACATACACACACACACACACACACGGACACACACACACACACAACGGCACAACACACACACACACACCAAGACCATTTGCTAAAAACCACTTTTTTGGACTCAGGGGACCTCAAAACGGATTTTTCCGGTGAACACTCGATATCGAAAATTTGACACGATTACAATACTTCCTCTTACTAGGAGTAAGAGAAAGTAATAAAAAATAATAATAATAATATAAATAAAATTATATAATTTATAGATTATATAAATAATAATAATTTTTTAATAATAAAATTATTATTATAATAATAATTAAATAATATTTGAAATTAATTATATAAACATAACCTATAAAAGTGTAAACACAACACGTAGCGAGATTAAAAAGACGCATAGAATGTTGAACGAAAATCCAACTAGTTGGATTCACGTGCGCTATTGCTTGCGTTATAAAAACAAATGCCTACTCGTCTTCAATGAGGCATGCAATAACGCATGCCTTTCATTCATCACACCGTGCGCTACGACGCATGCTCTGTTGAAAGGAAAGTTGCACCAGTGTGGACATAGCCAAATAGAATCACCATATATTATAGTTCACAATTTTCTAGTTTATCAGTCAGAAAAACTGGCCGATAGCTTAAATTCAATATCCCAGCATGAGCTTTCATTATCCATTTAATCTGATCAAATGGGACATTAGCATTAAGATAATGGTTTAATGTAAAATATTGATATTAAAACTTAAAAGAGAAGTGGTCGTGGGGATATACTTCCGGTCCCAGAATCGCCATATTTTTACTGCTCATGTATTTCCGGTAAAAACTAAATTTGAAAAAAAAAAATCAGGATCCCAATATTTCTTCTTACTAGGAGTAAGAGAAATAAATTCTGCTCGTATTCGTATTTTAATAAAGAAAAAGGAATATTGATTTAATTCTTATCAGTTTTCAATTCGACATAGATTATATTTTTTTTTTTTTTTTAAACCATATTTTATAATCCTCCTTTTTTTTATCTTAATTTTAAAATACATTCCTCTTTGCCGGCGATCCGCGAAGATAAATCATTTGGATAATATTGATTTTAAAATAAATACAAATATTATGTGGTATGATATTTTTATAATCTGCATTCACCAGTTTAAAAAAAACAGACACTAAGAATGATGTATGATGTTTACGAAAAAGAGTAAATGATCTTCAAAAAATAAAAATAAAAAGTTTGTGAATATGATTATGATAATATAATCCAGAAAAAAAAAAAAAACAGCGCCTAGTTTAAACCCAATAACATTTGAAATATAACGTTTAAAGAATCTCTTAAACTCTCTAAGATAAATTTTATCGGAAATTTGTTTTTAACTGGTATTTTATCAGTCGTAGCGTGCATATTCATTTGGTTCCTTGACCGGTTTTGGATTTTCATCCAAATTGTCAGAGCAAATTTATCCCAAGTTTGTATAGATAGTTCACTTCAATGCAATGTTCCTGTTAAGGTGGCTACAGACTATGCATGTATTCGCGATTCATGATGCGCGAATCGCGGGCAGTTCACTGAATAGTGTGTAGGGACTTGTTTGTTAAAAATCGATTCATAAACAACATGATTTCTGAGTGCATAGTAATTCACTCTAAAGAGCGGTAAATTGACGAATATCAAAGGCTGCTCATCAGCACAAACCGCTGATTCGCCAAAGTTCGGGCTGTGTTCGTAGTTAATTCGTCAATTCGTTTTTTTTTTGTTTTCTTTTTAAGGATAATTAAAAACAATGGCCGAAGAAGATAACAGGCAAGAATACATACGCTTTTCGTAAAGAACTGACGCCAGAGAATGAATCGTATGAACTGAATAATTACCAGTCTCTATTACTTTCTCTTACTCCTAGTAAGAGGAAGTATTGTAATCGTGTCAAATTTTCGATATCGAGTTTTCACGGAAATATCCGTTTTGAGGTCCCTGAGTCCAAAAAAGTGGTTTTTAGCGCAAATGGTCTGTGTGTGTGTGTTGTGTGTGTGTGTGTGTGTCTGTGTCTGTGTGTGTGTATATATGTGAACAGCATAGCTCAAAAACGAAAAATCGTAGAAAGTTCAAACTTGATATTACGTTTAGGTATCACCATGGGATCTGACGGTGCGTTATGTGTCAATATTCTCAACCGGAAGTACCACTTTACTAGTTGTTTTTTTTTACGTTTTTGCAATTTTCTCAAAAATGGCTCCGAAGATTTTCTTTAAACTTGCTATATCAACTACACATACAAAGAGCTACAACTTTTATTTGAAACATTTCTCCAGGAAAATTCATTTAAGGGCACTTCTGGGGGAGGGGTGGGGTTAGGTTTTCATCTTAACTGCTGTTTCAGTATATTAGACAATTCTGTCATCTAAATAATGTTAATTAGAATTAAATATGTTGTTGAAATTCCGAGTTTGAAAAAAAATAGATAACCGGAAGTGCGTTTTTACTGAAATATAATTTTCAGTTTTCTGGTATTTTCTCGAAAATGGCTCCAACATTTTCTTTAAACCATCGTTGTTAACTATACATATAAAGAGCTACAACTTTTATTTGAAACTTTTCCCCTGATAAATTCATTTAAGGGGACTTTTGGGGGAGGGGGTTATGTTTTTCTTTAAAATGCTATCACAGTTGATTATACAATTCTGTCATCCAAATTGAAATAACTAGAAATTAATATATGACCCAAATTCCGAGTTTCAAGGAAATTAGTAAACCGGACAGTTTTACTGGACAGTGTTTTCACTTTTCGACGAATTTCATTAAATTTGGTACACTAACTATAAAATTTGTCAATTATAATTTTGTGTACTGGAGTAAGAGAAAGTTGTGTGAGTGTTTCACACCAGATTTTTTTTGAATAGTGATACACTCTACCATCTGCGTTTTTTCCCGTTTGTTTAAAAACTTCTTCTTTTGCGCCATGATTATAAAAAAACCAGCTATTGCCAGATCATTGCCACCTTTCCAAATTTTCAGAGCAGAAATATGTACATACAATTATTTAAAAAATAATATACCTGTACCTACTGAAATAATTAATATATAGGCTTTGCTCGTGCTCACAAATTTCTGTAAACTTATTTGAAACTGCGAACGAACATGGATAAATGAAGCATCACGCATACGAATCTTGAATAAACGCCATAGTCTGTTTGCAAATTACTACGAACTGCAACGAACTGGACGAATCAGGCATCGCGCATCACGAATCGCGAATACATGCATAGTCTGTATAGCCTGCTTTACACTTGGCACTTGCTGGTTTGTTGATTGTTTGTATGTGCGGGAGGTTATAATTATAGGAGGTTATATGTATGCTACGACGGATAAAATACCAGATGTTATCCAGCATTTCAGATCCATCCACATATTCACTTCCACTAATGATTCACTAATATTAATTGGTTATCTAACAAGTGTGAGTGTAACAGAAACATTATGTTGAAGTGAAATCTCTACAAGAACTACAGTAAATTTGCACTGACGATGGATGAAAATATACGAAACCGATCAGAAATAAAACGAATATGCATGTTATGACGGATAAAATACCACATGTTATCTAGCATTGCGGACTCATCCACATATTCAACAATTGTTTCCAAGTTTAATAAAAAAAAATTATTGTGTTGTTTTCAAGGAAATACTAAGAAACTCATAAACTTAACCTATAAAGGCGCACTTCTGATGAACCGATTTTATTCAAATTTGGTATTTTTGCTACGTCTTTAGGGTAACATAATTTTTAGATAGTAGAACCTTAAATTATACTGTACTGGCAAATAAGATTAGGAAAACATGAAATAAATAATATATTTTTCGCAAAGATATACTGTATACAACTGGTATCTACGTCGATTACTCATTTATTGACTAGAATTCACTCACATTCCTACGCTACATAAACCATTTCAAAATCGGTCAACTGGTAATATCAATTTAATAAATTATTACTCTCTCCAAAATGCTTGCTATTAGAAGAAGTATTGCTACGATCGAGTAAAATTTTATGGAATTCAATTTTCACCGGAAATACATATTTTGAAGTCCCCTGAGTTCAAAAAACGTTTTTTTTAGTTATATGTGTTTTTTTTTTGTTAGTTTGTCCAGTCTAACTGAAAAAAAAGGAAAATGCTCCCAAACTTGATATTTTGTTTTAGTCCTGTAAGGAAATCTGACAAAAAAGTTTTTGTCAAAATCGAACAACCGGAAGTATCACATTACTGAATAATTTTTTTGTTTTTGTTTTTTTAAGATTTTCTCAAAAAAACGGCCACAACAATTTTCTTTAAACTTAGTATATCAAATTAATCATATAAAGTTACAACTTTTATTTGAAATATTTTTTGGAGGGGGAAAATTAATTTAATGGCTGTTTTGGAGGATGGGTGACGTCGTTAGGCTTTTCTCTCAATTGCCATGGTCAAAATTGACATCTAAATATCTTCCCAAGTGTGGTGGCATCATTGATTTTAAGCTAGTTCTTGACGGTCGTGCGATTAGATCGGAACTCTATACTTTAACCAGCTAATAGAACCGTTTTGGCTGCAAAATATCCCTCTTGAATTAATTGAAAACGTGTACTTCTTCAATAAGATTACGCAAGGACGCACACATCACTTCAAATGCTCTCAGTAATCGAAGATCTGAGTTTTGAGGCTCCTCTGATTACCAACTCTTCCGGCTCCATAGCCTACTTTTTAAATGGTCAAATTTACAAATACGAGGAATGAAAACAGGATGTTTGGAGTTTTTTTTGGCTCCAAATATAGCTCCAGGTATGAGAAGGACATCGTATTGTTAGCTCACAGATGGCTAGCTTCAAGTTGTAGAAAATGATGGCCTGTATTTCGAGGAGTAAGCTTAGTAAGTGAGTAAACAAAGCAGTTTTGAATTATGAGGTAAAAAAACGCCAAGCTTTTCTTAAACCAGCGAAGAAAAATCTAATGATGAACACTCACGCAACTCCCGGTTTTCAAACTTGTAATTGACAAATTTAATAATTTATGTACGAAATTTGATGAATTTCGTTGAAAACCAAAAAAAAAAAAAAAAAAGTTCAGTAAAAGCGCACTTCCGGTTTACTTATTTTTCTTGAAACTCGGAATTTTGGCCATCTATTTATTTCTAATTAATTTTGTTTGGATAGTAGAATTTTATAATCAACTATGATAGCACTTTAGAGAAAAACATGAACCCACCTCTCCCTCAAAAGCCCCCTTAAATGATTTCACCAGGAGAAATGTTTCAAATAAAAGTTTTATCTCTTTATATGTGTAATTCAAGAGTCTTTGGAGCCGTTTTCGAAAAAAAATACCAGAAAACAGAAAAAGAAAAAAATACATTTCAAGTAAAAACGCACTTTCGGTCATCCGATTTTTTTTAAACTCAGAATTTCAACCACACATTTGATTCTAATTATTATTATTATTATTTAGATGACAGAATTGTATAGTAAACTGAAATAGCACTTTAAAGGACAAACCCACCCATCCACCCTCCTCCCTTAAAAGTGCCCTTAAATGCATTTTCCCACAGAAATGTTTCAAAGAAAAGTTATACATTTTTGTATGTATAGTTGATATACGAAGTTTAAAAAAAATTGTTGGAACCATTTTCGAGAAAATTGCAAAAAAGTGAAAAAAAAAAAAATCATTCAGTAAAGTGGTACTTCCGGTTGAGGAATTTTGACCGCTGATCTACTGTCGGATCCCATGGTGATCCCTGAACAGAATATCAAGTTTGAACTTTCTACGATTTTTTGTTTTTAAGCTATGCTGTTCACACACAGACCATTTGCTAAAAAAACCACTTTTTTGGACTCAGGGGACCTCAAAACGGATATTTCCGGTGAAAAACTCGATATCGAAAATTTGACATGATTACAATACTTCCTGTTACTAGAAGGAGTAAGAGAAAAGTAAAAAAAGAACCCTTTACTAAGGACATTTTTTCTTATTCTAGGAATCTCCAAACATGTAAAAACCGAGTTTTTTCAAATTCTCAATTTCTCAGAAAGAGAGAATTCTCAATTTTGAAAATCTGATACGATCACAATAGTTTCTCTTCTTAGAGTAAGTAAGAGAAAGTAAACAAGAACAAAAAAACAAACAAACGCAAAATTCTGTTTGACCTTCTGTTTTGACTAAAAATTAAAAATAACCACGAACGGTTACTAGTAGGAAATTAATAATTAATTATAGAGAAATAAGAGAGAGAGAGAAAAAAAACAAACAATGTTGTAATTAAGTACTATAATATGGTAATTATGAAAAAATGTATTAAATTGTTCATTTTTTTTTTCATGCTACTATAGTTTGTTTTAATGACAAAACATTACAAACATCTTAATTACAATTTTATAATTTACTTTTTATTGAGTCAATTATGTTTTATTATTAATTAGAACAGTTAGTGATTGTGTGGATTTCATTTTCATATTAATGTGGAACAGCTTTCCAAATCGGTAAAGGGTGAGTTCTTGGGTTTACGTAAAAAAAAAAAATCTGGTGTGAAACACTCACACAACTTTCTCTTACTCCTGTTCTCATTATATTGACAAATATTATAGTTTGTGTACCAAATATAACGAAATTCGTCGAAAACTGAAAAAGCTGTTCAGTATAAGCGCACTTCCGGCTTACAATTTTCTTAAAACTTGGAATTTTGGCCATCTATTTATTTCTAATTAATTTTGTTTGGATGATAGAATTGTATAATCAACTATGATACCACTTTAGGGGAAGCTGCTAACCCCTAAAACTGCCTTTACATGAATTTTTCCAGAGAAATGTGTTAAATAAAAGATGTAGATCTTTGCATTTTTATTTTGTATACGAAGTTTCAAGAAAATTGCCGGAGCCATTTTTGAGAAAATCGCGAAAAAATGAAAAAAATCATTTAGTAAAGTGGCAAAACAAACGCACTTCCGGTTATCTGATTTTTTTCAAACTCGGAATTTCAACAACATTTTTTATTCTAATTAACATTATTTAGATGACAGAATTGTCTATTAAACTGAAATAGCAGTTAAGATGAAAACAAAAAAACAAAAACAAAAAAAGAAAAAAAAATTAAAAAAAAAAAAAACAAAAAAAAAAAAAAAAAAAAACAAAAAAAAAAAAAAAAAAAAAAAAAAAAAAAAAAAAAACAAAAATAATAGCAGTTAAGATGAAAAACTTACCCCTCTCCTCACCCAGAAGGGCCCCTTAAATGAATTTTCCTGGAGAATGTTTCAAATAAAAGTTGTAGCTCTTTGTATGTGTAGTTGATATAGCAAGTTGAAAGAAAATCTTCGGAGCCATTTTTGAGAAAATTGCAAAAACGTAAAAAAAACAACTAGTAAAGTGGTACTTCCGGTTGAGGAATATTGACACATAACGCACCGTCAGATTCCATGGTGATACCTAAACGTATATCAAGTTTGAACTTTCTACGATTTTTCGTTTTTGAGCTATGCTGTTCACATACATACACACACACACACAAACAACCCAAACACACAGGACCTTTGCTAAAACCAATTCTTTGTTGGACTCAGGGGACCTCAAAACGGATATTTCCGGTGAAAAATCCTCATCGAAAATTTGACACGATTTAACAATCTTCTCTTACTAGGAGTAAGAGAAAGTAAAAAAAAAATCCTATAGCGGTGCTAGAATATTAAAAAAATTGGGGCAAATCGATTTTCTTAGGGTGGTTTAAAGTATCAAATGTAATTTGCGTAATATACTAAAAGACAAAAAACTACAGAGGCGGGATTAGTTCAGTAGCTCGAGTCCTAGACAGTGCCTGTCCTTAAATTTTCTCGCCCTAGCAGACTCCAGACTTATGAAGCGTGATGGGCAGTGTTGTCTGTGAGAGAAGAGGCTCTAGGCGTCGGTAACCACAAATGTTAATGCACCAAGACAAAAAAGAAGATGAAAAATCAATTTACACAGTTATAATTGACTTATTCTTTCCAAACATATACGTAATTCTTACTATATACCCAGGAATAATTTATAAATAAAAGTTGTTGCTCTTTGTACGTATTTATAGCTGATATACAAAATTTAAAGATAATCATTTCATTGGGGCCATTTTTGTAAAAATAGCAGGAAACTGAAAAAAAGAAACATTCAATAAAGTGATATTTCCGGGGTTGACTGATTTTTAACCAGAATATTATTGTCAAGTCCCTCTTTGGTGGAACTTTAAAGAAAATATCAAGTATGAACTTTCTATGATTTTTCATTTTTGAGTTTTAGTGACCACACACATACAGACAGACAGAAAGAGAGACACACATTCATACAAAACACAGTCTTATTTATAAAAAAAAAAAAACACTTTTTCGAACTCAGAGGACCTCAAAACATATATTTCTAGTAAAAACTCGATATAGAATTTTTTTTTATTTAAGGCGCCTCACCATCTGTGGCCATTTAGCGCCCGGAGACTTCTCAGTGCACTGCCGGCCTCCGCACAGTTTTTTTTTTAATTGAAAAAGGCATACTGGGTGGGCAGTCCCTGGGCTCTTGCGCATACCCGCCCGTATAGAAGCCCCTAACCTAAATGGTGCCCCTTACGCTGAGTACAATTGAAATGAACTTAACTAAGCTAATCCTAACCTACAGGTCCCCCCCAATACTCGATATTCCTGGGGGGACAAAGAACCTAATCTATCTCTATCCTAAACTATCTTCCATTCATCCAATACAGTTAAATTTATTTACACCCTTTCATTTTAAGCTCGTTCATTCAACCATACTCAATACGTTCTTCCCCTCAGTACTCAATATTCCTGGGGGTTACGAGAAAACCCTTCCATCTTACCTTACAAACTAGCCTACAACTAAGGGTCATAAGTAACCGCTAGCCTAAAACCCGCATTCATGCAACATTCACGCAATAAATTACTTGCATTCCAACATGCAAACTATCTACCCAATCAGCCCCTATTGACCTATACCATTCTCCTTTAAAATGCTTCTTCCGCAAATCCCCTAAAACCCCTGTACGCGGCACTGTTTTCGAGCAGCAGGGGTAAACTATTAGTCTCCAAGGCAACGTGGAACTCAAGCTCCCTCTGAAAGGGCTGAGCATATCAGAATCAGAGGGCAATCCAAAAACACGAGCTCACTTAGCTCCTCCTGTCCACACCTACAGCTCTCGTTACAGACAACACTGTCCATCACCAGACAGTGGAGCTGTAGAGGCCCCTAGGAAGAAAAAAAAATCTAAGGGCAGCCACAGCTGTATTCGAACTCGGATCCTCCGCATGGGAGTCCAATGTGCTAACCACTATAGCTATTCCCTTCCCTTATAGAAAATTTGACACGATTGCCATGATTCCCCTTAGAGTCAGAGAATGTCTTCTCCTGAAACTCCTTTCCACTCTGGACTGTCATCTTAATCCACTCTGCCGCGAAATAGCTCCTACGATCCCTCCATACATTAAAGGCATAAAAGACTGAAACACATCCTCTCGTAATGTTTTTCCTAAAGCCGCAGGTTTTTCCCCGTTTCCCCTGCATATTGTACATCGCTTTATCCCAAAAATCACTATACAAACAATGTAGGAAGGTTATAATGTTAATGTACATTGGAACTTCTAAAATTATTATTGTACATATTTGTAAATTTGTAATAAAGCTTTTATCTATCTATCTAGAAAGAGAATGTAAAAAATGTTAATATTTTGTATAGTTTATTATTAGTATATTAATATTTTATATTTTATTAACACTGTTTATATCTGAAATTTTTACAAAGTGCATAAAGATTTATAATTATATAGAGAAATTTTATATTAATTGAATATTTGTTGACCACAATTAATTATAAATACCAACCTGTATATTATTTTTGCATTCTGATAATATAGCGTTGTCAGTTGAGTGTTTATGATATATATACATCAGCTGGAAGATATTTCCCTTGTTTTTTGTATAAAATATATGTCTAGATAAGTAACAGTGTGTTACTGTCAAATTATTCCCTATAGGATTGTTGTTAATCTGCTACAATATTTGTTGAGGGAATTTTTACTATTTTCTTGTATAAATACGTTCTCGTATGTGTAATGGCATCCAGCAAAGAGAAGAGAGGCTCTCTCTGGTGAACAGAGGACACTCTCTGGTTAGGCCAGGCTAGAGTGGGAGAACTGTGTGATATAAGTCGTAGTGAGAATCTATCAATGGCATCCGCAGAGAGAAGAGAGCTCCTTGTGTTAACAGAGGCCTACTCTCTGACTCCGGCAGCTAGAGTGGGGATAACCTGTGTAAGAACGTCAGTGAGAATCTATCTTAGACGATATCTATAAGAATTCTCATGACTTATATCACTACACAGGTTTCTCCCCAACTCTCGCTGCCTAAGTCAGAGGAGTAGCCCGTTAACCAAGAGAAGAGCTCTCTTCTCTCGCTGGGCGTTCACTTAGATGATAGAGAATTTGTAGTATAGATTAAAATTTTTTTAAATTGAAACAACTTTTTTTAATATTTATATTTTATCTATTTAAAAAAAAAAAAAAAAAATTAAGTTTCGGTTTAGTTGGTAGTTACAGCTGTTTTTGTATTAGGTTATAGACGTGCAGGTTAATCTATAATATTTTTATATTATTGTTAAAGAATGTTATATAAAGTGGTTTTAAATTATTTAACAGATTGGAGAATGTTTGAAGCAATATATATTTTTGTCATGCACATAAGTAAAGATATTCTCTCGTAATATAAGATTGGTATTTATAATTTGTGAACAACAAATATTCAATCGATATACAATTTCTCTATATAATTATAAATCTTTATGTATTTTGTAAAAAATTTCAGATATAAACATTGTTAATCCTATGGGCATGTGAAATGCCGAAAATGTTGGAGAAACTAAATGTATAATTTATAATAAAAAAAAAAAAAGAAAAGAAAATAAGGCTGCAAAAAAAGGTTCATTTTCTAAATAATCATAGGAAAATCATAAAGAAATATCAGCCTATAAATAACCACAACGCCATTCCTTTATAAAGTTGGTTTAGAGAGTTCACATGAACTTTATGTTTCTGTCACGCACTACACTTGTTGATAAGTATGCGGGGAGGTTATAAGGTTCAACACGCCTAATAACCTTCCGCATATAATCAATCAGTGTGCTATAAGAATGTGAAGAGTGGTTATTTAAGTGAAGAAGATTTTTATAATATACCACTCACTAGGAATAAAAATCTGATGTGAAAAACACGTTCTTTTGATTTTTACGCTAATAATACTAATTAATTAATTTAAATGTTTACAAACGTTTTTAAACGTTAGATTGGCCATAAATAAAAGGTGGTAGGAAGCCTCCAAAAATATTTTTTTTTGGGGGGGGGATGTTTTAAATAAAAGCATTTTCGAAAATACTTAAAAACCTATTCTATAAAGTCCGCACTTCCGGTTAAAGATTTTCTGCAAATTTGGAATTCTATCAATGCTTCTGATATATATATAATAATATTATATGGTTGGTGGAATAATATATTATACGGAAGTAGCAGTTTAAAGAAAAGTGTAATGTTAAATTTACTTCAGAATCCCCGCCCTCCAAAATTAATAATTTATACAGAAAAATATAAGTTATAAGTATGTAAGTATACTAAGTTTGAGAAAAAAAAAATTGTTACAGCTGTTTTTCAACCAAAAAAAAAATCGTAGAAAACTGAAAACAAGACCGAATCAATATAATCACACTCCCGGTTGATGGATTTTGCCCTGAAACGTAAAAAATCTGGTGTGACACACTCACACAACTTTCTCTTACTCCAGTTCTCAAAATTATAATTGACAAAATTTTATAGT
>JAAEAF010014881.1:0-100679 GCA_011037195.1 Triatoma infestans
TTTGTTGTTTGTTTGGTTGACCGCGGCTGTCGGCGGCCAACAGTGTCACTGTTTTCACCTTTTGTAAATTATTTCTTTGGTGTACCTTGCCGATGTCAATGACTTTGCCATGTCATTACATTTAGTTGTCTTCAATCTATATGAATGGGAAAATCTAAACTTAATAAAACAATGAGTTTTGAAGAAAGAAAACCTTCCATTTTCCGAAAAAAAAAACCCTTGAAATGAACTTTCATGGAAAGAAATAGATCTCTGCTTAATACTATACCAATTTTAATGAAATCTGTCGGTGTTTTAATGGAGAAAATTGTAGAAAAACTGGTAAAAAAAAAAAACCGTTCAGCATATTTGCATTGAATTATGTCAATAGATTTTTTTTAAACAAGGAATTTCGGCAACATATTTAATTCTAAGTAACTTGTTTTATTGCTTATAATAAACTAAAATATAGACGACACTTTAGAGGAAAGCCCATAACACTTTCCTCATCTTTCCCCCCCCAAAAAAAATCGATAGCGAAAACGTTGAATGGATACTGGTGATTATGAATAATGAAGTGACTTATGAAAAAGATGATAATCGAACCTCAGATCTCACTTAAGATTTTATATATTTTTTTTTCTTTTATCCAAATTATCTTGATATATTTAAACTTTCTATAAAAGGAAGTAATACGCTCTTGTCAAATTTTTTTTTTAAAATGACTATTGGATTTTTTTGAACTATTGGTTAATTACACCGGAAATACAAGTTTCGTGATCCTTTACCAAAAAAAAAAAAAAAAAAAATGCAGGGAACTCAAATTTGAATTCCGTTTAGTTATGGCACCAATTGGGAAGATTTAAAAAAAAATTCTTTGGGCGACGTTTGTGAATAAATTTTTTTCTGTTTTTTTTTTTTGCAATTTACACGAAAACAGCTCCAACTAAGTTATTCTGCCAATGTACCATTTCAGTAAAATTTACGATTCGACTTCCATTGCATTGCTGGATTCTAATTTCGAAGAAAATTGGGATAACTGAAAGTGCGAATTTACTGGACTTTTTTATTTTTATGATTCTCGAATTCTCCCAAAAAAAAAAGGTTCCAAGATTCTCTTTAATCTTAAAATGCATTCTATTTATATAAACCTAATCACTTTAATTTGTAATATTTTGCTAGAAAGATTAATTCTTGGTAGATTTTGGTGAAACTGAACAGCTAAAAAACAGCAAAGCTTGCATTTTTGGGGAATTGATTGAAGCCCTGGAGATCTATGAGGAGGTAGAAATGTCCTAAGAATTAACATATATATATCATGTCAGGTTCTCCCCACATCAATTAGAAAACAATAATTACAATTAGAGAGTGTTCACGCTGGAATTTAGGGGAGGAAGGTAGCTAGCTGGATTTGTAAGGTACGAAGAACTAATTATAGGATTATCATTCCTGGATAGGTCATCAGCATATGTTGTTGTGGTTGGTTTCGGAGAGCTGGAAAGTATAAAGCCATCGACCGGTTTCGGGCGTTCGCCCATCACCAGGATGCGTTTGTCACAAACACTGTGATAATACAGACTTGTACAAAGCAAATTCAGTTTATACACTGATGAGTGTGCAAGTCTGTGTTATCACATTGTTTATGACAAACGCGTCCTGATGATAGGCGAACGCCCAAAAACTGGTCGATGAACGACAAAAAGAAGCAGGCTATCACGGAAAATATCTCTGATACATCAGAGCATATGTTATAAGAATGAGTTTCAGAATGAGTTCTCCAATATACACGGTTTAAATAATGGGACCTGGGAAATTGCCTTGCGACGCTCCGACAGATCGCAAAATTATTGAATTTACAAATTTAATAACAATCTTTTCATTTTTTTTTTTTTTTCATTTCTGCTTATATTTTAATCCTAGTGAAAGTATAATAAAATTAATGACTCAATCGGCTTGACAGTAATCATCATCTCGAAAGGGATAATTTTTTGGGAGGGTAAATTGGCTTAATTAAACGCTAATTTAGCCCAATTTATTGAGAATATTCTCGAGTAATTAATTGAAAGCACTGGTTTGCAGCACTACTTTACAATAAATATAAAACCAAAAAAATCTACTTGACAATAATTCTCGATTATCTCACCAAATCAGATACTGGAAATTCTTACGTTTATCTTCTTTGCTTATCTTTTGAAATAAGTAATTTTTATATTTTTCCCAAATCAATGCACCTTATAATAAGAATTGAGGCTAGCGTAAGAAATAAACAAATTAGCAGGGTAGGGATTAGCTTAGTGGAATAGCGCGGTGGACTCCCAAGGCGGAGGTCCCAGGTTCGAGTCTAGCCGCGCTGGATCTTAGTTTTTATCTTTATAGGAGCCTCTACAGCTCACTGTCCGGTGATGGACAGTGTAACCGGTAACGAGAGAACACTGTCCGGAGGCCGGCAGTGTTACAAGACTCCGGACGCCAATGACCATAAATGTTGACGTGCCTTGTAATAAAAAATAAAAATTAAACATACAAAAAATTAGAGGATTACTCCAGAAGAAAATGTATTTATAATGCAAAAATAGATAAATATATATATTTACTATCTTTTATTACTATAAGTAGAAGTAAACGCGATTGTGTCAAACTTTTGATATTGAGTTTTTACTGGAAATTTATGTTTTGAGGTCCCCTAAGATCGGAAAAGTATTTTTTTAGAAATTGATCTACATAGGTTAATAATGGAAAATCGCAGATTAGCTGAAATTGGTATTTCGTTTAGATGCTAGCAGAGAGGACGCGACAATAAAATTTTGGCCGAAATAGGTCAACCGAATGTGTACCACTTTGCTGAATAGCTTTTTTCAGTTCTTTGCGTTTTTCTCAAAAACTACTTCAACAGTTTTCTTTAAACTTGGTATATTAAGTAACCATATAAAGAAGTACCATTTCGATTATATTCTAGCGTCAATATAATATTAATATAATAAAAATCTAAAATATGGCCAGAATTCCATGTTTAAAGAAAATCAATTTACCGGAGGTTTGAATTCTATATTATTTATACTTTCGTCATACACACATACTATTTTTTTTTTTAATACTTCATTACGTATTACAATTTCTTTTAATACTTGTAATTCATTTAATTTATTATTTATCAATTTAAAATCAATGTTTACTTTATTGGTTTCATTAAATAATAATTATTAAGTCTATTATAAGTCTTAATTATCTAATGTGATAATTCAATTATAAACCATAATTGGAAGGGCGGCTACTAAATCAGGGATAACAGATCTAAGTTGACTCCAATTATGGATCAATAAAAATTATAAATAAATAGAAAAATGTAGAACAATCTAACAGTTCCATAAATATTTTTATCCAAAAATTGAAGATAAAAAAATCTTTTATTAGGTTATTTAAGTCTATATAGGTCATTCCTTTGTATTTCGTACGTTTATTTCAACTTCTTTGGAAAATTCACACTAAATGTATATACGTATATTGTAGACATGGTATTGTAATATACAAGTGACAGGGTATTATCTCCAAAACTATTAAGAGCCTAATGGAATGAAGTGAAATAAGTTTGAAAATTAGTTAATTAAAACTTAAAATATCATTGAAATGATGAAGGCTTTTTTAATTGTCCCATTATTTTTTTTTTTTTTTAATTTATTTAATTTCAATCAATTAAAAATATCTTCTCTCACGTCAAAATTCTTTTAAGGGACTAAAAAAATATCTGACTAATGACTAAAGTTAATCGATTATTCCATAATATCTGTTTAATCATTATCAATAAACAAAAAACAGAATTTAGTTGTATATTAATTGAATGGAATTAATCCAATTAATTATTCCACAGTCTATGTAATAAGGACTAAACTTTTAGTCAATAGTTATCAATCATATTCTTGCAAATTTAGTCATTAGTCATTCATTAGTCAGATTAGATTTTTACCTCTCCCATTGTACTTCTAAGAAAAAAAATTTCAATATAATATTTCGTATTATTAACGTGTGTATTGAATAAAAAAAAAGGCTAACAATAAATACCGCCGAACAAAACAAGAAAAGATTTGAAATAATATAAAATAAAATAAAAAATTTAGAAACAAAAATTTCCACGAGTTCTAAATATAAATAATGAATAAATCATTTGTTAATTATTATTAAAATAATGATTTGATAAAGAAATAATAATTGTTTTAATATGAATAATCATAAAAAAAACAAAAAAACAAAAATAGATTATTACAGTATAATTTTTAATGTCATAATTATTAAAAAATAATAATAATAAAAAAATACTCAATTTAATAAATCATTAAAAAGAAATAAAAATCTTATTAACTGTAAAAAATATATAACAGAATTAATAAACTATAAAATTTTGTATTATGAGAATTAAATTTTATAAATAATTAATAAATAGTTTAGTGTTTTGTTTATAATTTATTATTATGGATATTTTAATGAATTCCATTTAAAAAAAAAAATTTAATCACGCGTAAATTATTTTTAATTTTTTTTATTATGTAATTTTTTATTTTCTAATTAAATTAATCTTATTTAATTTAATATAACCAGGTGATATTTGAAAAAAATAAATGTAAAAATTTTCTTATATATAATCAGAGTTTTTATTATAATTATTATAATTAACCAACCAAATTATTTAATAATGAGGGTTAAGTATAAACGAAACCAAATTCTCCAGTTTTTTTTTTTTTCATTCTAGAACGGTTTACAATATAATGGTAATTTTAATACAACAAATCCATATGTTACCCATGAGAGAAAACTTCTGCAATTAAAAAAGTTTTATAAAACATATGCCATACAAAAAGGGGGACAAGTTTGGCCTGGGGTAATTTTAAAATAGGTTCCCTTCCTCGTGGGGGTGGGGGTGGAGGGATGACTTTTCGACTTTATACTTTTCTACTTTAGTTAAATGAATTTGATCATTGAGAAAAATATTTTAGTGCTTTAATTTATTTACTATAAGAGATTTGATTTGAAACAATTAATGTTTTTCTTAGTATGGTAAGATTCAATGTGAAGATAACCTGATAGAGGAGGTTATATTTGTTATAATCACAGCAATTTTGTCTAGGACCTTGTTTTAGTGAAGGGATTATTCTTGTGGTTTGAAAATAGCGGTTTATTTTTAAGGTTGGACGCAACAGGGTGTACAAAGTACCTGTTTTTTTTTTATTTTAAAGATGCAAAAACTTAAATATTTTAAGTAAGATAAAAAAAACTGTACTCACTGTTTGCAAGTCTATCTCTCCAAGCCATTGGATTCCCAACCAAACCTTGTAATCCTGGCCAATATAATGGACTCCTTGATGTTAGATCGGCCAAAGGATGTGTATGATGTTTATAATAGGATGCTGCCGCAGCTGCTGCAGAAATTGCCGGCGGTAATGCACGAGGACTTTGTACAGACGATGGCCTAGCTAATATATGATCAATTCCATGTGGATTGCTGGCCGATTGTGGTTTCATTTCGGTCATTGAATGAAGAGCGGCTAATGGAGCGCCGCATTCCATCAAGGAAATCATTGGGGACCCACGAGAGTCCTCAGAACCTTGTGGGGAAGCCGTTTTTGGCCGGGCAGGCGCACAGTTTTTCCCACGTAATATTATCCCAATTATAATATATATTAAACCGGCGGACCCAGTTGAAATAGATAATCAAAAATTATTTTTCTTAAATGTTTTTTTTCTTTTTTTTTAATTTTTTTTGTTTTGAAATAAATTTTTTTTTTTTTTAAATATATCTATGAAGTACCCCCTTTATTTCACAACGATCTTATTCAGTTGATATTCGGACAGTTACTGAATTGTAGGCGAAGAAATTTTACTAGAAACAGTGGGGGTGAGAGAGGAGAGAAGCCTTGGAAGGGCGGTTTGCTTCGGAGAAAGAGATATACAATAGGAACATATCCCACTCTGGAGGCTGTACACAGTTACTACCACCACT
The DNA here is from genome assembly GCA_011037195.1 of Triatoma infestans. Taxonomy (NCBI): domain Eukaryota; kingdom Metazoa; phylum Arthropoda; class Insecta; order Hemiptera; family Reduviidae; genus Triatoma; species Triatoma infestans. Next base: position 5,969 of record JAAEAF010014881.1, read on the forward strand.
ACGGACAGGCACTCACTCAACAACACAAACTCACACTCAATTTCCCTACACTGGGATATCCCTCTCTGTTACCCCCAATCTACTACATTATACTGAAGTTGTTGTTGTGTTGTAATGTGAGCTGGCCACGCCCATTCAAACTGGTATACTGTATTACTATTGGATATAAGTAAACTCCGCCCACCACCTCTCTATAGACATCTGGCCAAGGGGTGCTAATGATAGCCCCTCTCCCCAGAATTGAGCATCAGCTCTTCCCAAATCCCCTTACCTCGGCCAAAAACTCACTCTCACCCTGTTACTGATCCGTGATATTGATGACTGTTTTATGCCCTTAAACATTATACACTAACCCCATACCACTTTTTACACTGTACAGTCAGAGATACTACCACCCCCCACTCTTGTTCAAGTTTCTCAACACCCCGTCTTCTTCACCAACACACTTACATATCCATTTCATCCACACAAACACTCATTATTACTTTGGTACACTATAATGAATTATACATTACGTGTGATAAGTCCTGCATTGCTTGCAACCAAGCGGGGTGGTAATACTTTAGATCATGGTCCTTCTTGGTTTCCTTACTACTTAACTCTTTCCTCTCTTACCATCTTTGTCACATTGTACTTACTTAATTACCAAACATACACGAACAGACAGACAAATGAGAAAGAGAGAGAGTGATAGGAAGAGAATTACTTTCTAGCTAGAAGAGAAAAGCAAGAGAAAGGAGGTATCTCTGGATACTGCCTCGCACATATACACACGCATACAGACCTAACAGAGTAGTAGCAACATAAGAGCTATGGAACAGATTTAACACCATGTCTCAACAAACTGTCCTAATTACTTCAGCAATTAGCGACTCTGTTCCCCCCTACTACTGGATGTTGTCGTCTCGGGTCGTCTTCACATAGATAACACACTCTTCAGTTACCGCCAACTCCTTCCTATAACTAAACACACTCATTCCCTTCCTCACCATACAACAGACACACTTACTTACACACATGCCAGTTGCGGCCTCTGGAGGTTGGCTCCATTATCTATCTTTAACATATTTTGTATTTCATAACTTATAACAACTACCACTTACTGAATTATTTTTATATTATTGCAATTTTGTCCGATGAACTTATTTTTTTATTTTATATAAAAACACAGTTAAAACACCATAAAAAATTATGTAGTACATGCTAACTTTTTTATTATAATTTTTTCAAAAGAAATTTGGGGGGGGGGGATTAAGACAACATCCGAATACGCAAAGTATTCCCATGAAAAAAAAGTGATAAATAACATAATCTTATTAAAAGTCTTTTAAGGTCATTTGAACTTCACCCACACAGCTATTCTAATATATCCTTGCACAATATTTTGCACTTTCGTCAAAATCATCAACATAAACATCCCCCAGATCCATACAAATCATTTCGAAGCATGATTTAAATTTTACGTGAATAAAACTGACGAGGGTACTTTTAATCTCAATCTCGAAATAACGAATGTATAATTAACGATGCTGTAATGATCTACTTTTTCTTTTTTTTTTTAGAACCAATCATGGGTGTTTGTAATTATTGCTTTCCCAAAAATTTACTGATTTTTTAATTCAACAGATTCTTACTTTCCTCTATGTGATTTGATCATAACACTATTATATGGTTAAATTCCTCCTCAGCATTGCAAACTGAACATGCAGAAGAAGTGTTTTGGTTTATTCTATGAAGGTATGGTCCACAAGACTAAAATGATTGACCCGTCTTCCGTCATATTATCGTTGTCTGTCACTGGAATGGATCTACATGACTCCCTGCCTCAAGCTCGGCAATCTAAGGAGCAAATCTGGGCATTGGCGTTAAAGAGAATAGTGGCTAGTCCAGGCGCCTGCTTAAAAAGGTTGCGTCACCGCCAATTCACACACATTCAAATGTCATTCAAACAACCATTAACGCTCAACGACCATCGTTCTCACGGTCACTTTGCCAGTCAATCTATCACTCTTTTCTCACCTACCATAATCTCATTCTAAATTATACACAGATTAAATAAAGTCCTTGCAGTGCAATATCAATCTAAATTTTTCTCTTCTATCACCTAAATGTGTTTCAACCAAAAAAACAACTGGCCCAGCGTTAATAATTTAGTAATACTGCATCAGAGGCATTTTCCATGATAGCCTGCTTCTTTTTGTGTTCATCGACCGGTTTCAGGCATTCGCCCATCATCAGGATTTTTTTTTTTTTTAAACAAAGTGATAACATAAACTTGCACAGATCAAATACAGTTGATACATCAGTTGATACTCAAGTGTATCAACTGTATTTGCTCTGTACAAGTCTATGTTATTACACTGTTTAACAAAAACATCCTGAAGATGGGTGAACGCCCGAAACCGGTGGTCGACGACCACAAAAAGAAACAGGCAATCACGGAAAATGTCTCTGATGCTTTCCACCTCTGCGAACTAGTAATATTGCAGTCAGAGAAATTAAGAGGCTTGCTTAAAAAATATTGGAAGGTGTAGTGGAATCGTTTATTGTGATTCCTGAGGTATTTTGTAGATGTCTTGAAGAGGGCGGGAGTTAGTTAAGAGATTTTTGGAAGTTAGAGCTCGAATTACTAACACTGAATTTATAAAAATAGACTATATTTTTACAGTAAATTAAATGTGAGAAATGGTAACTATTAACATGAAATACTTAGATCATTTAAAGTTAAAATAACAATTAATTTAAGATGATTAAAATAAATAAACTAAGATGCACAATTATGAAAATAAGTATAAGTAAAACCTGTATAGGGACGTGAAACTGCTGCTCGTATAATGATGTACTCGTGTATAATGATTGTGTATAATAATAAGACGTACTGAAGTATAATCATCCCCTCTTCCAATGGGGCGAAGTTTATGTTAGTGTTAGCAACACTCACACCAAGACATCTGTCCTAGTGTGCGACCTTGTGCGACCTTAGTTAGTTCGGTGACCAGTGATTTAGGTCAGTGGCCAGCTTTATCGGTGCTTGCTTTGATGTAAAGTATTAACCCTTGGTTTTGTTTGTTTGGCCGCGGCCTTGTCTTGAAGACAGCGGCCGGCTAGGCCACTAGTTATAAATAATCTTTTATTCCTGCCATCCTTTGCGAAGATAGCAGCTGGCTGGAGCCACTTTGACATTGCTATGACTTTGTGTCATTACACAAAGGGCTAATTATATCAAATCAATATTTATTAATTTATTTTTAATAATAATGTTAATTAATTTAAATAATAATGTTGGATTGTCAACATTGAATTAAATATTATTCACAATATAATAGATAAAATTATGATTCAAATAACATTAATTCGGATCCTATCTATTGATTATTCAGAAAAGATTACTCTTTAAGTAATCTCAACACAGGAATTTAGATTGAATACCTACCTAATCGTCTGAATCCTTAATCAAGTAACATTATGGAAATTTTACCAGGACAAATCTTCCAAAAATTAACTATTTTTTTTTTTTTTTTTATAAATTTCACTCAAATATTTTTTATAAAATCTGCATATTTTTAAAGAATTAAATTGAAAATACTGAGGCTTTAAATATTAAAAATTACATCGAAATTTTTCTAGGCATTTAATTTAAAATGTATGGTTTATTATGTAAATTTGGCATAAAAAAAAAAAAAATCAGCTTGCAATTATTACAAAAATAAACCTTCCTTTTTGTGTAATTTGTTTTTGTAATAAATGTGGCAGTTATTAAATTATAGTAAATTATAAATTATTACTCAAATATTTTTTATAAAATCTGCATATTTTTAAAGAATTAAATTGAAAATACTGAGGCTTTAAATATTAAAAATTACATTGAAATTTTTCCTAGGCATTTAATTTAAAATGTATGGTTTATTATGTAAATTTGGCATAAAAAAAAAAAATCAGCTTGCAATTATTACAAAAATAAACCTTTTTTTTTTGTGTAATTTGTTTTTGTAATAAATGTGGCAGTTATTAAATTGTAATAAATTATAAATTATTACTTAAATGCAATATAAGTCGCATTTTTTTCTCAAAACATATAAACAACTGTATCAACAATATTTCAAATGCTACGAGATGCTGAATCTCAAAACGAACTAGACCTATCTTTATCCATACAACAATTTAATGAATCCATAATGGCGTAATACTTAATTACTTAATTTGGCAATTATTAAGTAGAAAAGACTGAGAGAAGATTTGTAGTTTACATACACTACACACATACTACTTTTATTTACTTTTTTTTTCCGGGGGGGAACTACCAAGTTAAAATTTTCCTCAATTTCCAACTCATTTACAATGTACGGGATCTCTCAGGCTTTTCCAGTGTTAAGAGACATTAAATGCAATATCGGTGTATCAAGTTTGGAAGTAAATCGGTTAACCAAAAGTTGCTACTTTACTCAATAATTTACTGGCTATCATAATTTATCTAGATAAACCGTTCTATCGATTTTTTTTTCTTTAAACCTAATCTATACAATTCCATAAACCAATCAATTTGGGGGGGGGATCGTTTCTAGGAATATTCTGGAGGAATCTATAGGTACCCCTAATTTAAAAATATAGTTAGTTTTAGCTGGCTGTACCAGGAGCACTGCCAAACAATGTAGTCTTTGATTCATACTATGATGGCATAAAAATCAATATATATAAAAACATATGAAAATAAATTTTAATGTGTCTTTTTATTAGTGAGACTAAATAATAATAGTAATAATAATACGAACAAATGAATAACTATTTTCCTAGATTTCTATTTCTAAAAAAAAAAAAAAAAAAACTGGACGTTTCGGCCTAATGAGACAATCTTCACCAATACTAATAACTGTGACTCATATTTCCGAAACATATTATCAGTGTAGTGAAATCGTTTATTGTGATTCCTGAGGTATGTAGTAGATGTCTTGAAGAGGGCGGAAGTTAGTTTAGAGATTTTTGGAAGTTGGAGCTCGATTTACTAACACTGAATTTATAAAAAAAAATAGACTACATTTTTACAGTAATTTAAATGTGAGAAATGGTAACTATTAACATGAAATATTTAGATAATTTAAAGTAAAAATAACAAATAATTTAATATGATTAAAATAAATAAACTAAAATGCACAATTATGAAAATAAGTATAAGTAAAACCTGTATAGGGACGCGGAACTGCTGCTCGTATAACGATGTACTCGTATATAATAATAATCCCCTCTTCCAGTGGGCGAAGTTTATATTAGTGTTACTCACACACTGTCAGATGTGTAAGCAACACTCACACCAAGACATCTCTCCTAGTGTGCGACCTTGTGTGACCATGGTTAGTTCGGTGACCAGTGATTTAGGTCAGTGGCCAGCTTTATCGGTGCTTGCTTTGATGTAAAGTATTGAAAAGGGTTTCGTTGTTTGGCCGCGGCCTTGTCTTGAAGACAGCGGCCGGCTAGGCCATTAGTTATAAATTATCCTTTATTCCTGCTATCCTTTGTGAAGATAGCAGCTGGCTGGAACCATTTTGACATTGCTATGACTTTGATATCACTTTGACATTGCTATGACTTTGATATGTCATTACATCAGATTGCTCATATAACCTCTACCAAATAGAAATATTTTTCTTACAAGTATTAATAAAGTTATGTGTCAAATATAATGCACTGTAGTCGGTATTGCTGAAAACGGCCTATTAGACCAAAATGTCCAATATGTTTTTTTTTTAAAAAAAAACCTTGGGCAACAAGTCACTAATTTGTTGATAATATTGTTAAGTATTGTTAGTAAGTAAGTAATTAATGTAAATTATAAAAATTCTAAGAGTGAATCAGCAATTTATCAATTAAAACTTTTATTAAGAGAAAAGATTTGTGAATATATCACTACAGATTTTTTTTTAACTACAATTATATTTCGCAATCGCAATTTCTAGATAAAAACAAAGGACTACTGTTTACCTCACTCTTCCAATTTAATTCCCACTTTTTTAAATTAATATAAAAACGATGAATTATAATGCAGTAAAGAAAAAACATTGTTTAATATTTAATTTTAATGTTTTAAATTCTTCCCAAAGATGACAAAACACTTTTCATTATAAAAATACTAAATTTACTTCTTCAACATATTTTTACATTTTTTTTTTTTCTTTTTTATAATAGTATTGCAGATAAATCTGATATTTAACGGAATAGGTAAGTAGTTAGCATACTGGACTCCCACGCGGAGGTCCCTGGTTCGAATCCAACTGTGATGTCCTTAGATTTTTTCTTCCTAGGAGCTTCTACAGCACATTGCCCGGTGATGGACAGTGTTGTGGGTAACGAGAGAACACTGTCCGAAGGCCGGCAGTGCACTCAGAAGGCGCCAATAACCATAGATCACGTCGTAAACTCCGGGAAGTAAAAAGAAAAAAAATTGCAAGATTTAACGAATACTATCAATTATTGTCCAGGAATAACTGACCCAATAACCTATTTAGAGAAATAATAACTATTATAAACTAAGTCTTAAACAGCCCTAATTAGTGCCTAAAATAATAAACAATTATTTCAATCAAAATCTACGTCAGGAGATTCGTGTGAATCAAATTGCAGCAACATAGAGGCCAGCCACTGACAGTGGATCGATTATGAACGATATAACGAAGTTATTGTCTGTAAATTGACAATCGTTTAATGTTTGTATTCGTAAATTTGGACTAAAGATAAAGTGATCAGCTGCTTGCTGTTGTAACGATTTCCATTGCAATATGCTGCGAAGCAAACAAAAATTGGCAACCAATAGTTAGGAGCATGATATAAGTATAACTAATTCGCTCTGATCTATAAAAGCCATGTGACTCCGTTTGCGAGGGGTGAATGTCTTTCGAACATTATTACTTATTGCAAACTTTATATATATATACATCACTAGTTATTGTATTTAATTTATTTATTTATGATAGAGCTAACTATTATAGAGGTGTTTTACCTGGGGTATATTCTATTGTTGTATATATATACTATTCTTGGTTCCACCCTAAATGATAGTAGTTCTACCAGGTAGTAAACTGCACTGAATCACCCTATTTAAAGCTTTACACTTTCAGGGTAAAGGTTGCAGACACTAATTTGACAAATAGTTCTAGATTTATAAAGGCTGAAAGTATTTTATTTATATTTTATTCCTTTAGTGCAATAATATTGGTTTACTTTTATTTCATTTATTAGTTGTACAATAGACAGATGTTACAGTTGGTATAGTCAAAATAACATATTAAAAATAAAATTATTGCGTCTTAAAAAGTTTAAAAAAAAAAGGCGCTATTAAGCCAAATTTATTGCAGATAAACTAAGAAAAAGGGATTTTAATAATCTGATTAAAGTTTTTTTTTAGCAAGATTTGTGATTTATACCATTTTTTGTAATATTAAAATCTAGGAAATTGCCCGTTAGTTGAGATGAAGAGGCGTTCTAGAAAAAGATAGATTCAGGTGAAGCCTTTCAAATACACCCTAGACCTAGCTTTGCAAAAAGTCATTGCACGATATCTAATCTAAGAAGAAAAGGAAAAAGCACTTAATTTCAATAATTAAAGTGTGTCCTTTCCCGCAATAATTAAGTGTGGCTGCTCAATTATATTGAGTTGCTGAGACACAGCATACCAATCAATTCAGAGAACAATGGCTGAATAGGAATAATGCGTAGGTATTTACTATATATAAATTTATACCGGAACAAATGCAACACCTAATAGAGGACCACAGGAGCTATATATACACAGACTAAAGTTAAATGAATGTGTAAGTCAATTAATTAATCGTTGCTGGTCATGTCCCATATACGTGGTGGTGGATTATACCGAGAGAATCCAGTATGATTGTCTCAGCAATCTCCCACAGAAAATCTTGGCCAATTCCTAACCTGTGAAAAAATTCACTCGTGGTCTTACGTATTACCCCCTCTAATCCCAAACTAGAGTCCCTTCACTTGAAACTGACGTTCTCCAAACCTTTCCCGGTATTTTTCCTGCAGGTGAGGGATACATTTTTCGTATATCCCTCTTCTCTGAATCAACTTTATTTCCGTGTTCTGGATCATTGGATTCAAAGCGGACGGTAGGATCAATGACAAGGGCCTCTTTTCCACCGTTCTTGAACGCCTCCAAGGATGTTCAGCAATTAGGCACTGCTGGGCACATTGTGCACCCCTAGAACACCTCACCTGTATCATTAAAAAACGCCAGGGCTGTGGCGAATGAAATATCTGATCCCGCATTCCGGCACCAGATTGTGGGCGCCAAATTTCAGGAATCTTCTGCGAGCATAATGCACCCATTCTCCATGAAGCTGAAACGGTGTCTCCTCCCTTTGGCCGCATTTCCTACAGTGTGGATCCGCAGAGAGACCCATATTATGTAGATGCTTCCTTAAAAGGCAATGCCCTGTAACTAGGGCAGTAATTCTCCTTAGCTCACTTTTGTTCTGCCGAAGAGACAGGTTGTGCAAGTCTTTCTTGAGGGGCCCTCCAAGAAAATCTTTAAAGTGCCTCAGCCCAGCAGTATTTGCGCGAGCATAGTTAAGAAACGAAGCGAAGTATTTCATCCCTACTCTTTTCCTCGCATCAATGAGCAGTAACCAGTTTTCCGTAGGTTTTTCTTGTAGGAAAACTAAGAGCAAAAATACATAATAATCGGCAACTCTAGGTAACATTTACTAGAATGATGTTCCTTGAAGGAAACTCAGTGTGATAGTTTAATAGATTTAGAACTTCTGATTTACACAGTTCTCTGCTAATATTTTTTGTTTATTTTTTTTATAACAACAATAACTGGGCGGTGCAAAAGCTTTTCAGGTCCATATAAAAAAAAGGACATAAACTATAAAATTCACTTACTATTTTTGTCTTTAAAACATCTACTTGAATGTTCATCAAGTAGAATCAAACTTTTCATGACGGTAAACATTGTGATTCCGCGCCCAGAAATCACGGCTTACATAAAAGCTCCCCGGAACAGTTACTCGGTGATTTTGAAACGACCTGAGACCAAAGGGTATTTTAAAAATTCCATGGTACTCCTATTTTTTGAGAGAATCAATACCTATCAATACCAGCAGTAAGGTATCCTACAGAAGAGTAAAAGCGATAATACTTCCTCTGAATCTTTTCAAAACGATTGATATGTTGGACACTGTAGGAGATCCGTTTCTATAGGAAAATCATACTCTTTAAGATGGTTCTTTCAAGTAACGAATGAGAAACAAAGTACCGCATCACTCTCTTCAAAATTTCCTCAAATATTTACAAATAAAACCGCGGAATATGCGAAACCTTTCGCCACGCATATTTTTTTTTTTTGTGGATAAAATGTAATTTAATAACATTCATTTAAATGAATAAAACAAAAAAATCTGCTGTGAAACCCTCCTACTCATAAGTGTGAGGGATATAATACATTGGTTAGTACAGATGGCAGGTAGAAAATTGAATGTGTTTGTATTATAATCCGCCAGATAGCCCCAGTGCGTCAAATTCTGCAAAAAACCCTTGAAGATCAATTTTTTTTCGAAAAATATTACCTACAGATAAAAGTGATGGTTTTATTATTGTGCAATTAGCATTCCAAATTAAAAAAAAAAACAACACTTTATAGATGTTTTCAAAAAAAAAATCACGAACAATTCAAAAATATAGTTTGTAAAATTATGCATTTCCGGTTAACCAATTTTCTACGATATTTAGAATTCTAGCGACGATTCTAGTTAATATTAATTGTAGAACTAATATTAATTGCATTGAAATAGTATTTTAAAGGAAAGGTTAAAAAAGTTACAGTTCCCCCCAGAACCCCCCCAAAAAAACAAATTTTTCCGGGAAAATGTTTCAAATAATATTGATAGCTATTTATGTGTAATAAATAATATACGCAATTGGGGCAGGTGTTGGTGTAGTGGTTATGAGCATGGACTTGTAAGTGGGAGGGCCACAGTTCGAGTCCAGCTTCTGCTAAATTTTATATTTGTTTAAAAAATGTTAATAGTAAAGTAGGTGCTTCCGCCTCCGTCCACGACACCTAATTTGGTAGTTGGACGTTAAGCCCGCCTGAAAAAAATACGCATTACTTTACTTTACTTAATATACGCAATTCAAAGAAAATCGTTGGGGCTATTTTTGAGAAAATCGCGAACTACTGGAAAAAAAAAAACGATTCAATAAAATTGCACATTTTGTTTAATGGATTTTTGTCGAAAATTTTATTATTAGATGCGGTGGTGGTGGTGCGTAAATAGAATATCATTTTTCAGCTTCCTGAGATATTTTTAAAGATATTTTCTTTACACACACACACACAGACCATTCGCTATAATCTTTTTTGTGTGTGTGTAAAAAAAGGCAATTTCAAGTGGTTTGAAAATTTGACGAAATTGCAATATTTCCTTTTACCAGGAGTGAGAGAAAGTAAAATGTAAACCAGTAAAACGCCAGACATAATTGAAAATAATTGACAGAATTTTACTACATAAATGCTACATGGATGGACTCGAATATACGCTCGATTTTATCCTATAGTAATCATTTTTTCAGGTATCCTAGGTGACTCTTGATTTTCCCAGGATAATAAGCAATCAATACTTATTGGCATTTCCGAGACTCACTCACTAACAACTGCAGAGGTGTGCAATAAATTGGGTTTAGATTTATATCCCTGCATATTACGTCCCCCGGTTTTTTTCCTCCATCTATTAACAATTCCTACAAGCATAGACAAATCAAGGAGTCAGAAAAGATCCTCCAGGTAATACGGATATGGCATTATAGTCACTTCTCTTACATATCCCTGCATCTTCCAGATAAGTAGATAGTTGAATAGGTCTGTAACACAGTCACACATCTAGATTTGTTTTTCTCCTCTGTCTTACTTTTTTGCTTCCTCTTACTACTTTTAAGAAGAAGTATTAGATGGAGGTAAATTTTCGATATCGAGTTTTCATAGGTGTTAAATGTGGCGATCTAGAAGGCCAGCTTACCGGTCCCTATCTCCCGATCCAGCGGCTACTGAACATCTCATTCACTTTTCTCATCGCCAAACAAAGAAATAGGAAAAAAAAAACAACGAAAATTTAATCTTTATGGTTGAATATCTCAGCAACGGTTTGAAATATTGGAGTGAAATTAACGGTATTTTTCTTCATTTTTTTTAGTAGTTTTTTAATACAGTAGTAAAAAGTGGGGGTCAAAAGGAAATTGCAACTTTCAATCACCGATTTCAGGTGTAAGGCGTCTATAAAATCGAATAACATTAACGCCATCATAAACTAGAGCACAAATACTTCAACAAACGTTATGTTCACTTTTTTTGATATATTTCTTTGTTTAAGAGTTATTTCAAAAGTGACCCGTTTAAATGGGACACCCTGTATAAAGATCTATACAGGGTGTCCCAAGGTATATATGGATAACGACTTTTTATCGGAAACTAAGATAGCTAGAAAAAACTAAATAATACGTGTCCCCGTAGTTTTGTGTTAGAAATCCAAATTTAATTTGCAAATTTGTTTTGGTGCTTCCAAAATTGAGGTAAGGCACCAACTTCATTTTTTCAAATAAGGAGGTGTGTTTTTATTTAAAAAATAGATTCCTCTATTTTTTGTAAGAAAAATTTACTTGAACGGTTTTTTTTCTGTGAGCGATATTTTTTACAAGTTATGAATGAAAAATGATTCTTATAAGAAATTTAAAAATTATAATATAACGGTTTTTTTATTAAATAAGAAGAAAAGTACTAATTTATTTTCATAAAATATGATTCTTATAAGAAATTTCAAAATGATAACAATAGGTGTATCAGCATTAAGCCGGGATTGCATCTGTAGATGAACTAAAGCAGAAAATATTTCTTAGATGCCTGTAACTCGGTTAAAGCCGAATCTAATTTCTTTGGCCGTAAGGTACAATTGGCAGGAATGAGCATGTTTAGGCATCTCTAATGGTGGAGGCCAGTACGAGCAAGATCTGTAATTAATGAAATAAAACAGTACTTTTCTTCTTATTCAATCAAAAAACTGTTATAAGAATCATGTTTTCATTCATAACTTGTAAAATATCGCTCACAGAAAAAAACCGTTTAAGTAAATTTTTCTTACAAAAAAATAGAGGAATCTATTTCTTAAATAAAAGCCACACCTCCCCATTTGAAAAAATGAAGTTGGTGCCTGTATCTCGCTTTTGGAAGCACCAAAACAAATTTGGAAATTAAATTTGGATTTCTAACAGATATTTTTTAGTTTTTTCCTAGCTATCTTAGTTAGTGATAAAAAGTCGTTATCCATATACCTTGGGACACCTGTATATGTAAGAAGTTCATTTTCTGAATGTTCTCAAGTTTCATTTTATGATTGCAATTACCATTAACCAAGTAATTCAATTTTATGAAAGAATCAAGAGTATTGCGAAAAAAGGAAAAAAATTATTAATTTGATAATTACACAAAACCATTCTTAGAGATCATAGGGTATTATTTTACAAAATAATGACTATATTATACCAAATTGCACACTAATTAACACATTAAGTTGCCCTTAACGAGCAAACTCGTTTTTAGCGAAAGTTTTAACTGTCGACACTGTGTTAATATATATAAAGGGTCTCTCGACCCGGTTTTATCTTACTGATAAGAGCCTTTCCCGTCTCCATCTACTGCTACAGGCAACTGTCGTCTCTTTGTCTACCAATTTGCCAAATGAGCTATAAATAAAGAATTAATTTTTGACATTATTTCATCTTAAAATAATAAATAAAAAAAAATTAAGTATGAATTTCCAAATTTCATATAATGAGCATTTAGAGATTATTCTTGAAATAAAATAGAAATTTTAATTAATTTACTACGAAGAAACTTGGAACACCATTTCTTGAGTTTCAGTAAGGAGTTATTACTTAAAACTGGCCTCAATAAACTCTCAGGCCATTATTAGAAAATGTCTGCATTTTACGGCATGAAATGAAGGCAATATAAATTGCAAAAAAAATTTAACAAATTAATGGCCTTAACTAACGGTCATCATCTTTATCTAAAAATGCTAAAAAGGAGTTGTACGAGCGACGTTCTTGTCTAACTCTTATCTAACTGTAAATCACAATCATCACTGACAGTAAGTACGGCATCCAATAACGCTGAAGGGAGGAAACCCTTCAGGTTGACTAGGGAGGAAAGAAGACAGGCTACTAGGGATTATGATATTTAGATAAATATTCATGGACTGTTTTTAGGAAAGATTTGGTAACATCTTTGAAAAAAATAGTACTTAGGTTGTTGTAGATTGTGATGGATATGGAGTAGGAAATGTTAATATAGTTCCAAGAATTTTGGATTATTGGAAGTGAGTCGATTTATATCTGAGACAAGGCCAAGGGTGACCACAGGCCACGCGCAAGTGAAGCACTACGAAGGGCTGTGTAATAGCAACCAAGAGAACAGAGAAAGAGAAACAAAATACCAGGCACTCTCTCGGACTGGAGTGGGAGAAGCTATATAAATACAGCGACGGGGGCATAGAGAAAATATAGTTCAAATTAGTTCAGAAGATAGTTCACCAGTCACAACGTGTCATTACCCCTTCCACTTTAAATCAACCATCTTTACTGTAAAGTCCAGGCAGTCAGTGAAACTCATCATTATATTACAGTGTTAACCAAGTCTTGTTAACTCGTCAAACAAAACCAATTCTCTCCATCCAACTCATCCATTATAGGTATATGGATAGAATAATAATAAATAAATAATAATTATTTACAAGATTCTTAGTAAACAATCTGGCAATCCATTACAACAAAATACATAATGATTTTAATAAAATGTCTAGTTGAAGTTTCCAAGAATCCTAACACAGATTGTTAGCAGCCTTTTCCAAATACACTTTTACTTTCTCCTTCTCCAAGAGGAAGAAGTATTTCTGTTCATGCAAAATTTTCAAAATTAAATTTTCACCGGAAATATATGTTTTGAAGTCCTTTGAGTTCGATAAATAAGATTTTTACCGTATGGTATTTATGAACAGTAAGTTTGTATGTGTATGCGTTTGTTTGAACACAATATCTCTTAAAAACGAATAATCAACAGGAAGCTCAAACTTTGTATTCCGTTTACGTGTTACCACCACATCTGACACGGAAAGTCATCAACAAAATCCATCAACTGGTAGTGTAACTATATTGAATGATTTTCTTTTTCGTTTTTTTTTGCGATTTTCTTGAAAATGGCTCCAACTTTGTAATTGAAACATTTTTTTCCCAAAACAAAATTTTTTTTGATAGTTTCTAAGAGAGAAAGGCAACTTTAAGCGTTCTTCACAATACTTTCTACTTCAGTATAATATATGGTTTCATCACCTAACATATTACAATGTTCAGTACAATATTATGGTATATAATGGAGTTGTTGAAGAGAGAAATTAGGTTTGATTGAATGAACGAGATATGAAGACACTAAATATAATCTAGCTAAGTTTACACTAACTGCACTGGACTTTATAATAAAAATGATAGAATAAATGGTGAGAGTAGAGATGTGACACGATGCAACGACTGGAGTACAGTTGTATGGTTGTATCTGATAGATTCTTTAGATAGATTCCCAGTGGCTTATATACACAGGTTCTCCCACTCTAGCCTGCCTAAGTCAGAGAGTAGTCTCTGTTAACCAGAGAAGGCTTCTCTTCTCTCTCCTGTGGTTGCATTACCTTTGCGGTACCATTGCATGGTACATCAGAAGCGGTGCTATATTTACAATTCGAAGAAAACCGGTTAACTGGTAGTGCGAATTTAAATAATTGGTTTTTGAATTTTTTTTTTGAATTTTCTCGAAATCGATATAATAATTGTATTTAATCTTGCAAAATTACCTGCAGATGGTGGAAACTTTGACCGAAATGTTGGCAAAGATAAAATAGTAAAAATGTAGTAAAAGAAGCAAAATTGAAATAATTGAAATATTCTTGGAAAAAGAGTCTATATCAATGTAAACAATAGTTGTTATGTTTGGCCGTTGTTAATTAAACAAGCCAAAAAATTAGTTGGCTAGGATCAAAGAAGAAACTTTGCATTTTTTTTTTTTTTAAATTAATCGACGTTTCGGACACCTTTGGTGTCCTTTCTCAGTAACTACAAAACAAAAAAATATGGATATAAAGAAAATTATATGATAAAATTAAAACATATAACAAATTAAACAATATTAAAAAGATATTTATACCTGTTAAGGAAGAATGGAGAGTTAAATGTTGGAGGAGGTTTTTATGTGGTTGTAGAGTAAGGTATGCTTGCAAAAAAAAAAAAAACAGAGAGGGGAAATTTTTCCGAGTTGGGAAATATGAAGAGTGGTAGAAATGAAAAATAAATCAATTAGTAATTATAAGAGAAATAAATGAATATAAATAAACTAGAAAATGAGTGGAAATTATAGAAAGTTAGTATGTGTAATTTAAGGGGGGGGGGCCTTTTTGGAGGAAGCGGAAAATGTTGTTGTAAGAAGAGGTAATGACGTCCTTGACTTTTTGTAGTTGATAGAGTTAGGGTTAAGGTTAATGTGGATGGATTCAGAAAAAAAGTCGCTTTAGATGGTTGGAATGGCTGGTTAGGACAGAAGCATTTCGGAAATCAAAAGAGTGGGCAAGGGTGAGTGCATGTTTTGTGAGGGCTGTACTGTCATTTTTTTTTGTTAGCTATGTCTAGTTCATGTTGTCTAAGACTCTTTCGTAATTTTGGAAAAATATTTTAGTGAATTTAGCTTAAAATAAAGTTTATTTTAGTGCAATGAAATGAACTTAGAATCTGTTAGGGATTATTAATCTGAGGTCAATGATATCCCTAGACAAAGGACTCAGTTACAAGACACCGTTAAAAGGGTGGTCGGAGTACTCAGCCACTCTTTGTGTTTTAACCCCTTTCTAGAAATCAAATACCAAGAGGAGCATTGTTTCATCAGGCTATTCCATAGCATTCGAGAACAGTGTCACTCTTAACTTCAATGTGCCAGGAAAGTGTTATGAGAAAATTTGAGTTTAGATCAATCTAGTTAAGATTTATTTTATATTTATAAACTTTTCACATTCATTACAATTAACTTGTAGTTGTTATTTTAAGTGAATATATTTATTTATTAACAGTATTATTAACTTGTTCATTATATCATAAACATCTATCTCTCTCTCTCAAACATACACACACATAAGCCCCTTTTATCAGAGACATTTTCCATGATAGCCTGCTTCTTTTTGTGGTCATCGACCGGTCTCGGGCGTTCGCCCATCTTCAGGATGCGTTTGACAGTGTATAAACTGAATTTGCTCTGTGCAAGTCTGTGTTATCACACTGTTTGACAAACGCATCCTGAAGATGGGCGAACGCCCTAGACCGGTCGATGACCATAAAATGAAGCAGGCTATCATGGAAAATGTCTCTGATGCTTTCCAGCTCTGCGGAACCAACAACCACAATAAGCCCTTTTTGCCCCCCTCCCTCCTGCTACACAACTACACATCACCAATAACATTACAAACAGTTTGATTGGGTTGGGTATTTTTGAACCAAATTTACAGCCAGCTTTTTCTTTTTATTCAGTATTTGATTTTACATTCGTCAGGTTAGCTTTTCGTTTCGACAATTATTTTGCCATTTTCAAAAGCTTTTGTACTAATGGCTGCAAATGAGGGTGAAACTCAAATTCAATAACAACGAAAGATACAGCCACAAAATTGCAAGAAACTTAGTAATGAGAAAGCTTTCTAACATCAGCACGTGCACCAGTTTGGAAAAACTATCCATGAACATCGCTCATTTAAAATCTCCAATACAGTAATAGATATAATAACTTTTAAAAGGGAAAAAAAAGGACAGATCAAAAATAATTTTCAAGTAAAATCTTTTTCGGCTAGATCTCTTAATCTCAAACTCAAATTCAGTAAGCAAGAAATCAAAGTTTTCACATTATACTTCAGAAATTTCTAACATTAAAACATACATTAAATCAAATTTGTAATATTACCACAGATAACAACAATTTCAAAGTAAAATCATTTTCGGTTAAATTTCTTAATGAATCCTCTCGAAGTAAAACAAAGAACTAACAGAAGTACATGCAGTTAATTTCTAAAGTAGTCAGCAAGAAGCACTAGTCCAAGACATTAGTACAAAAGCTTTTGAAAATGGCAAAATAATTGTCGAAACGTAAAGCTAAAAACCAAACCTGACGAATGTAAAATCAAATACTGAATAAAAAGAAAAAGCTGGCTGTAAATTTGGTTCAAAAATACCCAACCCAATCAAACTGAATAAGAAATGCAGCCAATAAATAAGAG
This sequence comes from Triatoma infestans, assembly GCA_011037195.1. NCBI lineage: Eukaryota > Metazoa > Arthropoda > Insecta > Hemiptera > Reduviidae > Triatoma > Triatoma infestans. The sequence continues at coordinate 23,320 of JAAEAF010014881.1, forward strand.
AAAAACAAGATATGTCAAAGATTATAAACAGTAATATAGTAACAGATCTAATATTTTATATTCCTTGACTAAAACTCAATAAAAATTAAAGAAAGTAAAAAAAACACTGGTTGCAAAATATTGTCTCAATAATAAAATAAATCCAAATTTAGTTTTAATAATGAAATCTATATAAACAATTTGTAGTTTTTGTTTTTTGTTTAAATAAAAAAATGAAAACAGGTTTTTTTTACATCAGTGAGGAGGGGGAAAAGTTTTGAAGAAGGAAGGGGAGGTTTAATAGAAAAGTAAAAAAAAAAAAAAAAACAAACAAACAAAATATTGGGCTATACTTGTTTCAATTCTGATTAAATTGGAAAAGTGGCAAACATTGGGCGGTCCCTTATTAACAGGGAAACAAAGGACAAGTGGGAAGGTGCTGGAAACTGAAGAAAAGTACGTGGAAAAAAAAAAGAAGGAAGGTAATAAAAAAATATAGAGAGAGTGTTTTGTCAGATCGTTTAGTTGTTCACAAAGTATTAGAGGTAAAAGAGTGCAGCACCGTCTAGCGACGATTAATAAACAACTGTTACAAATCTCTTTCTACTGTACGCTACATTTCTTTTTTTTTTTTTTTTCTTGTTTTAACATTCTTTTAGATTTATTGCTTAAACTCAATGTGCTAATACCAAAACTGGTATTTGTTTTTTTTTTTATTCTGTAAACTTTCCTATTAGTATGTTTTTTTTTTGAGCCTTGTTACTTTTCACAGACTGTTTATTACTTGAATGGTTGGCGATCGAATCTAGACTGTTCAAGTTTTTTTTTTTTTTTTTACTTCATCTATAAGCGCCCTCTTTCGTTGGGTGGAAGAAGAAGAAGAAGAAAAATCGTTCCTTTTCACTTCCTAATTGTATAATGTGTTTATGGTGATCGGCTTTACAAAAAAGAAAGGTGATGGAGTTTTTTGAGTGGTAGAACTTCTCTGGCTCCATTCCTATTGGCTCCTTTATTGGTGTACAAAAGTTTATAAACTGAACTGTTTTTTTTTTTTTTTTTTTTTTTTTTTTTAATTTAATTTGTTCTCTTTTTGTCGCTTATTTAGCTCACATTTTCCTTGGGAATATTGTGAAATACGTTTCACTTAAAATTGACTTTTTTTTTTTTTTTCTACTTCCCCACTTTTTTCTGTGACTTCTTATATTCTCAAAAACTTCCACTTATACCCTAATTTTTAGTATAGAGGAAAAAACTTTTTTAAATGGAAAGGAAAATATGGAAGAAATTGTATTACGAGTATGTTTCCCCCACCCCTATTCTGGACGTTAAATTTCCCCCACTCCAGGTGGAGTGATTTTTTTTTTTTTTTTTTGCCCATATCGTAGAAATTAGCAAAGATTAGACATAGAAAATATCAAGCACAAGGGATTTCTTTCCCTGGTTTTTTTTTTCCTCATTTGATTTTGACGCCGAAACTGTTTTTTTTTTTTTTTTTTTTAATTCTCACAATGTTACTGCGGAACGTAAATAATACAAACACAAACACATACTTACCAATTCTCTTTATCCATTTTCACCAACCCCTTTGCTGTTCTGTTGTTTTTAGTCGAATATAGTTTATTTCAAACTTGTTTTAGAAAGCCATTTTGAATTAGTGGGTGAATTGTGGCCGCTGGATTCTGGCCAATAATAAAATTTTACTATTAATCTACTAATTTTACAACATTTAACTAAAATGAAATCCCTCCCTAGATTTTGCCTTTTACAAAACAAGTTTGAATAATATAATAAATTCGAATTTGTAATTTGTCAAAATTTTATTTAATTATATATTCAGTTAATTTGTTTTAATTAATAATTTATTTAATTTATTGTTGAATAAAAAGATACTTTGACTAAATGAGTGTATCCTAGATAGCACGCTTCTTCTTTTTTATTCAGCAATATTGGGTTTATCCATCACCGGTATTTTTACTGTTCAGATAGTTTAGAAATGTTAATAGTATCCAAAAAGAGTATTCGTAGCAGAGAAAGAGTGACAAAATGACAGGACCACTCTCTCGGACTAGAGTGGGAGAAACCATATAAATACAGCGATGGGAGACAGAACGGGGGAACAATTCATACTACTGAGTTCATCCAGCTAATCACTACGTGTCATTACCCCTTTCCCACTCTACCATACTCTATCATTTCAAGTGTAAAGTCCAGGCAGTCAGTGTCACTTATCTATATTATACAGTGTTAACCATATTCTGTTAATTCATTCTAACCAGACCATTTCTCTCCTTTAACAACCCCATTATAGAAACTTAATTTTCAATCGTTCTAAGTTATCATAAATAAGACTAAGTACCTTTTACAACGGATACGAAAGTGTATAACTCATGCATTCAGGTTCAGCGAACTTTGGAAAGGTTCGCGTATTTAAATGTATGCAAATCTATGTTATCACATGTTTGACAAAAAGCATCCTGATGAAACCGGTCGATGTCTACAAAAAGAACCAGGCTATTACGGAAAATATCACTGATACATGTGAAATATAACTGGAAGTTCTTCAGCGACTGTAGAAGAAACCTTTATCTCCTTAGACCGGGCAGCAAGAAACATGGGGCTGGCAAATGAGAATAAGACCAAGTAACCTTACAACGGATACGAGAGAGTATAACTCATGCATTCAGGTCAACGATTACAACTTTGAAAGAGTTCGCGTATTTAAATACCTGGGATCGATGATAACGGCGGATAATGATGTAAAACAGGAGGTAAACCAGAGGCTCTTATGTCCGCCAATAAATGCTACTATGGGCTCCTGAGATACATGAAAAGCCGTAATTTATCCAAGACCACAAAAATGTACATTGTACAAAGTGCTAATACGCCCTGTTTTGACGTATGGAGCTGAAGCATGGGCCATAACCAAAGCGACACAACAAAAGCTACTCGTCTTTGAAAGAAGGATTTTAAGAAAGATATTTGGTCCAGTCAAGGAAAATGAACAATGGTGGATACGTCACAACGAGGAATTGGCAAGGTTGTATTCGGAAGTGGATGTTATTAAATATATTCACTTGGCAAGACTGCGATGTGGCCTGCCCTGGGGGAAGGAAAAGAAAGGTTGGCAGGCCGAAAATAACATGGCTGGATCAGGTCGCGAATAATGCAAGACAGCTGAACGTCCGGGAATTCGTGGATAGAGAATCATGGCGTAGGATTCTTGAGCAGGCCAGGTCCCAGTAATGGGTTCTAGCGCCAAGGAGTAGTAGTAGTATTAAGTTATCGTAATAGAACTCACTGGCTTTGTTGTGGGAAGGTTATAATATTAAAACTTGATGTGAAACACTCACAAAAACCTCCTCCTCCAATAATTATAATACAATATGCCAAATTTTCTTGAATTTATTAAACGTTATTCTTAAATATATCTAGTAAACTATTTACCCCTTTTTATTATATAATTTACGATATATAAATGTAATAAAAGTATTTGGAGCCAGAAATGGTTTTATTATAAAATTTATTATATTTCCCTCTAAAGTGCAACACATACTTGATTATACAATTCTACCAACTAAACAAAATTCATTAGAAATAAATAGATTGCCAAAAAAATTACGAGTTTCAAGAAAATTAGTAAACCGGAAGTGTGTTTTTAGTGAACAGTTTTTTTTTTTCAGTTTTCACGATTTTCTCCATAAAATCATCGACGAATTTTTATAAAATTTGCTACACTAACTATATAAAATTTTTCAATTACAATTTTGTAAACTGCAGTAAAGAGAAAGCCGTGTATGAGTGGTTCACATCAGATTTTTTAACATTTTAATTATAACCTTGTATTTAAGCAAAAAAAAAAAAAAACATTGAGTTGTTCGAAAGAAGAAAATGAAATGCTAAATATTTTCAGGAGTGCTAGTAGAAGTTGCACAATTCTTATTGAAACGACAGGACAGGTGGTATGTATTTTAATAGTAAAACAGGAAAGTCAGTCAGTGGACTGGGTGATGGGGTGTAGTTGGAAGCCAACGGGGAGGGACACGTGGCCGCTGTTGTTCACGATGGTATTGTGATCAAGGTGGCTCCACCCCATCAATTTATCCCCACTCTAGACTTTATTTACCACCTCCACCGCCCTCCTATAGCAACATTAAATACTGCTGAAGAGCCCAGAATGCTGAGAGACCACCCTCTATAAATATTTCTATGCACCAATTGACTTTGATTTTTACATTTAACGTTATTCAACTATATAACTATTTAGTTCTATTAAATAGAATAGGGCGGTGGGGATTTCCTATGATTTGTCAATATAATAATGTTCTCCCCCTCACTCTCTCTTTATATATATATCTAACAATAGCGAGAGTATCAATGCTCCACCACGGTTACGTATTGTGATATAAAAGGGTTATTTAATTACATCTGCAAGCACCAATGAAAAGTGATAAAAAAAGTTGATAGGCGTGACCTTTAACTTATTAATACAATATTTACTACAAGATAACAATAGAAGTTAGAAGTATCGTCCCTTGATTTTTACCCTCATTAAATAATTTTTCTTTTTAAAAATTTTACATTTCTTGATGTTTCGAACATCTGTAATTTTGGTCATTCTCAAAATATAGCCGTAGGTTTACATTATTAGTATTATATTATACAATTCAAGTATTTAGTATAAATTAACCTAGAATGTAATAATAGGTCTATTTTCTGTAAATTCGCACTTTCGATTAAATGAACTATAAAATTGGGAATTCTATCAATGCTTCTTATTTATATGTTGGGCGCAAAGCCCGAAAACGGCCATTGGCCGAAATTTTTTGCTCAAATCTAGGATTGGCCGTTTTAAAACGACCAAGCCCGAATTTGAATTCAATTTCGAACTTTGGCCATCTATAAACCGCCAAACTTAGTATTGTGCAATTAGTAAACAACCAAACTTTATTTCAGCTAGTTTTTGGACAAGACTGTACAATTTAACGCATTCGTAGTGAGAATTAGGATACTCAGTCTGAACGTTGGTGGGGTTTAGTGTACACGTATCCTCTCTTTTACGATGTCTATTGTTAATGAAGCCTAGTTTCTATTGGTATTAAATGCTTACATGCAGAAAGATGACACGAATAAAAATATATTCTTGCTTACTCCTGATAAGTTCAATGAATTACTATTAGAAATATCTTACATCGCTGGATTTTCGACGCCTTAATATATTATTGAACTTTGGTCGTTACTAATTGCACGAACCTAGGTTTGGCTGTTTATAGATGGCCATACTTCGAAATTGAACTCAAATTCGGGCTTTGGTCGTTTTAAAACGGCCAATCCTAGGTTTGAGCAAAAAATTCGACCAATGGCCATTTTCGGGCTTTATATATATTTTTAATAAAAAAGAATTTGTTGACCGTTGATGAATTATGTTATGAAGAAATCTGGTGAAGATCGTACAAGAAAAAACATTCAATTATGCCAACATTTCGACAGAGTTTCCTGTCTTTATTAAGGCTTTAATATATAGAAACTCGTCAGGATGTGGAGAAAGAATTTTTAAACATACACATTTGTTACATCGCAGAAACATAAAAAGGAAAATTAAAAGTTACTAATGTCTTGTCTTAAATCTTTACCTAAATGATCTCACGACTTTCTATATATTAAAGCCTTAATAAAGACAGGAAAGTCTGTCGAAACGTTGGCATAATTATTGTTGAATGTTTTTTCTTGACCGATCCTCATCAAATTTCTTCCTAATATATTTTTAATTTAAGGCGCGTCAACATCTATGGTCACTGGTGCTCGGAACCTTCTCAGTGCACTGCCGGCATCTGGACAGTGTTCTTTCGTTACAAATAAGACTATCCATCACTGGGCGGTGAGGTGTAGAAGCTCCTGGGAAGAGAAAAAGTCTAAGGCAGCACAGCTGCACTCGATCCCGGGATCTCCGCCGGGGGAGTCCAGTACGCTAACCCCTTAGCTATTCTCTTCCCCTTTTTACGTATATTAATATTATATAAGTGGTAAAACCAAATGTTGAACTGAAATGGCACTTTAGAGAAACGCATAACGCTACTGGTCACACAGAAATCAGAAAATCGATTATTCCCGAAAATTGTTTCAAATAAAAGTTATAGGTATTTATGTATGTAAATAGTATAAGAAGTTTAAAGAAAAATTAATGAAGTCATTTTAGAGAAAAATCACGAAAACTGAAAAAAACAAAAACATTCAATAAAGTAATAACGGTTTGAGTTGTAATAAATGTGAGAAGGAAAAAGATTTAGAGAGAATGGATTTTAAAGAAATAAACTAGAATATAAGCTGAATACTGGGTAATGAAAGAACACAAAAACTGCAAGGACTTTACAAGTATATAGAAGGTAGCGAGAGATATATAAAGAGACAGACTGGCTGAGTGATGAGGAGATAGTAGAAGGTTGCTGACTGGTTGTTAACTGGTCGTAAACAGACCTGTACTGTACTGTGTCGCTCTATGAATTGAAGTGTCCTTTCCTAGTCTGGCCTAGGTGGGGAGTAACTAACATTTTTAATTCCTTTTTGTGTTTCTCCGCTCTTCGGATCCTAAGAATATAATGATTCGGATCCTATTACAGAGTTATAGGTATTGCTTATAAGATGTTTCAGTTTGTACAAGTTTTTGATCATTCTTAAGTGTCAGATTGGTTTCTAGGGAAGACTTGCTAACGTTGAGTCTATCTGGTGTGATACCTGATAATTATTTCAGGTTTACACAGACAATTTCAGAATAGAAGATAGGTCTGGAGCTGAGGTTTTGAAATGGGAGATCATTTGGCAATATCTCCGGGGGAATGGAAGATTGTTTCCCAGGCTAAGGTACTTAACTCTAATTTGAAAGAGGTTTATATCTACTTGGATAGTCAAGTTGCGTTAAAGTTACTGAGGTCTTTTGTCTTCACAAGAAGAGCTATCCTCTTCAAAGGATGTTGTTCTATCTGGATACCAGGTCATATGGGTCTCTAGGAATGAAGTGGTCGATATGTGGGCTAAATTAGCGATCTCTCTGCCTTTCATTAGTTTTGAGTCCGCTGTTGGCTTGTCTTTGAGCAGATGTCTGTCTGCAGCATTCATCCTTGTGGTTAAGCTCAGCTAGTTGTCTTACAGTCCAAGATGCTAATTGATATTCCGGACAAAGCTAATGGTGGAAATGTTGCTCTGTCTTTCACGGAGCTCTCTTAGGCATTTGGCCAGTTCCCTTATTAGGCATTATGGTTTATCTCTATATGATTGGGATTATGCCAGACCCCTTTTTTTGGGGGGAGTTTATGAGACAGAGGGAGAAACATCATCATCTCATAACAGATTGCTAGGGTTTTGAGGAAATTAGGTTCAGAAGTCTGTGAAAGAGATTAGGCTATTCCTCTTTAAAGTTATGGGTCCGATTTGTCTGGAATCTTAGGTTAGTTAGATCCGCGGTCTATATTCTTGTTCTAGACACGGTAGTTGTTATTCTATTGAATAATAATAAAAATAACACTAGGAACTGAAAAAGAGGAAGTCGTGTAAGTAATTCCCATCAGATTTTAGTTTTAAAGCATTTAAATGACCATAAAAGCCCATGTTAAAATAAACGTCTTAATTAGCAAATCAATAAATATAAAATTAAAACATTTCCCACACAGTATACTGATACAGCATTGGCCCAGTAGACACCTTTAACAACCCTCCTTTTTTGTTGAAGACCCTCCTTATACGTAAGAACACTGTTAATTGTATAAAGTACATTGTATATAATTTATTACTTGATCCCTTTATTTGCAATTTAAATTAATACTATTTTAGTATTAATATTTGCATTATAAATTAGGTTGATGCATTTAATCGTTGAAGTTTTAATGTACTCGCTATTGATAAATATTTGCAGCCATATTATTTTAATAATGGTAATAATGTAATTATATACCTAAAAGTTGTCTTGGCCTTGTCGAAATATTCACAAGTGCCGTTACATATTAAATAAATCGTTGGAAACCTTTGTGTCAGATGGTTTGTAGTACGTAGACGGAATATGGAATTTGAACTTTCTGAGACTTTTCGTTTTTGAGATATTTAATTCACACCTAAACATTCTCTTCGTATTCAGGGGACCTCAGACATATATTACCGGTGAAAACTCTTCTTCTTCTTAGTCTTGACCTCATCTACCTTGCGGTCTAGAGGTTTGACAAAAGGAGCGCCATCTGTCTCTATCTAGTGACAATTTTTTGGACTCTGTCCATCCAACTCCTCATCCGCTGGTTCCTTTTTTGACATTATCTAGCCAACTTATTCTTCTTCTTCCTCTGGGTCGCCTGCCAGAAATCCTAGCCTCCATCGCCCTCCTAGAGAACCGGTGTTCCTCCATCCTGCTTACATGGCCGAACCACCTCAGCTGTGCTTTCTCAATTATTTGATCGAGCGGTTCCATTTTAACGTGGTTCTGATCGTAGTGTTTCTGATACGGTCTCTCCTGGCCTTTCCCTCAACTTTTCAAAGAAACCTCATCTCTGTAGCCTGCAAGCGACTACGATCAGATTCCTTTATGGACCATGATTCACATCCGTAGGTAAGTACGGGCACGAATGTGGAGCGGTACACTGCCATTTTTGTGTCCTTGACCACTTCTCTCTTGCTGAGGAACTTTCTGATGATAGCGGAGACCAGCCTCCCCGCAGCGGCCACTCTAGCGTTAATTTGCTCCTTTAACTTTCCGCTTTCGCTAATCATCGCTCCTAGGTACTTAAAACTGGGGGGCCTGCTCGATTTCTCTACCATTTATTGTTACTCGCATCCTTTTCTCCTCCTTTGAAACCCCGAAGCACTTGATTTTGCCGGTGCTGATGATCATATTGCTTTTCAAAAGCTCTTCTGCCCATATATTCAAATTTTCTTGGAGCTTTACTTCGCTTTCCGCCACCAACACAAGGTCATCAGCGAACGTGAGTGCGAAAAATGTAATTGGTTGCAGCTTCCAGTATCCAAAGAGCATAGGACGAGTTCTTCTCTTGCATTACTTTATTACATCATCAAGCAGAGCAGTAAAATAAAGCGGGCTTCCTATGTCCCCTTGTCTGACACCCATCGTTGAATAAACTCGGAGGAACACACGTTGGGCGTCCGGACATAATTCCTGCAAGTTTTGTAGAACCCCTTTATCCTTCTAATTAGAGCTAAAGAACTCTGAAGGTGCACGAGGCAAGTGTGAAAACTCAATATTTCGAAAAATTAGCATGATTGAAATCTTCCTCATAAGAGAAAGTAAAGAAGCAATAATGAGTATGATAAAGATTATATTCTACTGATCCACAAAGAATTTTTTTCTTACACCCTGATTTAGGAGGCAGTTTATACAATTTTTTTATGCTGATTCTGAAAATAATTTCAATATTTTTCCATTAATTTCGTCAGGATTTTGAGAAACTTTTATTAATAATTTTCTCACAAACTACATATTGCCTTTTAACTATATTTCTTATTTACTATTTTACCACATTTTTTACTTTTTTTTCTTTTTTTTACGCGAACTTGTTTTAGTCTGTCCTATTTTAAACAGTTGCCGATCAAGTTTCATCAAGTTTCTATGCTAACACTCTTAAATCATGCCACTCTCTGTTTTAAACCAATCATATTTAAGAAATATTCATATTCTCGCGATTAAACAGATATGGAAAACAGTGATGCAACGGTAATATAAGAGTTTTTATAGGTCTTCAGATTAATCTATTATTGCGAGATGCAAAAACGACTTATAAACGTGCTGCTTGAAGTGCCTTTAAGATAATGAATTAAAAACTTTTTGGGGAATAAAAGATATGAAAATGATGATGAAATTGTCAATGATCATTTATCAAACAGTGAATAGACCAAAGTATTGCGCAACGAGTGTGCCAACTGAACATTGAGTGTAAAAATTACTTTACTCGCATGTTGAATATTAAATTTTTTCTCCAATAGTATTAAAAAAATTGGTTCTTAATTTATAATGAATCTAAAAATATATGTAAAGCTACAATATTTACTGAGAATATATTTTAATTCATTAAAGTCATATACTCGCTCTCACTATAACCTGCTCTATTTAACCTTAAATCCGCTGTGCCTGTTCTTGGTTTCGCGATCTTGCCGCTAGATGTCGGGCTAGAGTTAAAAGGTTATAACTCTAGTGAAGGTTATAACTCTAGTGAGTTAAGCGGCGTTTACACGATCAATATTATTGTCAATACCAGTATTGACAATATTTCCATCAATACTCATACTAACCACTATCAATATTTCATTACCTTACACGATCAATATTATTGTCAATACTACTTACTATTTCTGTCACTAGGAGAGTGTATTTATGTGTTTATACTCATCAGTTTAGTTGTTTTTTTTTTAACCTTTAAAAAATGAATAATCGTTCTAAAGCTTGCGTAGCTATTATTTTGGCCCATGGTTATAGTTAGCTCTTTACCCTGCTGCTCACTTTATTAATATTGTATAGAAAACTCAAGGGGGACAGCTCTAATGTTTCTTATTTAAATTACTTCCATTATCGTTCACTCTTAATTAATTCCTTTATAAAACATCGAAAATAAACATTTATCCTAATGATATATTTAATAAAATATAATATAATTCTGGTAATTTTGTGTTGCATGTTTTAGATACATTTATTTTTTATTAACACCTTAGAAGGCAAAATACTAAATCTTTATCTAACATTCCACCAAAATCAGGCATAAACAAGGAAAATTGTTTGATTGACTTTTCATGTAGACATGTAGTGATTTAATATGCCTACCATTCGGAAGGAAAGTTAGAAGCCTATTTTCTCTCTATATTAAACAGCATGGCATATAAAAACCCTTTTTGAAACAAAAAATTAAATTAACTGCGAAACACTCATACGATTTTTCTAATAGTGCAATTGTCAGAGTTCAAACTGAAATGTTTTCTTAAAATGGAAATTTTAAATTAATTGGGCCAGTCAACTTTAATATATTATAGGAGATGTTCATTACATAGAATTCTTTAACCTATTATAATAGTATCGCTTTTGTTTTGTACAGGTTAGTTGCAACGTTCGATAAAACTATTGAACTGACCAATAATATTGTCGATATCCCCTCCAATTCTCAGTATTGATAGAAAATCTGAATTTAATCAATACTCTTGTCAATACCGACCATCAATACATTTTTTTCACGTTACACGATCAATATTATTGTCAATACTCTAAAGTATTGTCAATATTATTGATCGTGTAACGCCGCTATAAAGTAATGATGAATGCTTTTTATGATTAAAAGTATAATTTCGCTCAATATGATTTAATGATTGCAACATGGTTGCAGAAAAAATTACTTTTTTTTTCGAAACCTGACGCGATGAAAGTAATTTATTTTTACTGTTGTTATACGAAAATAAATTGAGTACAGAGTTAATGACAAAATAAAAAGTTCAATTGCTTGTCTAATTCTGCCATCGGTAGAAGTAGTTTTAATCCAATCTCAAAAATCATTGATTAAATTGGACCAAACAGTACTTTCACATGGCCAAACTTGATTGTACTGTAAGGTGACAGAATGTTCTTTATACCAAATTAAATTAAAAAAAAATTAAGTTTTGTAATAAATACGTAACACAAATATTTTGGCCATTTTTAAACATTTCAGCACTAAACAATATCTTAATTATAGTTAATATGAACGAACAATATAATAATAATTAATTGTGTTATTAACGATCTAACAAGGATACATAAAGGACGAATTGCATGTCCAGTTTAATGATTTAAAATACAGCCATTACAACCGTTCAGATTCTAAACTTGGACACATCAAGTAATAAAACACAACTTTATATTCCTACTACTTTTTATATCTGTTGGTAATCTCATATCCCCCGCGCCCGGTACATCCAGAAAATAATTCATGTTCATGTCCAACTCTTGTCAAGATTTATTTCTTTATCCTGTAGTCACTGCTTTTATTGCATTTTTATTATTTTAAATGATTATACTTCTTTATATTGTGATTAGCATGTTGTATATTTAATTTCTTAATATGAGTACGATTCAATTTTTTTTTTTTTTTTTTTGTCATTAAAGTTGAACATTGATTAAAATGATTTGTTTTAATCTTTGGGAAATTAGTTATTTCGATTTTTACTGTTTCCAATTGCTATAAGTATTGCAATCGTATCAAAAATTTTTTGTATTTTCACCGGAGAAACCTATTTTGATGTCCCCTGAGTTTCCAAATCTCAAAAATGGAAAATCGTAAAAAACCGGACAAGAGTACATAAGCTTTTTTGTCAAAGACAGTCGGCCACTTTACTGCATTGATTCTTCAGTTTTCTTTACTTGAAAAGGGTTCCAACGACTTTCTTTCGACTTGATATATTGAGTAATCATAAAAAGTCCTACCTACAACTTTTATTGGAAAGTTTTTCCGGGAAAATTGAATATCGGGGGGGGGGGGGGGGGTTGTTCTGTGAAGGGGCTTACCTTTAAAGTGTCATTTCTAAACATGATTCTATCGTCTACATGATATCATTAAGAACTCAATGTGTTGTCAAAACTCCGAGTTAGATTAGATTAGATTCAAACGGGGAGGGCGAGAGCCTCATTCCACTGCGACCTATAATAAGTGGTCTATTATGGATCCCCTAAAATTATAGCACATCCCCTATAGCTTAGCCATCTTAATCAGGCCCAGCAAAGCTGAGAGCGGCTCCGTCATGAAGCTCATGGTTTCGGGATTGCTTGTCCACAGTTGAAGAAACCTTGTCCTCGCCAAGCCGGCATACCCACAAAAGATGTGTGCCGGGGTTTCCTCCTCAATCTTGCAAAATCGGCATAAGTAACAAGTGATGCATGTGCCGATTCAGCTTACAATGCCCTGTTAGCAGACCCACTATTAGTATTATATCCCCACGGCTATGACTCAGTAGATCTCTGGTAAATTTAGGTAAATGTCTCTTAATAAAGAGTTTTGCCTGCCTCTGTCTTGGTGTTCTCTCCCACCAATGCAGACGTGCTTCTATCCAATCTTTGATAGAAGTTTGAATTAGGCTCCTGGAAACCGCAGAAGGGTTCGGGGCTTATAAAGGTATCCTTCGAATCCTCTTTCGCCAGGGCATCCGCCCTCTCATTGCCCAGGAACCTCGCATGTCCCGGCAGCCAGGCAAGTGTCAGCTTGTTTCGAGCACCCACCTCGTTTAGGGCAGTTAGGCTATCTCACACCAGTCTTGAGGCTATTTAGTAAGAAGAAACTGCCTTCAGGGCTGCCTGACTGTCGGAATATATGGCCACTCTCCTACTCTGAAAAACCTTGCCTTATAATCTCCTTAGCGCAGAGCTGTATCGCCACGACTTCAGCCTGAAAGACTGTGGCGTACCTTCCTAGGCTGGCCTTAATCCTAACTTTAGGCTGCCCCCCATAGACATCAGCTCCGACCCCACGACCCGGAGTTTTGGAGCCGTCTGTATTCCAAATCGAGTTACCGAACATGGGGGATCACCGTCCCAGTCACCTCTATTCGATATGACAATTTGGAACTTCCTCTAAAAATGTTACCTAGGAACCATCCTGTCAGTAGGCATTCCAACTAAATGGTCAGCCTTAATTTCAGCCTCAATTAACCTCTGATAACTGCGATCATGCTTAGAGGTGATGGGTGGTGCCCCCTACAAGTGCCTATGGATTCCCATTCTGGCTTCGCCTTGAACGAGGTATAGTCCTGCGCCGCAGTTGGGATGGTTTTCATGGCACCCGTGGAACCCAGGCATGCTCGCCTTTGGATCCCACTCAAACTCCGAGTTCGAAGAAAATCGGTTCGGAAGAAAAGTACCTATGTCTTTTTGCCTAATTATTTTTCAGAGGCACATACTAAGTACATTTTCAGGTATATGTGAAATTTGTAAATGGGTAATACCCCGTGTAAATAAATAAATCAGACCTGTGAAAATGGTGATAATAGAAAGCCTTGCAAGTGTACTATCACGAGATTCTTTAATTTATTAAAGTTTTATATAATGTAATTTTGATTGTCATTTAAAGGAATGACATAATTAAAATTTATTACAAAAAAAACATGGCATTAAAAATAAATTGCTCTGTTCCTAAAATATTATAAATTTATAATCTTTTTTTTTCTAACCTTCTAAAGCAAATTGAATTGCTGTAAAAATCGCATATAATATCTTAAACAATTCAATTGATTTGATTTCTATTGATTCTAATGAAATGCAACCAAATTAAACTTTAAATCTCATAAATATTAGATTTATTATAAGTCTTGTAATCATTTGTATTACGAAAAATATGTTGTAGAATATTCAAAAGACTTTTGGCTAAATTCCGAGAATAGACACCGCAACTTACTTCTTTATATTTATCTATATCGGAATGATGACTTTTTTTACAATATACTATTCACTTAAAAACACAACACACACGCACACACATATCATAATATTTCAAGCCTTAAGATAACTGCAAAGATATCGAAAATTTTCGATATTGAAAACGGCTTGAGGCAAAACATAATCCATTATCTTATACTGGTTTAGATAAGGGGTGGAGAAAAATTGAGCAATTTTGCTAAATTTTGGGGGAAACTATATTAATGGTTTATGGCATAGGTTGATGTAGCAATTTTGAAAGAAGTTAAATAGCAGTGTGCTTGGTGTTTTTCAGAAGCTTGCAGGAAGGTGAAGAGCTAGGCTTTGGTGGATAAAGGACTTAGAAGCTGACTATAAGGAAAATGGTTATATAAAAGTATTTGTTGACCGTTGATGAATTATGTTATGAAGAAATTTGGTGAGGTTTGGTCAAGAAAGAAACATTCAATTATGCCAACGTTTCGACAGAGTTTCCTGTCTTTATCAAGGCTTTAATATATTGATACTCTTTGAGAAAGAATTTTTAAACATACACATTAGTTATATCGCAGAAACATAAAAAAAAAAAATTGAAAGTTACTTGTTTCTTTGCCCGCCAAGGGGGTATCTGTTGCATGCAGTTACTTGGGGAGTAGCAACCCCACGGGTGAAAAGTACAGCTCAGTACTCCAACACTTCGTCCGAACAGTACACACATACAATTTTTCATACCTTTACAGACAATGACAAACATAGTACACAAACTAGGGTCTCCGTCCCTAGTTAATTGGGAGAAAGCCAAAGGAGAAGGTAGCTCAGTGGTAGCGCGCTGGACTAGCAACGCGGAGTCCATGTTCGAATCCAGCATGCTGCCCTTAGATTTCTCTTCCTAGGAGTCTCTATAACTCACTGTTCGTTGATGGGCATAGGGCGTGGGTATGTGGCGTCACCATCGCCCACCCTTCGGGGTGCAATCAGCCTCTGGCTCTCCAGGTTGGGGAATCCCTCACCCCACCTAATCCAATCCTGATCCTTTCCCCTTGCAGGGTTGCCTGTAAGTTACCTGGGTTACTGAAACCCCTGTACTTGAGGCAATGGACAGGAATCAGTAGATGGAATATGTCGATCTATCGGGCATGCGATCAGTCACGCTAGCTCGTTAGAGTTGAAATACTAAACTACGGGCGCAAGCCAGTTTCCGAGCCTATTGCTTGCAATTGAGGTAGGATTCGTAGTGGCCGTGTTTTAATCAATAACTCCAATGACCGAGGTTGGGACCAATGAGTTGAGCGGGAGGAGACTAGCAAAATAAATTAAACCCCGGTGCCAGCCCGTAGCTGGAAGCGCATTTGCTGAGTGTGCGCGGTTTACCAGAGCCTGCTAGGAAGTGCCTTCTCTAGCTTCTGGGAGTGGCGTGTGACCACTATGTGGGATCACTCTGCGCGCTGGTTGAGCGTATCTGCCCTTAAAGGGTCAAGCGGGGGGTGGTTCAGCACTTCTGCTATGGTCGGGTATTGCACTAAAAGTCCTTCCATGGTAGTGACATCCCCTTCTTGTTAAACGATCCCATTGCTTGCAACGGGGGGCCGGTAAACCCCAAGCGGGTAGGTACGGTCTTGAAAGATCCCCCTCAGTACTTAGAGGAAAAAAGGGGTATACGGGAACAATGTCCGGTGATGGGCAGTGTTGTCTGTAGCTGGAGGATACTGCTTGGAAGCTGGCTATGCATTGGAGAAGGCTCTGGGTGGGACACAATAGATCTTTGAGGTCGCAGTGCAATAATCCCCTACAATAATCTACAATCTACTTGCTTCTTGTCTTACTTTCTTCTCTTAAATCGATTTAAAGACAAGAAACAAGTAACTTTTAATTTTCTTTTTTTTATGTTTCTGGGATGTAACAAATGTGTGTGTTTAAAAATTTTTTCTCCACATCTTCACTACTATCTATCTATACTTTAAAGCCTTGGTAAAGACAGGAAACTCTGTCGAAACGTTGGCATAATTGAATTGTTTCTTTCTTGACCGATCCTCACCAAATTTCTTAATAACATAAAAGTGGGTATATATAAGAAGATGGAGATCCAAAGCTAAGGATTGAGACAAATGGTTCAAGATATTGGGAGAGAGATCCTATGTACGAACCCAGCAGAAAATCTTTTGGGCATTTAAATCGAAGTCTTAGTCCATATATATAGCAGAGATTTCAATGATATCAAAACTCTGATTGCTATGACCCTCTCTCCAACTTCTATCACTATATCAGGAAGTCGACTCTAAATCATTCGCACTATAGGGGATTAGTAAATCCATTTCACGAGAATTTTAATTAAAGATTGGGTTAGTAGTAACTTAAGTAATAGTTCCTTAATAAAGATACAACCACCAAAAGCCCCAAAACATGGTATATTAAACTCTCACACGACTTCGTCCAGTGCAGTTAGTGTAAACTTATAGCTACATTATAACAGTATCTTCATATCTCGTTTATTCAATCAAACCCAATTTCTCTCCTCAACAACTCCATTATATAGTTTGTGGGTTTCTTCATTATACAGTATTCAGCTTATATTCTAGTTTATTTCTCAAAAAAACCCGTTCTTTCTCAATTTTCTTATCCAGCAGAATGGCATCCAGCAGAGAGAAGAGAGGCTCTCTCTGGTTAACAGAGACTACTCTCTGACTTAGAGTGGGAGAACCTGTGTATATAAGCCAGTGAGAATCTATCTAGAGGATATCTATCAGATTCAACCATACATCGCATCGTGTCATATCTCTACTCCCACCTTTTATTCTATCAAAATCATTATAAAGTCCAGTGCAGTTTGTGTAAACTTATAGCTACATTATAACAGTGTCTTCATATCTCGTTTATTCAATCAAACCCAATTTCTCTCCTCAACAAGTCCATTATATAATGTGTGTGTTTCTTCATTATACAGTATTCAGCTTATATTCTAGTTTATTTCTCAAAAATACCCGGACTCTCTAAATTCTCTCTCCTTCTCACATCCATTATAATATCATCCCTTCAGTGTCCTATATTTCAGACCAAAAGTCCCCCCCCCCCTAATCAGGGGACATCAAAGCATGTATTTCCCAATGAAAACTCAAGAGAAACTAAAGTAAAAATATTAATGTCAACTTTTCCAAAAAAAAAAATGTATAAAAAAAAAATATTTGAAATGTAACGGTTCTTTTTTTTTTTTCAACTATATATTTATACGTAAATAGTGTGCTATAGGTGGTTGTTCTATTTCGCTCTACTCATAGACAGTTAATCCCAATATTTATTACCATTCAAGATATAGATTGTAGATAGAAAGAGAGTGAGTAGAACCATTCGCTAACCAAAACACTACCACCACCACAAATAACCAGTATTCATATATATACGTTCACAAACACACATACACACGTAACAAGAGAAGATTTATCATACTACACTCATACTGTCATAGTATCTCGTTGCTGGCAAAACCATCCCTTGCTATATATACATATAGGCCCCTGCCATATTATGATTTAAAATGGCTAGTGTCAACATTTAATATTGATGTGATACTGCCATTCATTGCACATATTTACTAATATTTCATTCACCATATACATATATAGAAATAAATATCATACATGTATTTATTTATAAATGGTTTTGGTTTGAACCATTTGTATACTTATTTAAAAGTTATTTATTTAATTTTTCAGATTACTCTTAAAGAATAAAAAAAAAAAAAAAAAATTATGGTGTGAAACACTCACACACACACAACTTTCTCTTACTGCAGTTAACAAAATCATAATCGACAAATTTAATAGTTTCTGTACCAAAATTTATATTATCGATATTCGTCAGTGTTTTTGTAGAAAAAAAAATCACGAAAACTGAAAAAAAAAAACCGTTCAGTAAAAACACACTTCCGGTTTACTAATTTTCTTGAAACTAGTTATTTTGGCAATCTATTTATTTCTAATTAATTTTGTCTAGTTAAATTGTATAAACAAAATTTAGATAGCACTTTGAAGACTAAATATAACCCTAACCCTCCCACAAAATGTCCCCTTAAATGAGTTTACCTGGAGAAATGTATATTTAAAATAAAAGTTTTAGATCATTAGATGTGTAATTCATGTACTTAGTTAAAAGAAATTTGTTGGAGCCATTTTCTTGTAACTTGGTATATCAAGTACACATACAAAGAGCTACAACTTTTATTTGAAACATTTCTCCTGACAATGTGATTTAAGGAGGCTTATGTGGGAGGGGTGAGGTTATGTTTTTCTCTAAAGTGCTATGATAGTTGATTATAGAATTCTACCATCTAAACAAAATTAATTAGAAATAAATAGATGGTCAAAATTCCAAGTTTTAAGAAAATTAGTAAACTGAAAGTGCGCTTTTATTGAACAGTTTTTCAGTTTTCGATGAATTTCGACGAAGTCTGGTGAATTTCATTAAAAGTGGTACACTAACATTAAAATTTCTCAATTTCAATTTTAAAACCTGGAGAAAGAGAAAGTTGTGTGAGTGTTTCAAACCAAATTTTTTTTTTTTTTTTGGAGAATGTTGCCAAAAAAACAAAAACAAAAAAATATTCAGTAAGTTGCCCTTCCGCCCTTAATGGATTTTGCCCTTGTGATGTGATAGCGATAGCAAGAAAAAAGAAGAGATAATTTTTAAATAAATCTAAAAATTACAACTAGTGGTTGAAATTTGGAAAAGGGTCCAGCCAGCCGCTACCTGCAGGTCATGAACCGCGGCAAACCCTTTTTGTATTTCTTTCAAAAAGGGTCAATATACAGTCAAGAGATAATACCTTACTGGCCTACCTGGCCAACAAAGCGTCGCCACCCCGGCCAAATCAGCCCTTGTTAACTATTGACCTCCCCTAGGGTCAATATACCACAAGAGATGTCTTAGTGTTACACGTACTTACACATCAGCGTCGATGTGAGTGATGCAAATATAACACGTCGCCCCACTGGAGGAGGGGATTCAGTTCGACTCAGGCATCAAACGTCTACATCAGTTTTCAGATCAGAAGCACCATTTCAAATCGCGAGCACCATCTCACAACACTTTACTAACTTCTTTAATATTTTATATTCATTTTATAATTCTTATAGTTATTTACAATTGTGCATCTTAGTTTTTCTATTTTATATCTCTTTAAATTATTTGTTAAAATATAGTATATTTTTATAAATCAGTAGTACGCATTTCGAATACCAACTCTCTAATCTCTTACCCTCTAATTAACAATCTCTTACTTTTACTCATCACTTCAACTTCCGGTATCAATAAAACGATACCAATACAGCCCTAATCCTTTGTGATAGATGTGAAAAGGAGAGGATTAGAGAGAATGAATTTAGGAATGATGAAGAAGAAATAAACTAGTAGATGTGCTGAACACTGATATAATGAACTAGAAACACAAACTGCAAGGACTTGACGTACTGGTTGTAAGATATTAGTGAATAAGTTGAGAGGAGAGAGAGACAGTCTGGCTGAGAATAGAAAGTAGTATATGATGTTGACTGACTGGTGTCGATTTTTGTTCTAAAAAATTGATCCTAGCTCGCCCTCTCTTTTATATGGAATTCTTTCTCCCTAGTTTGGCCTAGATAGGGAATAACTAATGGATTCGGATCTTCACGAATCTTAATGATTCGGATTTCATTAAAACCTTCACGTTAGATACGATGGTAGTACCTGAACGGAAACCATAATTTGCTAGTTTTCGTTTTTGCAATATTTTGTTAACAAAGAACATTCGCTAAAAACATTTTTTTTTTCAAACTTAGAGGACCTCTAAATATGAACTTTTGGAGAGAAACTCAATTTCCGAAAATATGACCACGTTCACAATACGTCCCCTCTTATCCAGGAGTAAAGAAAAAGTAAAAATTTAATATAAAGGACATGGATGTGTCATATTAAAAAACAATTTATTTTGAAAATTATTTTATTTATTTGGTCAATGGATTATTATTATCCGTATACGAGGCATGTCCAGAAAGGAAGTGTACTGAGGCTCTCACGGCCGGAGATATTTTGTTTTCGACATATTGGCTACACTGTCGTGTAGCCTGATTCCTCCCCTCCGTATTATGTACAAAATTATCCTTTGTAACAACAGAAAGAGTATACTCTTATGTTACAAAACAAAGCATAATTTATAAAGTTTTTTTTGACAATGATGAATTTTTCAAAAACAGGAAGCAGGAAGAAAACTCGCCAAGTATATCTTAGGAAAATATCCAATATAGAATTTAATCTGAGCATCTGAACAAAAATAAGGCGAGAATATTTCTATAAAAAAGGAAAGGGAAGGAAAGAATATAGAAAATAGAATAAGGAGTAACCTTATTTGATAGTAAGCGCTTCTGGATAAAAAAAAAAAAAGGCCTGGTAGAAATCTTGTACGACAACATACAAACAGAATACTCACACCTCAATGGACAAACCTTTACACCATCTCTGACCATGTCTGTCCGTCCGTCTACCTGTTTCTCTTCACTCTTTCTTCTCACTCTTCTCCCCCCCCCCCCCCTTATTTGATATTCCGAGTTGTCTTATCCATATCGAGTGGACAGTTTGTATAAGGGGAAGTGTGGAAGGAAAACTGTGTGTTGTGTGCATGTCTGTGTGTAAGTTATGAAAGCATATATGGAGAAAGAGTGTTAGTTCTGACCCTAAACATATCGTAAACATGAAATATCTTTTGGGCGCGAAGATAGCATATATTCTTTTTTCTTTTTCTTTTTTTTTTTTTTTTGCTTTTTTGTCTTCTGCACGTTACACTTTCTAACTATGGATATAGAAGTATTTGGATAGAAGAGTATAGTGAAGAAATGTGTAGGAGAATGAGGAAGGTTTTAGAATTGTAGTATTGGCCAGTATTTTGGTTTGGGGGAAGAATCTCTCCCTAGAGTCCAAGAACTGGCAAGGATGAGACGAAAGGGCAGTCGCAAAGAATCGCAGATGCGGTCACTTGAATGCAGTTACCATATTCGACAAACACACAATAGATAGCCAGAGAGAAAGAGAGAAACTCATAAGTTTTCGTCCCTCACTGTTCCCCTGCCGTTACAATTTCTCCCTTTTGGTTTCTCACACCGCCGTTATTATTCTCTGCCAGTTTTCTCCCATTGGTTTTTTTTTTTTCTCCGTTTTCTCTCATACCCGTTATACACACAACATAACATAGAATGTGATTGGAAATTGAAATAAGGTTTGTTTTTATTTCCCTCTCTCTTTTTTTTTTTAGGATTCTTATTTCATTTTATTATTTGCATACTAGCATATAGCCAAGGACACGCAGCACACACATTCTCTACACAAACACTGAAATATCTATATGTATCTTATATTATATATACGTATATAAAATGATTGATTCTTGTTTATATCATACATAATTTTTTTCCCCCCCACCATACAAAATAATAACATACATCCGTTATAAACAAACCTATTCTGACCAATAATCTATAAATTTCCACTTTCTTTACCAAATATTACTTTTCCTAAGGTAAAAATATAAAAAAAAAAAAAAACTTGCCAACCTGATTCGCTGCATTTAACCTCTATGATACTTATTTCTTATTCCCTAAGGAAGAAAAAATACAAAAAAAAAAAAACAAAACGAAGAATTCTCCCTACAAATAACTTTCTTTTTTTTTTTTTATAGAACACCTGATCTTGGTATATGAAAGGAAATAGTGATAACAATAAAAATATAACTGTTTCCTTATGAAAAATCATCACATTAGAGATTTTTTCCACTTATCCTATGTACTGAATAACAATGCCACAATTTATTTTTTCCCCCCTACCCTTGTTATTTCGTTCGTAGTATTTGGGGGGAGGGGAATCTTGCAATTTGGTGTATTTCTTAGAATTTTTAGGTTTGATTTTTTTTTTTTTGTTTCAAAATGTTTAGTAGATTATGAAAAGCAATATTCTACTATTGATTTCCTGTTGATTCACTAATGTAATCGTGTCAAATTTCCGGTTATCGAGTTTTCAACGGAAATATAAGCTTTGAGGTCCCCTGAGTCCAAAAAAAAAAAAAAAAGGTTTCCAACAAACCAAAAAAGAAAGGAGGGTGCTCGGAACAAAGCTGACACTTGCCTGGGTGCCGGGTCATCCGAGATTCCTTGGCAACGAAAGGGCGGACGCCCTGGCGGGGGGAAGGCTCGAAGGATACCTTTATAGGCCCCAAGTTGGCCAGAAGCCTGATTCACGTTTCTATCAAGAAATGGATAGAAGACCAGCATCTACGATGGTGGAAAAAAACGCTACCATGGCAGAGGCAGGCTAAATTCTTTGTTAAAAGACATTTACCTACATTCAACAGGGATCTACTGAGCCAGAGCCGAAGTGATATAAGGCTAATATTGGGTCTACTAATAGGTCATTGGAGGCAGAATAAGCACATGCTCCATTGACTACTTGCGGATAACGCGTTATGCCGTTTCTGCAGGGCCGAGGAGGAAACTCTGGTACACTTCTTTTGTGAGTGTGCCAGCTTGGTGAGGACAAGCTTTCTTCAACTGAGGACTAGCAATCCCGAAGCCACGAGCTTCATGACGGAGCTAATTTCAGCTTTGCTAGGCCTGATTAAGTGGGCGAAGCTGGGATGTACTATAAACCCAGGGGATCCAGAATAGACCTCTCAATGAAGGTTGCAGTGGAATGAGGCGTGGCCCTCCCCAATCTAATCTAATCTAATCTAATTATCTGAACACCATAGCTCAAAAACGAAAAACCGCAGAAAGTTGAAACTTGATATTCCGTTTAGTTATCACCATGGGATTTGACAGTACGTTATCTATCAAAATTCCTCAACCGGAAGTACCACTTTACTGAATAGATTATTTTTTTACTTTTTTGCGATTTTCTCAAAAAATGGATCTAACAATTTTCTTTGAACTTAGTGTATCAACTACACATACAAAGAGCTACAATTTTTATTTGAAACATTTCTCCGGCAAAATGCATTTAAGGGCACTTTTGCGGAGGGTGGAGTTAGGTTTTCCTCCAAAGTGCTATTTGAGTTTATTACACAAATCTATCATCTAAATAATATTAATTAGCATTAATATATTGTTGAAATTCCAAGTTTGAAGAAAAAAAAAATCAGATGACCGGAAGTGCGTTTTTTACTGAAACAAGTATTTTTTAGTTTGCTGCACAAAAATTAACACCAATTCTTTCCATATGAATATTTAATTACAGCCTACATATGAGTGAAGAAACGATTCTATGAAAGAAGGATTCCATTCAATATGATATAGATGCAGAAATTTTCCTGTTAAGACAGGCACGCATTCCTATGATTGGAAAAGAAGTAGTCGAACAGATTGGCAGTGGACGGACACAGCATAGAACATTTAATTTTTTAGGAATGCAAACAGGTTGGAAGATTCCCAAACAACAGAGAAATGTTTCAAATAAAAGTTGTAGCTCTTAGTATTTGTAGTTGATATAGCAAGTTTAAAGAAAATCGTCGGAGCTATTTTTGAGAAAATCGCAAAAGAATGAAAAAAACAACCACTTGTAAAGTGGTACTTTCAGTTGAGGAATTTTTACAGATAACCTACTGTCGGATCCCATGATGATACTGTAGTGACATGGCAGGGTCATAGCAATGTCAAACCTTCACAACACATAACAAAGAAAGAATAATTTATAACTACCGGCCGAGCCGGCTGCTGTCTTCAAGACAAGGCCGCGGTCAAACAAACAAACCAAGGGTCAATACTTTACATCAAAGCAAGCAACCGCTAAGACTGGCCACTGACCTAAATCACTGGTCACCGAAATAACCAAGGTCGTACACTAGGACTGATGTCTTGGTGTGAGTGTTGCTAACACTAATATATAAACTTCGCCCCATTGGAAGAGGAGATGATTATATGATTATACTTCTGTACGTCTTCAAGATCTACGAGCAGCAGTTTCCGCGTCCCTATACAGGTTTTATTTATACTTATTTCCTTAGTTGTGCATCTTAGTTCATTTATTTTAAATCATTCTAAATTATTAGTTATTTATCTCCTATTTATTTCTAAGTATTTCTTGTTAATAGTTACCATCACTCACGTTTAAATTAATGTACAAATACAGTCTATTTTTATAATTCCGTGTTAATAATTCGAGCACTAACTTCCAAAAATCTCTAAACTAACTTCCGCCCTCTTCAAGACATCTACTACATACCATAGGAATCACAATAAACGATTCCACTACAATACCTAAACGGAATATCAAATTTAAACTTTCTACAATGTTTCGTTTAAGTTGACAATCCTTGCTAAAAACAACTTTTTTGTATTAGAGGACCTCAAAACGGATATTTCCGGTGAAAACTCGATATCGAAAATTTGACACGACTACAATATTTCCTCTTACTAGGTATAAAAAACTATGATGATTGTTAAAAATAAAAAAATATTTTATCAGATTCATAAGAATCAATATATTAAAAGGAATAAAAAAATAAGAAGTAGAAGAAGAATTAGGAGAAATATTAATTAAGGTCTTAAAAAGAAGGAATAAAAAGAAATATCCAGTTAGGGAAGAGTGGAGAAGTATACTGTTGTCGCGATGTAATGATCCTGGCTCCCCTACTTCCGTTTTCAAGTAACACAAGAAAAAGTTCTTTAATTTAAAAGAATTCTGTCAGTGTTGTTAGAAATTCCGCCTCTTCCGCCTCCACAAATACAAAACTATACTGTCGACATTACCACGCCACCCCACCCTACACAGATATTCACACAAACACACATCCACGCGAACACTTAAATAAAAAAAAAGCTGGAAGTGAGATGGAAAGAATCTCTCTGGTTAAATTCAATAATTCATTTTTCATTCAAGTTTAATTTTCATCGTCATAATTCATGATTCGGCGTCGCATTGGATTGTGACTGGAAAGTACGACTGGAGGCTTAAGAAGGATGATGGAACGTGAAGAGTGGTGGTGAAGGAGAGAGAGAGAGAATGCAGGAGTGGCTGAAAACTGGATGTAATTTGAAGCAGATGGCCCAAGAAAATGCTTTGGCTCGTGTGCCAACCTTTCTCACTTCTCTAACATAAAAACAATAATAAAAAATAAAAAGATGTAGAAAGCCGGTTCATATTTAACAAGGTCCCCAGGAGTCACTAAAATACTTTATTTTTATTTTAAAAAGATTTCTACCATCCATCCATTGCCATATTGATTAGCTAGTTTTACTATATTTTCCTCACTTCCTCTTTGGTTGATTTATCCCGCTTTTTAAATTTCAAATTATTCGTCAATAAATTTATTCTAATTTTACTTTGTTTTTGTACAAAGATATTCTATTCTAGATCTCAGGGCTGCATTGGAAGGAAGTAGATGCAAGAATGCCCCAAGGGCCCATTGTGTTTTCCGGATAATACTCCTTACATCAGCCCTGTCCCATTAATGAGTAAAGTGCCAGAGCCCTATCGGACATCTCGCCCACAGATGGGACAACATGGATCGGAAGAAGACAAAAAGGTAGGGAATTATGATGAGAACATACAGATTGAGTGTGCATCGTTACAATTTAGTATTCTACTTGTTTACTCGCCTCATCATCAACACCAAATGATTTTGTTATAAACTGATGTTTCGCCCAAATAGTGGTCTAGTAATTGAGCCAAACTCAAGATGTCTATTGTAATATGGCGAGACATCAGTTTATACCAAAGTGCCAGAGCCCTATCGGACATCATGCCCACAGATGAAACAACAAGGATCGGAAGAAGACAGGGAAGGACGATCGGAAAAAGGTAGGGAATTATAATGAGAACACCTCCAATTCTGGTTGAAAAGCAAAAGATTACAACCTGGAGCGGAAAGAGATGGGGTGGAAGATTGATGGGATTTCATTTTCTCCTGGGGAATGGTTATGATGACTCTCACGGTGCAGATGAACTTCCGAGGAATTCCCCAAGAATCTTCACCAGCCTAGTTTGGGTTTATCAAAAGAAACTAGCTTTGGATTAGGAAAAAAGCAGATAAGACTTCACGGACCACACCACGTATAGTTAGAACACGCTTAATGTCAAGAGATAACTTTTGTCTTCATGTTTTCGCAAAGGAAGGCAAGCCTTCCATCAGATCTCCTCCTTTTAAATTTCAATTTTTTTTTTTAATATAAGGCGCGTTAACATCTAACACCCGGAGTCTTCTCAGTGCATTCCCGGTCTCCAGACAGTGTTTTCTCTTTACAGACAACACTATCCATCAACGGACAGTGAGCTGTAGAAGCTCCTAGGAAGAGAAAAAAATCTAATGGTAGCACTGGACTCGAACTCGGGTCCTCCGCTTGGGAGTCCAACGCGCTAGCCACTGAGCTAATCCCTTCCATTCGAATTATTCGTCAACAAATTTATTCTAATTTTATTTTATTTTTGTTTAAAGATAACTTGTTTAACCGCTTTCAAATTTCCAACGGTTATCTATAAAATACATTTGAAAAAAAAGTTGTAAATTTTCTCTCTAATGTTACAGAAAACTACTTCGATGTCTTACTTGATAAGTTGAGGGCAGTCTCTTTGTTTACAAGTTAAAGAAGAAGCACTAAAATCTGTAAATAATTAATTGATTGTACTCCTGTATGACATTAAACACTGCTAGAACTAGATTCTAAATTTGAAACAAATTATTGAACTAAATTATATATATTGAACCTCAAATGCGACTTTATAGAATAGTTCTCGAACAATTTTTGACAGCGATTTTCTTTAAATTGGGAATGTTATAACAGCAAGGAACATTTTGCGAGATAAATTGATGTTTTGGAGTCCTGAGAAGTTTAAACTACAGTCCAAAATTTCTGAGGCCTTGGCTAAAGGTTCATATAAATAAACATAGTTGATGTTGTATCTAGAATCTGCGAGCATTACGAGATTAATTTGATGAAGGTATTCTTCAAATGATTTTAAAACTGCAGGCATTAAAGGTTTT
The DNA here is from genome assembly GCA_011037195.1 of Triatoma infestans. Lineage (NCBI taxonomy): Eukaryota > Metazoa > Arthropoda > Insecta > Hemiptera > Reduviidae > Triatoma > Triatoma infestans. The sequence goes on from JAAEAF010014881.1 coordinate 50,676, forward strand.
TTACATAGTTATGGTTGGTATTTTTTACAGTTGATCATAGTTGATAGGTTTCATTGAAAATAGATATTCTTGAAACCCAGTTAGGTTTAATATTTTTCTGTTATGTTAACATTATTAAGAGACAGATCTTAGGGTACCGAGCAGCGTCCATTTTAAGTTCTTTAAGTATCCATTTAAGAGAGTATCAATTAATTATAATTAAAATAATGGAAAGCGAAACTAAAATATTATTCGACAAATCAGTCAAAAAAAGAGATACAGTGAAGGGCATCACTGATCAGAATTGTATGAGAATAAATATGACCTCACCTGAACCTGATTGCACATCTGTTTATCCTGGACCTCCAATCTGATTATGTGTGTTCAGAATTCTCCAATCCGGCCCGGAGGGCCAATGTTGAGTGTTAAGGGAGATTTTATATGATGTGTAGGTAACAGCCTAAAATGATTCCCGAATTGTAAAATAATACAAGGTTTAATACGTTCATACTTGGTTTTATTTCCAATTCGGGAATCATTTTAAGTTAAGGCTGTTACCTACACATGATGTAAGATCTCACTTAACACTCAACAAATAAAGAGTGGTAATAAGGCGAATAACCTGGGTTCTGGATTTTATGATCAAGAAGTCCTTTAAGCATGCATTCATTAGCTACAAGCAGTAAATGAAAGGATACGTATGATTAGACTGCGGGGAAAATTTTTTAACTTATCTTTAGTAAGAAGTATTCATGCATCTACAGAAGATAAGTCCGGTGAAGAAAAAGACACGTTTTTGAAGAATTGAGAGGACTTATAATAGCATTCCTAGGTAAAATGTTAAATTGTGTTGGGGAATATGAACGCCAAAATATATTTCAATATATACAATACATGTCACACCTTCATTTCTACACTGTGATTTGTTGTTTATTTATTGCTAATTATTTCTATGAAAAATCTAATTAAAAATTTTTTTTATTAATTTTCCCTTCGTAGGTATATTATAAATTATCAAATTATGCACAAAAATTATTATAAAAAAAAAAATGAAATCAAGTTAATTCCAACACAGTATTTATTTATTTATTTATATAATTAATGTGAGCTATAAAGAAAAAAATTCAGAATTTTCATTCCATTGTTGAAAAAGAAAGCAAAAAGAGTATTAGGTGGAAATTCAAATGTAAGTCCGCCATTTTGTATTTGACCGTTTATACTAATGGAACAAAATAAAACTGATGTTAAACACCAACAAAAGATTTCTCCAAGGAATTATAATATTCAGTCAAAAAACTTTTCTTAGACCTGAAGTTTTTCTCTCTCTCTCTCTCTCCTTTGGCTCTACGGTCCACGAAGAACCTTGGCCTCCTCCATCACCCCTTCCCACTCCTCTATCACCAAAGCAATCCTTCTCTATGTCCTTACTCCCAGACTTCTAATGTCCTCCTCTACATCATCCAGCCACCTAATCCTCGGTCTTCCTCTTTTTCTCCCCTCCCCCCCACTGGGTGCCCATTCATTATTTTCCTGGGGAATCTGGAATCTTCCATTCTTATTATATGCCCTAGCCATCTTAATCTTCCCCTCTTAATCCATCCTACTAAATCTTGCTCCTGGTATATCGCTCTTATTTCACTATTCTTCCTAATCCTGTACCTTTCTCCTTCTTTCTCACTGGGCCAAAGATTTTCCTTAGAATCTTCCTCTTCCAAGCATTAAGCAGTCTTTCGTCCTCCTTGGTTAACACCCACGTCTCGCTAGCATACGCAACCACAGGCCTCAATATACTTTTATTGACGATTAATTTTGCCTCCCTCGATAGTTCCCGAAAACAGAAACACCTATTGCCTGCCGTTAACCTATCTTTTTGTTTCTGCACTCATTTCATTCCTTTCAATTAAAACGGCTCCAGATATTTGAAAGATGACACCCTCTCAAACTTGTAAGGTGCGCATATAGGCGTAGTTTTTAGCTATTCATTATATTGTGCTTAATTTATGGATGTGACACAGTCTACAATGCATCAGAGACATTTTCCGTGGTAGCTGCTTCATTTTGTGTCATTCACGACGGTTTCGGGCGTACGCCATCTTCAGGATGCGTTTTTCAGTCTGTGTTGTCACACTGTCTGAAAACGCATCCTGAAGATGGGCGAACGCCCGAAACCGATCGATGACCACAAACTGAAGCAGGCAACCACGGAAAATGTCTCTGATGCTTTCCAGCTCTGCGGAACCAACCACCACAACAACAGTCTACAATGGATTGAAAGATAACTATAAATATCGAAATCAACGCATAAGCCAAAATCTTTTTTTTTTTTTTTATTAGATTTTTACAACTGTACAGTAGCCATACAACAAGTAAAATAGATGAATAATGAAATAAAAGTATGCGCTAGCGCGCACACCCTGGCTTGAAGTTATGAACGACGGCTATCCAGCGATAGCAGTCGTAATACGCCATATGGCCTTAGTGTGTAGGTGTGTACGGCTGTATCTCAAGACAGCCGTCGTTATGTATTTAGATGGTCTCGCGGCCATCGACGCCTTAGTCGTCTTGGCGGGTTTGTGGGGAGAGTGGAAGTACAGATGGCTTGGATTAGGGGATTGGAATGAGAAGATAGTTTGGAATGGAATTTTAGGTAGCGGGATTTGGCTAAATTGGAGACGAAGGGAATTTTTAGGTCAGTGTGGATAGTGAGGTTAGAGACGTAGAAGGGTGCGTAGGCATTTTAGACTGTAGGGATTGAATGCGGTACAGGTTTGTGTTTTTGGCAGTCCCGTATAATTCAAGTCGTATGTCCAAATAGGAGCTAGTAGAGAATTGTACAGTTGTCTTTTGTTGTGAAGTGTAAGTTTTGAGCGTTTGTCTAATAGTTTTTTTAGTATTCTATATCGGTAATTTAGTTCGTTTCGTTTGAGTCGAGTATGAGGGTTCCATGTTAATCGTCTGTCTAGGTGAAGTCCAGTTAGAGGATTTGGGTTACAATTGGGAGAAAGTTATGGTTAAATTGAATGGCGGGAAGGGTTTTACGGTTTAAGGTGAAGACTATGTGTTTGGATTTGTGTTGATTAACCTTGATTCTCCACTTGGGGGAGCCAGGGTTCGAGGATATTGAGGTGGGTTTGAAGATGGCGAGTAGCCATGACGGGATCACTATTAGAGTAAAGGATAGCCGTATCATCGGCGAAGGTGAAAGTGGTAGTGTTGGGATGTAATGGGAGATCAGCCGTGTATACTGTAAATAAAAGAGGAGCAAGTATGCTCCCCTGTGGGACGCCAGCGAGTATGGGATATATAGGAGAAAAGGAAGTGCCAAAATCTAATTTCGAGAAACTTGCAAAAAAACGGAAAAACCGTTTAGTGAAGTGGCACTTTCGGTTGAATGATTTTACCTGAAATCTTCTTGTCTGATGCGGTGGTAGTACCTAAACGGAGCACACCAAGTTTGAAGCTTTTCGTCTTGGAGATATTCTTTTCACACACACACACACACACACATAGAGACCAATTTCTAAAAACCACTTTGAACTCAGGGGACCTCAAAACGAATATATCCGGTGAAAACTTGATTTCGAAAATTTGACACGATTTCAATACTTCCTCTTACTAGGAGTAAGAAAAAGTAAAAAAAATTAAAAGTCGCAAACAGAAAAATTCTTCAAGTCTAAGCACTTATCATTTAGAAGGAAGTACCAAATGTCAAGAAAACCAGAAGAGTACAATAAAAGTAACATTCACCTAAAAATAAAAAAAATCTGGTGTGAAACACTCACACGACTTTCTCTTGCTACAATTCACAGAATTATAAGCGACAAATTTTCTTCAAACTTATAAAGTTTAACTAAATGTTTACTTGTTTCAATTTTAAACCATTGGGAGAGAATTTAAACTTAATAATGTGACTTGTTTGAGGAAAACAGAACTTCCTCCTCTCCTTTTAAACTTCTTTAAATGAATATTCTCGGAACAAAACTTATTGATTCCCTTATTTCATGGTAAGTATATCAAATTTCGAAGAAATCTGTCGGTGTTTTTTATGGAGAATAACGAAGAAAACTTAAAAATTGTTCAGTAAAAAAAAACCACTTCCGGTCAAATATTTTCTTCAATGTCAGAATTTTGGAAACATATTTAATTTTAGTTAATATAATTTTAGATAATAGAATCGTAAAATAAATGGAAATAGCACTTTATGAGAAAACATAAAATCTTCATCCTTCCCTGAAAAGCAGATTTAAATGAATTTTCCCAGAGAAATGTGAAAAGCAGAAATTATAGCTCTGTGGCACTATAGTACTATAATCAGAGACATTTTCCGTGGTAGCCTGCTTCAATTTTGTGGTCATCGACCGGTTTCGGGCGTTTGCCCATCTTCAGGATGCGTTTTTCAAACAGTGTGACAACACAGACTTGCACAGAGCAAATTCAGTTTTACACACTGACGGGTGTTTTTAACTGTATTTAAAACTAAACTCCAGTTTAGTAAAACACCAGTAAAACGCATCCTGAAGATGGGCGAATGCCCGAAACCGGTCGATGACCACAAAATGAAGCAGGCTACCACGGAAAATGTCCCTGATTCTTTCCAGCTCTGCAGAACCAACCACCACAACAACTATAGTACTATAACATTATATATACCGAGTTTAATGAAAATCTTAGGAGCCATTTTGGATAAAATTAACATTCATTAAAGTGGTACCACCGGTAGAGGAATTTTGACAGATAACTCTCACATCCCATGGTGATACATAAACGGAATATCAAGTTTCCAACTAACTGCGATTTTTCATTTTTGAGCTATGGTATTCTATATACATACACAGACCATGTTTTAAAAACCACTTTTTGGACTCAGGGGACCTCAAAACGTGTTTAACTTACCAAAAAAATTCTATACCAAAAAATTTCACACCATTACAATACTTTCTCTTAATAGTCGTAAAAGGCAGTAAAAATGGATATTTTTGGTGTTTAATATCAGTTTTATTCTGTTCCATTAGTATAAACGGCCAAATACAAAATGGCGGACTTACATTTGCATTTCCGCCTAATACTCTTTAGCTTTCTTTTTCAATAATGGAATGAAATTCTGAATTTTTTTCTTTATAGCTCACATTAATTGTATAAAAAAATAAATACTGTGTTGAAGTAGCATTTTATTTTTATAAAAAATTTTATAAAATGAACTTAATCGGAAAAAAAAGTTTAACAAAACAAAATTTATAGATTCCCAAATTCTTGGTAAGTATATCAAATTTCAAAAAAATCCGTCGGATTATTTTTATGGAGAAAAACGAAGAAAACTGAAAAAAAACTATTCAGTAAAAAAAACCACTTCCGGTCAAGCATTTTCTTCAAACTCGGAATTTATGGTAACATATTTACATAATTTTAATGATAGAATTGTAAAATAAACGGAAATAGCAGTTTATGAGAAAACATAAAAATTGCCGTCTGGCAAGCTTTGGCCTGTCATGGACTGTTACATCATAGGTAGTAGTTATTAGTAGTGGGAAAAATATTCTGTATTTGGAAGGATTATCTTAAATTTCATCATTTTTGTGTGGTTATATATTGTATACAGTTGCAAAATAAGTTAATTTCATCATCATAATCATAATCCCCATTTGTACCGTCTAGGCAGTGTTGGGAGCTTGTTTATAGACGGCAATCCACTTTTCGCGATCCTGGGCGAGTTCGTTTCTTTTTTTCCAATCCATGCCTCTTTTTCTCATGGCTTCCTTAGCTCCTTCCTCCCATTTTAGTCTGGGCCTCCTTCTCTCTCTCCTGCCGTCCACTTTGGTGTTGTAAATGAGTCTGTCAGTTGGACTAGGTTCCATGCGCAGTAGGTGTCCCAGCCATCTCAGCCTGTTTTGCTCCATGTTCTCAATGGCTGGCTTGATATCAAGATTTGCCCTAATTGCGACATTGCGAACTCTGTCTCTCCTAGTTTTGCCTTCCACTTTCCTTAGATAACGCATTTCGGAGGCTTGGATTTTCGACAGATGCTTGGTAGTCAGTGTCCGCGACTCACTAGAGTATGTCAGAATAGGGAGGAACGTCGATCTGTACACAGCCATTTTTGCACTCTTACTCACATCTCGACGGTTCAAGAAGCCTCTTCTGACAGCCTCGAACATCCTGCTTGCTGCTCGCACTCTCTCAGTGATTTCGCTATCGAAGAAGCCGTTGTGTCCTGTAAATGAGCTCCAAGGTACTTAAAGGATTCCACTTTTTCAATTATTTCTCCATTTAACCTTATCACTCTCATTGCTCTTCCAGGCTTCTTTCCCATCTTCATCACTTTCGTTTTAATCGGGTTGATTTTCATGTTAATTTCCTTCGGTCCCCGCAAGGGGTGCCTGTTGCATGCAGGCACTTAGGGAGTAGCGACCCCACGGGTTACCACAGCTCAGTACACTATACACCTATACTACAACATATACTCGTACATTACAAACAAGGACATCTACACTACACACCTTAGGGCTACCGTCCCTGAGGGAAATTCTATCTATGACAGAGATAATAGGGAAGGTTCGGTTTCCCTTGAGGGGCAGCCCTCTGGCCGGACTAGGGAGAGATAGGCCGATTACCTATCCGTCCGAAACTAAATTACCACAAGTAATAAGTTAATTTAAAAAAATAAAATAAAAAATTCAATTTTTTTTTTCATGACTTTGGCTAATTTCGATTTTAAGTGGCAACTGATGTTGTTCGTTAAGTTGGATATCCAGGAAGCACGTGAGTACAATCTCGGACGCGAACAACTTCACCCACACTAAAAAATATAACATAAAGAAGTATAAATAATTAAAAATTCTTGGAAAATAGCTAAAACATTTTGAGATATCTAATGGAATTCTTAGAAATGGTGATTCTATAAATTGAAACCTAAACTATAGAGCAGTTAATTATTGAAAGACTAAAGTTAGAGGCACAATCGCTAGAAAAAAGTAGAAGTTAGGACTTGAATAAGAAATTAAAGTATTTTCATTTCCCTTTCTTTAAAAAAAAAAAAACAAACAAAAAACGGTGTTTTTGCTTTAATTAGATTATAAAGATGTCATTTTCCTTTTGTCCTAAAAAGATTTTTACCCACACCTAGTGATAGGCAGCACTTATAAAAAAAGGGTGTCCCAAACCAGTTCTAGATATTTCTTAATTGGTCCTATTTTATACAAATCTGCTATCCAATTGGGTGAATACAATTGAAGACTTTTACAAATAAAAGAAAAAAAAAGTCATGAAAATAAGATAATGATAAATAGTTAATCAATTTTGTTATAATTTTCCATTAACTGCATTGGAAGGGTGTCAAATTTTTGAAAATTGTTAATACTTACATTGGAAGTACATATTATCATTATCTGTTCCCGAAGGACGAAAATTTTGCCCTTCGACAGTCATTTGTGATAGGCATTTGCTCTGACTAGCTATAATGATTGCTAGAACTACTTCCTCCCTAGTCAAGTAATGTCGAGAGACAGTGACATGACTCTCCAGGCACAATAAGGCTCAGCTGAGATGAGTGCCTGGACATACAGGGATTGAGGATAATGAGACAGCTGATCAACTGGCCAGGAACGAGGCAAATACTCCGTTTTATGGTACAGACCCTGTCCTGGGGATAACCAGTGGATCAGAGCGTGCAAGCTAATGTAGATTGACTACGAAGAAACATGATGGTGCTCTGGGCTATGCACAGTAAAAGGATGATGTCAAAAATGTGTGTAGGGAGGACTAAAGTGACCCTTAGTCTGAGTAGGAACCAAATTTTTCTGGTCACGGGGCTATTGTAGGTTCAGGAAGCATGTGTACAAGGTGGGGCTAGTAAGCTCGGAACCCTTGTGCAGACTGTGTCAGGAGGAGAAGAAAACGCTCCCCCCCACCGGCTTTTTGATTGTGTACCAATAACCGAATTGCGACACAAAACCGTTAGTACGTTAAGATCTGGGGAGATAGTAACGCCAAAAGATCTAGTGGTAAAAGCCCTTAAACTCCTTAGGAGGGAAGCCTATGATGGCTGCGGGACGGGGTATAGCCCACCCGTAGTTGAAATCTAATCTAATCACTTTTATTTGAAACATTGTCCCAGAAAGTTATGGAGGGGGTTATGGAGAACAGTAGCGTTATGCTTTCCTCTAAAGTACCACTTCAGTATAGTATATGGTTTTACTATCTATATAATATCGGCTAGTATGGGTGCCGGGGCATAAGGGGATTAAAGGTAACAAAATAGCCGACCAACTGGCCAGGGAGGGAGCGAATACTCCCTTCTGTGGGCCGGAACCTGTTCTGGGAATAGCCAAAATCATGGCACGGGCGACTCTGAGAGAATGGACTCGGAGTGAGCATAATCGTCACTGGCGGCTAAGTACTGGGGCGAAACACGGCAAAATGGTCATGCCAGAGCTGTGTAGAAAAAGAACCAGAGACACCCTGGGTCTAAGCAGGTATCAGATTTCTCTGATAACGGGCCTGTTTACTGGGCATGGTAGGTTCAAGAAACATCTGCACAAGGTGGGATTGGTGGATTTAGAGCCCTTGTGCAGACTGTGTCAGGAGGAGGAGGAGGAGACAGCCTCTCATTTGCGTTGCAATCGGCAGATTGCAGTACGAGATCTTCGGCACGTTGAGACCGGAGGAAATCGTATTCCAAGAAGGACTGGTGGGGAAGGTTCTGGACCTAATGAAGAGGGGGCTTCCTCTACTAGGTTTCGAGGGGTTGGCACAATAAGCCTCAATGGGAGGCTGCAGTGCCTGGGTTTAAGTCCCCCCCTGCATCATTCTAATTCTAATAATTAGATTCAAATTCTAATATATATAATAGTAAAAAATTAGAAGTATTGATGAATTCTAAATTTTAAGAAATTCGTGCGACTATACATCGTGCAGTTTTTTTTTACTTTTCACAAACGGATATATAACGAGTTCCTTTAAAACTTTGAATGTAACGGTACAGTTTATTTGATTTGAGTACAGACACCAATTGATTGTGGTGCGGGGGGATCTTTCAGTTGGTTTAAAAAAACAACTTTGTAAATTACCGCTACACGACTTGTTATAGTTGAGGTAAGGAACATTGCCACCTATTCACAACTCAGTTTCACCCCGACCATTTATTTTTTATGCCTAGCCCAATGTGAAATTTTGTCTAAAATTGCATTCTATAAAATTTGTCAGTTAAATTATTAATTGGAACAAAAAAAAAAAAAAAAAAAGCCGTGAGTTTTCCGGTTCTTCAGATATTGACTTCCTCTTACTCCTTACAAGAGAGGAAGTGTGCGATCGTGCCAGATTTTTCGAAATTGACTTTCCATCAGACATACATGTTTTGGGGTCCTCTGAATACGAAAAAAATGTTTTTTAGCTTACTTTTTGTGTGTATGTGTGTAATAGAATATCTCAAAAATGAAAAGTCGCAGGAAGCTCAAACTTGGTATTCTGTTTAGGTACTACCACCGCATCAGACACGTAGATTTCGTGCCAAATTCAAATGTGAAACACTCACACAACTTTCTCTTACTCCTGTTCTCAAAATTATAATTGACAAAGGTTATAGTTTGTGTACCAAATTTAATAAAATTCTCGAAAACTGAAAAAAAATTGTTCAGTAAAAGCGCACTTCCGGCTTACTAATTTTCTTAAAACTTGGAATTTTGACCATCTATTTATTTTTAATTAATTTTGTGTTGGATGATAGAATTGTATAATAATCAACTATGATACCACTTTAGAGGAAGCTGTAACCCCAAACCTTCCCCTAAAAGTGCCCTTAAATGAATTTTCCCAGAGAAATGTTTTAAATAAAAGATATAGATCATTACATGTTTAGTTTATATACGAAGTTTCAAGAAAAATCGTTGGAGCCATTTTTGTGAAAATCGCGAAAAAGTGAAAAAAAAAAAAATCATTTAGTAAAGTGTTAAAACAAAACGCACTTTCGGTTATCCGATTTTTTTCAAAAACGGAATTTCAACAACATATTTAATTCTAATTAACGTTATTTAGTTGAAAAAATTGTCTAATAAAGTGAAATAGCAGTTAAGATGAAAAAACCTAACCCCAACCCTTCCCTCAGAAGTGCCCTTAAATGAATTTTCCCGGAGAAATGATTCAAATAAAAGTTGTAGCTGTTAGTATGTGTGGTTGATATACCAAGTTTGAAAAAAATCGTTGGAGCCATTTTTGAGAAAATCGCTAAAACGTAAAAAAAAAGAAACTAGTAAAGTGGACTTCCGGTTGAGGAATTTTGACAGATGACCCACTGTCGGATCCAATGGTGATAACTAAACGGAATATCAAGTTTGAACTTTCTACCATTTTTCTTTTTGAGCTATGTTATTCACATACATACACACACACCACACACACACACACAGACCATTTGCTAAAAACCACTTTTTTTTGGACTCAGGGGACCTCAAAACGGATATTTCCGGTGAAAACTCAATATCGAAAATTTGACACGATTACAATACTTCCTCTTACTAGGAGTAAAAGAAAGTAAAAAACGTCTCCAACGATTTTCTTTAAACTTCGTATACAATGTACACACATAAATACTTATCACTTTTATTTGTGACATTTTCCCACGGGGGAAAGTTGATTTTTTTGGGGGGGGAGGTTCTGGGCGACAATAGCGTTTTAAGCATTCCTGTAAATTTCCACTTCAATATAATATATGGTTTTTACCACCTATATAATATTAATACATATTTTTGGTGTTCGTTACGACCGCTGTATTCAATGTTGAAAATTGGATAACGTACACCAAAGACAACAATATTGCTGAGACCCTGAAGAAGGCAATAAATTTGCCAAAACGTCGGTAGAAATTTAAAAAGAGTTCTTTTGTATGACCGAACCTCAAAATCCAATTTTCAACATTAATACATATTAGAAATATTGATAAATTCCAAATTTTGTAGAAAATCGGTCAACCAGAAATGTGATTTTATTTCCGTTACAGAAAGGTTTTCGAGTCTGGGGGGGGGGAATACAAAAAACTGAATAAAACAGTTCAGTAAAGTGCAAAACTTTACTATCTACGCCGTGATATAGCATTTTAACGAACTAGCAAGGTTGAACTATCAACGATTTGACTAATTTTGAGTTACGCTGAGCCCCTTCCTTCCTTCCTCCACAGATCAATTGCCACTTTCACGTTTTACGCTTAGGTTCTTTCAGATCTGAACGTATTTGAAGAAAAAAATCAATTTTGGAAATTTTACACGGTCGAATTGTTTCCAGGCCAGTAAGTGAAAGAGAACAAAACCTGATAAAGCAAAACCTCTCCTTCCTTTAAAAACGCAAATATATAGATATATATATATATATACTTAAGTTATAAGAAGAATTGGATATACCAAACGGTTATATACTACATAAAAATATTGGAATATGGATGGAGGGTAGATCAAAAGAGTGTAGTGTATACTAGTATAGTGTTGTAAGTCCCCAATAGAGATATTGAAATTCCGGCAGAAGAGGGCCAATTTCCTATGGTTTGTACAACAGAGCTTTCCACTTGTTCTACTATAACAAAAGAATACAACTGTTTTATTCTCACAATAACAGTAAACATGAAGCAATGTTAGGAGAAGAAGAACCTGGGATACGTGGGATGGGCGGGTGAACGGTTTAGGGAAGTACCGCCAGCGGCATTGGGAAAGTGAAGTGAAATCTCTTTGGCCAGGTTAATTCTTAACCACATGTGGAGGCATCGTAAAAAGGGAACTGATATTGGAAATGTTTAGGATTTATTTCACCTGGACTTAAACTATAAGAGCACCATACACGCTTTCCTCTATATATATATATATATATATAAGATGACATTGTATTATGCAATCTTCTCTCTCTGTGTATATTAAAAATATTGTTGTTAGCAATACTAAAATTACAATAATACGAAAATACATTTCAATAATACAACATTATCATCAGCCTAACTTGATGAAAATATTTCTTACGCTCTAATTCAATTAACCACATTTTTTGACCCTTGAGGGAACTGTGACATGTTGAGGGATGTTTGGGATAAACGCCAAACACTCAGAACCCATGGGTAAGTTTTCCAGCATCTTTCAGGCGGATATACACGCGATTGGAATAAGCGTTCAATTTTATCTCGATAGAAGATATTGGAGGAACCAGGAGACTGTAATCCTTTCCGATAGTCAGACACTGAATTCCCATGTTTTAAGCTCCAAAATGGTTTGGGAATGCCTAGGTAAGTTGGGACCTGGACAGAGAGAACAAAGTCACCCACTTTTGGGTGCCAGGGCATGTTGGTATTGAAGGGAATGAGATGGCCGACGCTCTGGCAAGCAAAGGTGTTGTAGCTCCAGTAAATGGGCCTGTACTTATTAATGTGGGACCAACGAGAAGAGGAATTCAAGAAGGAGGAGGAAACAAGGAGGTCCAGACTCTGATAATCCCTCCCAGGCCTGAGGCAGGCAATCTGTTTGGGGAATTATAACCGGGGGAAGTCGAAAGCATGCATCGGCCTCAGTAAGAATAAGCTACGCATTCTTACAGGTTTGTTATGGTTGGTTCCGCAGAGCTAGAAAGCATCAGGGATATTCTTTTTATGGCCATCGACCGGTTTCGGGCGTTCGCCCATCATCAGGATGCGTTTGTCAAACAGGTGATAACATAGATTTGCACAAAGCAAATTTAGTTTATACACTGACTGGTCCTTTAAATGTTCCTATTATGGCCTAACTAGGCCAGGAAGGGGGAGGTAGATGGTACCTGATTGGGAAAAAACACTTGTTTGGGTCTTTAAAGGGATACAATTTTCTTTAAGAAAAATGGAAACATCCAATACGTGGGAGTCTTTATCTTAAACTACGTTGTTTGTGGGAGGTTTCCTTATGGTGCATTATAGACTCAAGGATGAAGCTGGGCTTGGAGAGTGACAGGATGTGCAGATTCTGTGGGGAGATGGAGGAAACTTCAATACATCTCCTAACGGACTGCGATGCTGCCATTCAGAGAAGATTCAGGAACTTGGGTAGTTACCAGGAAGAGAAGGGGAACATACCCTGCAGGATATTATTATTCCTTAGGGATCTTAACCTGGTAGGGGCGGGTGCTGTAGTCTAACCTGCGGCATCGAGGGGCATAGCACAATAGTTCGTGTGATCGCGTGCAACGAGCCCCTTTACCCACCCCCGCAAAAAAAAAAACGCATTTCTTAAGGTTCTCTAAAGTATTGGAACAAAATTGCAAATAAATGAAATGAGGAAAGACCTATCAAATTGCAAAAAATTATTACCTCAGAGGAGATATTGCGGTCGAGCTAATTTATGAAATTTGTAACTGAAACATAGATTCTGAGGTCACTATAAAAAAAAAAATTTTGGTTGGTGTGTAACAGTCCCACAACTAGCTCTTATACCAATTAATACAATTTAATTAATTAACAAATTGTCATTAAAATTGCAACGTTTACAATGTTTTTGTAGGGTCATAAAGAAAGATGTTATGGGTTATAACATACTGTATACCTGAACTAAATTGTATACCTGAACGTGATCAGGAGCTAATCGCATAATAGATACATGTGAAAGATGTAACTGCCATTAGTGCATTTGCAAAATGTAATAAAAGTTAATTTAAAAAAATCTGATGTGAAACATCACACCACTACAATGGTACTACAATTTACATAGTTATAATTTGACTAATTCCCTTCAAACATATAATTCTTACTAGATATTTAGTTGCTTTCAATTTATACGAATGGGAAAATCTAAAAATTTTAAAACGACTTTTTTGAGAAAAGCACATATATGTCCATTCCAGAAAGTTTCAAGCAAAAGTGATAGATTCCTTGTCTGTAGTATACCAACTTTAATGAGAATCCATCGGTGTTTTAATGGAGAAAATTGCAAAAACGAAAAAACAACTGTTCAGTAAATGGTATACTTCCTGGTAGAACGAATTTTATCCTGAAAACCTTATTGTCCAGGTCCTCGGTTGGAACTTAAACAAAATAACAAGTTTGAACTGTATACGATTTTCCATTTTTTAGTTACGCTCAACCACCTACACAAAGTTCAATTTTTTTAAATCACTTTTTCGGACTCATTCCTGTAGAATGTATATTTCCGGTAGAAACTCGATATCGAAAATTTGACTCGATTGCAATGCATTCTCTTACAGCAGGAAAACTGTAAGAGAAAAAGTAAAAACAGTAAAAAGAAATAAAAGAAAATATCTTAGTTCAAATATTCACCGCAAGGTCGCAGGACTTTACTGTCACATTTCTATGTTGAATTGTTGTGAATAATATTGTGAATAATATAACTCCAAATTCTTGAGTGCAATAATTTATTTAGAAGATGAGTTAATTAAATTAAGAAATTTAAGATAATTAGGTAATGTATAAAGAAAAAATAGTGTTGGGCGCCAAGTTTTACTTAACCAATCATTTCAAAATCTATAGGCAATCTTATGGTGCAAGCAGTACAAACTTAGTTGAAAATTAGAAAACAGAGTCAGGGATATTTACAGCACATATTCTTAAAAATATAAAAATAAGCCAATACCTCATACTCAAGTATCTCAGTGCACAATGTACTCGAGATTTCTATACGAGTAGTTAATTATTATGGTTAGTACTTATATTTTAATGAAATTACAACAATAATCAGTAGAGCTTAGATTAAGAAGTTCGATTAAGGGCTTTTACTTGATTGATACTTTTTTGACTGATAAACTTTTATCGCCCAATCATTATTATTATTATACCAGGTGCCTGATAGCGTGGGACCTAAGCCTATATGGTTTATCCCGCCGATGCCCCTCATAACCGCTTAAATAGTCTCCCCCGGTGGCTTACCGCAGAGCTCGCTCTAGGGGCGGGCAACCCGGACATTTGTCCGAGACGCCATTTGGCTGTCAGTGTGGGAAAAATATTTTTGTGTTAAATATTCAAATTTCACTAATCGATTTTTTCGCTAAAAATTTATAGTGCGTAGCGTATTTATATTGTTTATGTCTTAAAGCTAAAAATATTTACTTTATTATTGAAAAATTATCGCAGAATTTGTAAAGGACGATGCTTGAACTTGTTTGAACAAGCATATACTTCTCTGAACAGAATAGCATTAGCACGCAAACAGAATGCTGCTTCAGCTTGTGTTTGAACATGCATAGACTTGCTTAAAAATATATATATATACACTGCTGGTAAAAAGTTTGGACCACCTAGAATAAAAATGTATTATATTTATTTTTGTTAATTTAATGATTTGTATGAATAAATAAAATGTCAGTAATTCAAAAATGTTATATTTAATCTATATACAATAATATAAGCGATAACAAATTCATTACAAAGTGTAAATCTTTCCCAAAAATAAATTTCGACTAAACGGCTTTTTCATCAAAGTGACCACCTCTCCGCTTAATTACTTCTCTTATAATTCTAGGCATTCTCTCAATCAATGTATTGATTGTTTCGAATTCAATATTACTCCACACACTGAACAGTATCTGCCACAGAGCATTTGGAGAATTAGGGCACTTGATACGAACTTTTCCACCTAGCTCATCCCACAAAAATTCAATTGGGTTCAAGACCGGGGTTCGCGAGGGC
Organism: Triatoma infestans; assembly: GCA_011037195.1. Taxonomy (NCBI): domain Eukaryota; kingdom Metazoa; phylum Arthropoda; class Insecta; order Hemiptera; family Reduviidae; genus Triatoma; species Triatoma infestans. The sequence continues at coordinate 66,283 of JAAEAF010014881.1, forward strand.
CATACCATATTGACATGTATTTTTTATCTTCTTTTTCCTCAAGGTATTGTCTACATAATTTGGAAGTATGTTTAGGATCACTGTCCTGTTGCATAATGATTTTTTCTCCAATCAATCGCTGACCGCAGGATAAGACGTGGTTTTTTAAAATGCTTTTATAATTTTCTTTTTTCATTATGCCATCAATACGGACGAGATCACCTATTCCATAGCCTGAAAAACATCCCCAAACCATGACAGAGTCCTCTCTGTGCATAACGGTGGGTATTATGCATCGTGGATAGTTTTTCTGAGCTGAAAGATTCCTCCAACCTTTCACTGTGAAGACTTTGTATTTCAAGCCCACTCTGAACGTTTCTTCTTGTTTGCACCCTTTAATAATGAATTCAGCGTTGCAACTCTTCGTATTAAGTTCGCTTGATAAAGTCGCCTTTGAACAGTTGAGACAGAAATTGGCATCGAACTTGTTTACTAACTTCCCCTCTGATTTTTGGAGCTGTGAGTCGTCTGTTGCTTTTACTTCATAAAATAATGGATTTATCCTCACCTGTCGTTGTTGATTTTGGTCTCCCGAAGCGGTGTAAATCTTCATGATCACCACATTTTTTAAACCGTTTGATAGCATGATGAACACCATTTTTTGAAATTTTAAGTTCAGCCGTTATTTTTCGTTCTGATTTCCCGGTTTTATGTAAATTTCAAATGGCACTTCTGTTAGCAACACTCGGTTCTTTAACTTTGTCCATTTTGTATGAATTTAAAAGAGGAAAAATCAACGTTGCAATAAGATGTACTCTTGAAGATATACTCGTAACCGTGAAGATACTCGTAAACGGCAAAATCCATCCGACAGTGCGAATTTACTGAATACTTTTTTTCACAACACTAGCAATATGCTTTTCTCTTAAGTATCGCTAAAATAACTGATGGCTGATAAAGTCTCGAAAATAAAACTTATGACACAAACAAATAATGCGAAAAATAAGATTCGAATAGAGGTTGTACAAGAAAAAAATTATGTTCCCAATCAAAATGATGCTCTGTTGTCAGTCTGCATTTTCCCTCATAGTCTAGATTTGACATCCCTAAATTTATTTAGTCTACTGCCGCGGTTTAGGAAAAAGAAATCTGGTATGAAACAATCACCCTTCATTCCTTTATTGTATAATTCATTTGCAAATAAGCGGTTAGTGGACATGTATTACAGATAAATAAAGGAGGTGAGGATTATACTATTTACTTAAATAAAATTGCATTGTATGATAGCAAGCTCTCTATCAATCTAGTAGCAATGCTTGTGACGGCAATTTGCAGGACAATTAGAGTCTCGGGATAGAACACCCTTCACAATTATTTGGAAGAATATTTTAAATCGATATTAAATATAATGAATACATGTAACTTAATAAGAGAGAAAATAACTTAATTAATTTTAGAGTCACACTTAGCCCCCTTTAACAAATAATTGAATAATTAATAAGACATACAAAAAGATAGAGCTAAGGAACAAATATAAAATTTTTCTTTTTTCTAACTGCTTTAAGAATGTAATTGTTGTAGATGAAGTTTATACTGAAAAATTGGTACTGCATTCTTATAAAACAAACAAAAAAAATTCAAATTTTACATTTTAGTTGAAATAAAAAAAGAAAAATAGTTAAAAACGAATAAAATTAACGTTTCTGAATTCACCGCCAGGTAACAGCACTTACTTAACCTAGAATTTGTAGTAGTTCAAATAATTGCCGCTAGAAAGCATAAGCTTATAGATATACAGAATTGTAGTTCCAAAATTTGCCACCCGATCACAGCGCCATCCTGTGATGTAAAAATATTTCAATAGTTTAAAATGCGTTCTTATGAAGGAACGGCTTAGCTTAATGGACTGCCCCCCAAAAAAACTAGGAAGTAGTGACACCTAGTGACAAACTATAGAACTATAAATAAAATTGATTTCTCAATAGGTGTTGTTATCTGGTGGCCATTTTTATAACTACAAATATACTAACTTCAATTAGTTACTTTATTAATTAGAAAACAAAACAAATCTGGTGTTAAACACTCTCACAAATTCTCTTACTCCAGTTTTCAAAATTGTAAGCGACAAAATTTATAGTTAGTATACAAATTTAATAAAATTCGTCGGTGTTTTTATGGAGAAAATCACAAAACCTGAAAAAATTACTTAGATGTACATACATTATAATTGGAAAAAAAAAAGCGTACACTTCATTTTTATAAATGAATATATTAATATATATTAATAAAATCCAAATATTTATTTATCTTTTTTCTACATTATATTTCTTTCGCAAGCTATTAAGATAATTCTTGGCACATTATTTGCCAAGATATTTTTCTGGAATAATGCTTGATATGATATTTTTCCGTCCTTTCTTTTTCATGAGAGGATTCAGATTTTTTACATTTGTTTTTCAGCAGGAAGCTATAGAGGGCTGTGCATATAAATATTATTGTATGTAATAACTTAGATACAATGGTAAAATGAGAAATTTAAGACTATTGAAGGATAGATTCAAATCGCAATCCATCCTATATAATCATTATTTTTATAAGCATTTATATGTAACTACCAACATACAGTTCAAGAACTTTTATCTAAATCTTGTCAATAAAAATTACAGTCTAATTTCATTTGTTGGTATTTGATTGAATATTGTATTTGATATATTTTTGAAAGCAGGTTCAAAATTCTTGAAATAGCTGGTCCAATTGCTTGAAACATTTCTTGAGAAATTTCATTCAATATTTATTTATTTATTGCCTAAAGAAATTATACATTTCTATAGCAAGAGATTGACCTCTGCTGAAAGCTGAACAAAAAATACATACATCACAAGAAGAAACACTACTCTCTTTGTTGTGAGGTGTTCTCAACTTTTATTTCCAAAATTATACATAAGTTTTCAAGTTTGATATGTTTTGAAGATTATTTAATAGTTTTTTTATTTTTTATGAAAGTAAACCAAAAAAAAAAAATTTTTGTAAATTAATCCATAGTTTTTTTTTTATTACATTCTGATCTTGGTTTTTGATTTTAACTTTCAAAAAAATACCTATTGTATTTATATGTTGTAGGTCTTGAAAAAGACAATATATTTGTCGAAACGTTGGCAAGAATTTAAGTTTTTTTTATTTTTTTAAAAAGACCGAAACTCACAATCCTTTTCCTTCATACAAGTAACGGTCGAGAAGGATCTTCCATTGACATTTTTGCCCACCGCACAAGTAAAGAATCACATAACAAGTAAAAGATCATCGTACAGCTCTTTTAGGATCAAATAAATGGGCTATTCCATTATAAAAAAATCCTGGGGTGACGATCATTGGTTACTCTAATTTGAGCTATCAATCTGGTTTTAATGATATTGCACCTGATATTTACATATTGCCAAGCGACATATCAATCTATAGTGGATGTTATATGAAGAGTTAAGTACTTCATTGATTTAGAGAAAGATTTTTCAAGTTATTAGAGACCACGGCCGCATGCTGCGCCTGCCAGATATCCTGCGCTCCTATAGAATAAAGCATTTCTCTCACAAGAGCCACCCAGTTGAAAGAATGTCAAAACCATCAAAAACTTCACAAGTCTTAGCATATCTTCAGAGGTGAACTGCTTTACATCGATAAAATCTTCAGCCAGAATCTTATAGATTTATTAAAAATCTTGGTTTTCATTTCTTAGATTAAAATACTTGAGTACTTCACAAATGTTTTAATATAATAAAACTGTTATTACACATAAAGTTTAAACATAGTTGCACAAATATACATATATAAAAGAAACATTATTTCTAATTTGTTTTCTTGTACCTACATCAGTTTTTTAATAAAACTACACTCTATAAGTAACATTAATATAATGTTGGAGTTTGCATTATAAAGATTTATAGCTGTTTAGTTCATTAAAAAAAATATTATTTCTTTTGTTGAAATTAATCGTAATTTTATTTTTCTTAAGATCTACATTCAGTCTTTTAACATTGCTAGGAGGGTCAACATAGAATACATAGGAATGCAAACATAGAACATTTCTTAGATTTTATTCGTCATAACATGCTTCTTTTCATTAATTCCGATCGGTTTCGAATTTTCAGCCGTTGTTAGGGTCTGGTTCAAAAAAGGTGTATTAATAAGTGAGTGTATCAACAAAATTTGCTATGTACAAGTCTATGTTATCACACTGTTTGACAAAAATATCCTGATGTTAGGCGAACGCCCGAAACTGGTCGATGACCGCAAAAAAAGAAGCAGGCTATCACGGAAAATATTTCTGATGCTTTCCAGCTCTGCGGAACCAACCACAACAACTATGAAGCCAGGGTGGCTAATTTCCTAAACAAATTACATTCTTACTGCTTTCCTCTTAAACAAAAACGTGTTGCATTCATTTTTATCCCATCCTGTAAATAACTAATAATAACTTCCTTCTTCAGTCGCCTCCCTGTAAATAATCTGATATAATTTGTTTAAGCATTGGCTTAAAATGAATATAAGAAAGTTCTTCTAAAGGTATGTTATATTCTTTAGCTTTGGACATGAAATCATCAAGCATATCATCATGAGCTTTTACCACACGGCCAAGTTCTAATTGAAGTATTTCAATTTTCTTCGCTCTTCTAGACATAGCTTGCTAAAGAGGGAAAGAATTATAATTTTAAAAAAATATAATATAATTTATTTTTTTGGAATTTCATATAAAATAATATTCTTACCTGCATTTTAGTATTAGCTTCATTAACTGCATTTGGATCTAAATTCGCTTTACATACTAATTGAGCTAACATTATTTCTTTCTTTTCATGTTCACTTTCTAAAAATGTAATTTTCTTCTCTAATGTTCTAATTTGTATAGCATTCTGTTTTTGAAGTTCCGTTATTAAAGTTGTATAATGTGTTTTCAATTCATTCATTTCAAATTCCATCTATATTTAGCAGTTGTTTAATTAAAAAAAAAAAAAATTAGATAAAAGATACGTGATAATTGAATGCGATACAGACAGTTTATGTAAACAGTTGGTATCTGTTTGCAAAAGAATACTGTGATTATTTATAGGTAATGATTTTAACATACTTTTTCAATTTCGGATTCAAGTAAATCACGCTCAGTAACAACTTTTTCCATTTCTTTTGAAAGAGCCGAATATCTTTTATGCATTTCCTACAAAATATACCTATATAGAAAAAAAAGTATAGAAAACCAAAACTGATTATATAAAAATTGTTTTATAAAAATTAATTTTTATACCTGCAAAGAAGATTTATTTTTCTTATTCAAAGATGCCTCTTTTTCTAATTCAAGTACCTTTTTGTTTGCTTCTTCTAAAGGTCTCGAAAGTGTTTTATTTTCTGTTTTTAGTTTAGCTACTAATTTATTAACTTCTTCATTTTCTGCTTTTAAAGAAATTAGTTCTTCCTAAAGTAATAAAATACAAAAAATATGATATGCCATATTTGATTAATGCACGATAATGCATTTGGGAGTATTTCCGGTGAAGTGAATTTACTATAACTTATGTGAGTCAGTTTCATGAATAATTTATTTGGATTAGTTTAGGGATAGGATAATTCCTGGAGTTTCAGTACCATATTAACTGATTAACTTGAATGTCACCCTCTCTTTTTTTTAACAATTTTCAGTGAATAAAGTAGTACCAAAAATGTAAACTATTTTTCTTTAATTGCACCGAAATTGAGGATCTCAATATTTTATTTCAATTGGAACATAGTATTATTTCCTCTTTATAGTTACTGGCGAACAATTTTTTTAATTTAATCTAATCTAGAACTTGGAACCTCCCTTAGGAAAGAAAATGCACTTAGACTGACAATGGCTTTTTCTTTCTACCCTCCGAATATACATATGTCACATCAACCTGTACCATTTAAAAACGCCCGAGGTGAAGCGAGGAAAATCTCCAATCCTAGATTCGGCACCAAATTGGAAGCGTTCAAACATAGTGCTCGAACTCTAAAATAAAGGAATATATATTTATATATTCAACAAGGAATCCTTTGCGTTAGCCTAGGAATTTTATAAAGTTTTCTTAGATGCATGTAAAAGTAGCTAACTAATTTACTTGAAAGACTCTTGGCGGACCATAATTCAAGCAGTTCGGTGCATTTTGAGATGTATGGGTACATGGGAATTTATGGGTGCATCAAGGACTATTCGGAATTTCGGAGAAAATAGAAAATAAAAGATAAAAGTCATGCAACCTCCATTGCCAGCTTATTTTATTTTTAAATATGAACTTTTAATTTGGTCAAATAATGTAGAACAAATAAGTAAAGGAGCTCCTAATTAAAAGAAGCTCCTAATATTTGTTCAATAATTTATTACTGTTATACCAAACTTGATATTTATGAATCATAAATCAAAAAAACTTTATTTAAATATTAAATTATTGATTATTTTTTTAAATTGTACCTTTAAAGCAGCTATTACGGCTAAATTATTGTCAATAACGTCTGTATAATATGTTTTCAAATCTCTTATGGCTTTCTTTTGAGTTTCACTAAGATTATTAATTACTTTATTCTTTCTTTCCTCTATTTCACTGATTTCCATTTTATTTTTTAAATCAAAATGTTCTCTAATTTTCTCCAAACGTTTTTCTGCTTTGATAACCATTTCTTTTATTTTGAACATAAATTCTTCTCTAATACCATAAATTTCTTCACTATGTTTCTACAACATAAAAATAAAACATCTACCACATTTATTTAATAAAAAAATAAATAAAACATTTAATATAAAAGTTTCTAAAATTGTAATAATAGCAATAATTACTTACTTTACTTCCAGTAACTCAATTCTTGAAAATAAGAAGAATGCAAAGAAACAGATATCCAGAAGGAATGAATACAATTACTTTTGGGAGAGAGAAATTATTTACTAGTTAAAACATTGTTTTTTTGCAGTGGTTTTTTTTTCAGCTAACATACCCTACTTTTTAAATTGTAATAGAATACTTTCATTAACAGTATTAAACTGTTATAGATGACAGCCTCCAGTGTTTCCCTTCCTTGTTGTGTCAAAAAATTTGAGTTAGCTCTATTGCTATAAGCCTATTTTACATATGTTATCTTACATTAAGTAAATATATAACGAACAGAAACATAATGCGCGTTTGCTTAGTTACTTACTTCTTGAATTCTTTTTCTCCGGGAAAACTTCCCTTTAAAAAATCTTAAAATTGAAATTAAATTGTATTTAATTAACTTAATAACTTACAGCTGTAATTTCTCTAAGTTTTTCTTCAAAATCCAGTTTTTCAGATACTATCTGTATTTTTAATTCTTCTTTTTCTTCTATTAAAACAGATTCTTGTTTTTGATAACCTTCTTGAGCGATTTTCAATGAAACCATATTTTCAGCCTACAGCAAATATGATCTTTACTTTTTTCTTCTCTTAGTTTTATTATGAAAAAATTAATTTAATTGAATGAACCACTGTGACATCCTACTTACCTTTACTTCCGTCAAATGACTTTGATGTTCATACATTAAGTGTTTGACTTTCTCATTAAAAACTTTCAATTCTCCTTGGTGTCTCTCATCAGCTTCTTCCAAAGCTCGGTCTTTGTTTCTTTAAATAAAAAAAGGCACAATTAAAGTAATAATAATAATAATAATAATAATAATAATAAATATTTTATTTAAATATACAGGGTTTGCAGACTCAGTGGATCAGCACTTTTATTAGGAGCTTGCTCGGAAATAATGGGACTTTCAAAAGAAAAAAAAATTAATTCTGGGGATGTAAGCTCCAAAAACTTGTGTTTTTCTTATGAAAACTATGTGTTTCTGGTACATTTTTTTTAAATACAGCTCCAATCTTATGCGAGGGATCGCTAAATAAAGTTTCTGCAACCATATTTAAAAATTTAGAGGCTTGTAATTTTTTGAGGCATTTCCCTGGCTTTATTCCAAGTTCTTACCACGCTCAACTTCGTCCCTAAAAACAGGTGAGCTATTAAAACCTGTAATTCTTGTTTTATCCCTTCAATCCATGCTGCCTCTGTCGAACTCTTTTCTTCAATGGACCCATAGTGTCACATAACCATACCAGATCAGTTTACTTATATAAGCCTTTATCAATATTCCTACTATTACTTCATTCATGATTCATCCATTCAGGTCTTCGATTGTTGGACTTACGCCGGAAATCATCCATAACTTTTACAGTCATCTCCATAACTATTAATTTCTTCTATCCTTCCGCGTTTACAGTTTCTATATTTTAGATGGAAGAAAATTCTCTTTTTATTTTCTTTAAATGTAATTCTTTCCTCATTTGAAGAGGAGCAACATTCTTGTTGCTTTCCCAATCCGTTTTTAAACCTTTTTTTTCATTTAGCACCGATACTTAAAATATTAACAATTTTTTCCATTTCAACTTTGTCGCCTCCGGCTTCCAAATTCTCCACGTTCCAGCATCTTCTACCACAACTTTGTTTCACAGCAATGTATGATCAAGCCCAGAGCACATTCTTATCCAAATTCTCATACTCTAAATCTTCTTTATTCCAAAACCGCTCAACCTGACTTCGACAAAACAAATTCACCATACCTCAATACAATACTTACTCACACCATTTCTAACATACTTAAATTTGCTTGGATAAACAGCAACCCTGCATTAAGTCCTTAAGATTTTTAGCATTTTTAATCAGGCTTAGCCTGGTAAAGATCCTCTGCAATTAATTTACAATTTTATCAAGTCATTTTAATAAAAGCTATTATACTAATAATATGGACGTAAATAAATACAAATTACTTTAAAGTGGTTTGAATTTTGGGGGAAAAAAGTTATAATTCTAAAACAGAGATTTTAGAGGCTAAATCAAAATAGAAAAAGCAGCTATTCTAATTAATGTAATAACAATAAAAAAAAATATTGCTTTGTTTCTAACCGTTGTATTATTGCCTTTTTTTTTGTACATTGTCTTTTGTCAAATTTGTATTTCACTAGATAAAGCAGTAAATAATTTTTAAATGTAGGATAATCATCTTTCTCTAAGAACACTGAACGATCTAAACCGAGATTGACAACATCATTTATCATGAAATAGAATCGAGTATCATAAATTGAAAACAAATAATAGGGTCTGTTTGAAAAGGTGTTTGCTTTTAAGCTCATGAAAGCCTGAGGTTCTTTAAGGGGAAATACTGCTTAACTTTTTAATTGCATTTACCTGCTTAAGAAAAACACGATCATGAATCAATCTATTTTATTTATCTACTTATCCAGAAATATCTGGGAATGACTAGTTTATTTAATTTGTTGAATGGAATAAGTAATAAATTCCTTCTTAGAAAATGTTTTTTACAACATGACAGTTTGGGGACTCGGATATAAAACGGGTTAAAAATTTTCAAATTTAACTTAATTTATGAATATTTTTACAGTATAATGTTGCATAAATAAATATTATTTTAATCATTAATATTGCACCTTAGCTCAGCTTTATTTTCTTCTTGTTGTTGCCTTGTAATTTCCCAAAAAGTTCTTAACTTATCTCTTTCTAATTGGAAAAAATTTCTTTCTTCTCTTTCCCTTTCCAGTTCTTCTCTAATTCTCAAAGCATATTTTTCTAGATGCTCTCGAGGCATTTCGGACATTGGTACTCCATCTATAATACCACCAGAACCACGACCTCCCTTACTGGTTTTACCTCCTTTTTTCTTAGGACCCTATGAGAAAAAAGGTAAACATTATTTACAATTTTACAACAAAAAGAAGTAATGGAAAAAAAATATTAGAGCATGAACTAAAGATTCAGTTTTACCATTATATGCGTATTTAATTTAATAAGTAAATGTTAGGAACTAAGAATTCTGAGTGTTGTTTATTTGTCACTTTGGTGATTTTATATTACTGGAAAGAAGAAAAATATAATAATTTTAATTTAAATTCTTTCATTCTTACGTTAATAGTTTTTATATTAAATAGTTATTGGAATAAATGCACTTTTTTCTCTTTTTTTTTTTTTAGTTCATTTAAAAATTAACAGTGCACTTTATCTGTAGAGGAATATTAACTTTATTTTATTTGTTTTTACTAAAATATTATATATGTCACATTTCTTCTGTCCTAGTAATATTTACAGTTAAACATTATTTATCAATTTAGTTTTAAAAATTTATTTTAAATATAGCGCCTTTTCATTTATTGGGGCGCTATTTACAAATACAACTATCTGGGGGGAACGTTACTCTCATCCTCTAACCAAACTTGAATGGTTCAGTCTATTAAAGGTAGTGTTAATATGTGTTGGAACATTAAGTTGGAAAATACCTAATGGAGTGTTTTTTTCATGTTATCGAATGTTCATTAATTATTTTTGCTAGTTTACTTTACGTAAATATATTCGGTAAGTTAGAAAGTTATAGGTTAGGATAGTGAATCAGGTAATATCAGCTCATTTCTTTAAAGTACAAAAATATTTAAGATGTAACGTTCCCATTAAATAATTTCTATAAATATTTAATTATTAATTTTTGTTGCAAAAATTAAGTCAATTGTTTTTTAAAAAAACTTACTTTATGAAAGTGCCAGAAACAATGTATCAGAATTTGGAAGAATTAAATGCTTCGGAGCCACTGTACAGTAAAATTCAACGTGTTTATATCAAGAATTCAGCTTGTGAAGAAAAACAGAGAGATATAAGAATTACCGTTGATATGAATTCAGCATTAAGTAAGGTTTCAAAGCAATTGCTTAACATATGCATTAGTGATGATGAAGATCCTTATTTTTATTATTCTCTTGTGTTAACTAATGATGATTATCAACGACTGAAAAATTTACAAGGATTATTAGTTGATTTTGATAATTTCCCTACCCAGGTTATAAGACTTCTAGAGCAATGTAAACAGAATGAAACCCATGATTCCAGGTTTCTTCTCCTTCTTGAAGAAGAACAAAAAGGTGAAATTAAAAGGACATTTTTGAAAATAGTAGAAACAAATAATTTTAAACACCTTTGTCATTTGGTCCTTCAGATTGAAATAGGTAACGATAATGATATTAAAAAGTTAATGCTTAAGAAAATTAAATCTTTAAAAGATCAGAGTAGCAAAGCAGAAAAATTAATTGCTAATTTAGAAAGTCAACTACGCAATAAAACAATGCTGCTTGAAACAACCCAAAGTGAACTGGCACTTGTACAACAACAATGGAAGGAAGATAGAATATCATTTAAAGCTGAAAGCACCAGGGAAATTACAGAAGAAACTGAAAAACTAAGAAAAATACAGTTGGATTGGCAGATCAAGTCACAACGAGAAAAATCAGAATTGGAAGAAAGATATACAAACGCACTGAAGGAAAAGGAATCTGAGTTATCCAGACTTCGTGTCGAGAATCAAATTCTTTTAGAAAAAAGAACAAATGCAGATGTTACTATCACCGACCAAGCTAGAAGAATTGATAATTTAGAAAAAGATTTAGCAAGTATTAGGGCAGATCTAGCAACTGTACGAAAACAGAATGTTAGACTCGAAGCTGATTACCATGAAAGAGATAAGGCTTATAACCATCTTAAAACAAGACTTGCCGTGGCTGAACAAGAATCAAAAGATAAAACTATTTTAACAAACAAATTACAAGAACTTTTAAATAATGCCAACGAACAGAGAGCAAGATTGGAAGAAATTGTAATTGAAAAAGATAGAAATATTCAAAGAAAACAACTAACCATTCAGAACGTATCAGATGAATTGATCAAGGCTAATGAAATTATAACTAAACTTCAAAAAGAAATAGCAATGGTAAATTCTAAATTAAGTGTTCGTACTAGTATTGCTTTAGAACAGGAAAAAGTGGTGGAAGAGCACGGTAAAACTATAGCAAAATTAGAAGAAGAAAATGAATTACGTGATAAGAAAATTGCTGCCCTAACTGAGGCTGAACAAACGCTCAAAATAACGATAAACGAATTGAAGGAATTAATGGAAAGTAAAGACAAAAAAATAAAAGACAACGAAAGAGTTATAGACTGGTTGAATCGTCGTCTTAGTGAACAGAACAAAGTTATTCGTGAAACCCCTCAACCAATAATGCAAGGGGGTTTTACAGCTTCATCTACTCCTTACGGCCAACTTAGAGCTTGTGAACCGTCAGCTTCCAGAGTACCATTTTCAATCATGAATTCAGGCATAAGTACTATACAACGACTTGAACAGCTACAGACACTTCCTGTTGTTGAAGAACAACCCAATGAAAATAAACTGGTTACTCCAACTGCACCACTGGATGGCAGCGGTGATGGAACATCTGATCATAAAGTCACTCAAAAAAATTCACCTCAAGAAAATTCTAAAAAGAACCAGGGTAGGAAACCAGCGACTAAAAAGAGTGCTGGCATTGGCTTTAGAAGAGTCTCTCCAACACAAACTACCCCTGTCCCTTCATCTTATTTCTTAAAGTAAAAACAAATTTATTAAAAACTATATATTTTGTATGTAATTAATTATTGTAAAAAATAATATATTTTGTATATTTGTATTAAATACAATTTTGTTTTATTTTAATTTTTAACTTTGGTTGAATAAATTCCTTAAATCAGTTTTGGTAACTGAAAACACGCTTTCCATAATAGAAAAATCTTTTTTTATATTTCAAACAAAAATTAGCGTTACTTATGATTAAATCTTATAAAAATCAGGATATATATATATGTTTCATTATTCGCAATTTAGCTTTTGTTTTGGCATTTTTAGTGTTTTTGTGCATAGTTCTTTTATTACTTGCATGCATATATTATGCACTTTGATGAAATCCTTTACTATAAGATTAAAGTTAATATGCACTTTAAAAAACTTGGAATTATTTTTAAGAAGTAATATAAAACTAAGACAAGATAAAAATGAATTTAATATTTTAGGATGTTATGGTCAAAAAATTGATGGTGCAAGCAATATTGAAATAATTGGAAAAGATATATTTTTTGAAATAGTTGAACCAGAAAATTTAAGGTATACATATAGGACGAGACCTGCCAAAAATTTTGGTACACAGTTTGTAAGTAATAAAGAATAATTAACGTTTATTACATTATGAAATGTTTCAAGAAAATATTTCCCTCCTTTTTCAAATTATTTCAGAATAATGGATTCTTAGCTAAGAATATAAAATTGGTGCCAGTAGATCCGCCTAATGGCTGTTCTTGGCCTAACAATGCTCATGAAATTTCTGGTAACGTTGCATTCGTTGAGAGAGGGTAAGTTTATTTATTGAACGAAGTAACAAAAAGGCTGATTATTTTTATTCTGAAAAAGAATCATCATATTTTTAATATAAACCTTAAAATCAGGTAATAATTTAATTAAAATTTCTAGGCAATGTTCATTTTTAAGTAAAACTTTACAAGCAGATCAAGCTGGTGCAAAGGCTATTATTATTTCAGACAATATGCCAAGTGATGAATTTTATACGGAAATGATTGATGATCTCACCGATAGAGAAGTTAATATTCCTGCCACATTTCTTCTTGGGAAAAATGGGTATGTAAAATTATTAAATAATAAGTGATATTTTGATTGAGTATATATATTTTGTACTTTTGTTTCAGTTTCGTAATAAGGAATACACTAAAAAAGCTGAATTTGGACCATGCAATAATCAATATACCAGTTAATGTTAGTTTTGTGCCTTTACCCCAATGGAAACAACCTCCATGGCTTACCTGGTAAAAGATGATGAATTTTATAATTAAAAAAAAAAAAAATATGTTTTGTACTGGCGAAGAATGTACCTAATGATCACAAAAAAATTAAATAATATTTGAACTCACTTCTTATTTAAACCGTCACTTTAATAATGTTTGTTCGTCGGTAATGATATACCAGAGATGTTTTCCGTTTCGACATATTTATTATGTTTCTTCAAATACTTATGTTCAGATTGAAAATATATCTTGAAATCCTAACCTTCAGGGATGGTATTGGTATAAGGGTTTTATTTTGTCAATTGTGATCATTTAAAATATTTGTTTTTATTTGTTAATAAATTTGTTTTTAAAGAGAGTTTTCCTTTTAGTAAATTTGGTTAGGTTTACCTCTGATAATATTAGAGGAACGCCAGGCCTTGACCTGTCCCCAAATGAAAAAACCTGAACAAGAATTTCTTTTACTGAAATTCTTAGTTCAGTTCTCTTCAGTATTATGTAGCATACAATATAATAAATGATAATTTTCAAGGATCTGTTGACTTGTCATCTTTTCTTGTGGAAAAGTTTCAAAAACATAATTGATAGTAATATTAAGAACAAATTAGTGACTATTTCTTCTGGTTTTATCGTCTGAAAATACACATGATACCAAATCAAAACTGGTAGGTTTCATATGAGTAGTTAGTATACCAATTTTAAAGATACATGCTGTTATCGAAATCTAGAAAATCATAGATTAGCAACATATTTCATTCTCATTAAGATTATATAGATGGTAAAACCACCGTCACATATGAAACTTTAAAGTGAAGTCTAACTCCCTCTTCACAAAAGTCATTTTTATCAGAAAATTTTCAAATCAAAGTGATAAAACATACAAAGTTTTAAGAAAATCAGTCGAGCCGTTTTTGAGAACAATCACAGAAAAAATAACAAATCCATTCAGTATCTTTGGTTCAGCGACCAATAACCTCCTGTGTGTTACCGTAACGACATATCAGACCTTTGAAAGGCCCACATTACCTTAGCAATCTATCAGTTCTAAGACTTGCTGTGCACCCATGTTTTATTATCGCAGCCCGTTAGGCATAAGGCATTTTAGTAAGCCGCAAAAAGACTTCAATCCAGTGATTGCAAAGCTCTCATTAGCAAGGCAATGCTGCCTCATTGTCCATAGCCTCCAAATGAGAAAAACCTTCAAAGATATTTTCCGTGATAGCCTGCTTCTTTTGGTGGTTATCGACAGTTTCGGGCGTTCGCCTATCATCAGGATGTTTTTGTCAAAGCAGTGTGATAATAGACTTGAGCAGAGCAAATTCAGTTAATACACTCTCGATGGCCACCAAAAGAAGCTGGCTATTACGGAAAATGTCTCTGATGCTTTCCAGCTCAGCAGAACCAACCACAACAACTATGGAGAAAAACCTTGTTTGTTATTTAGTCTCACCAAGATTTTCAGTCTCATAACGGCTTTGGTAAGACCTGGAAGGAATTGTTAACTTGAATGACTGAGAAAATTAAGAGAATGGAAACTTGTATCTCGGTCACTATGTAATTATCGCAATTAGCTCTGCGTGGGGACAGATTTTGTTTAATATATCTAATGTTAAGGAAATAAAGAAAGCAATTTTTCTCTTCAAAAATTTTCAAATTCCCATTTTTTACAATTTAATATTTTAATATTCATTGTTAATAGCTATTATTTAAATTTATACAATTTTACAAGTTTTACACTTGTCGTTTCCATAGCTGTTATTTAGTTTGGTGAATGTGTGCGACCATTTGGAAATATTTTCAAATACAAAAATTATTTCATGATTTGCTGAACTGGACAATGAAGTACTGCTTAGAGAAGAATTTTCAATAGTCATCAAGTAAATACATGTCTACATCTTGTATACGAACTGCCACCAAGCCTAAAGTCTGTATATCACTAATACTTCTTTTGATCACATATGTGGGAACAAATTCAGATTTTCTTGTGCAAAAATCTCTGAATTATTCTCCATGAGCTATGAGTTTGTTCATTTGTTTACACAACCAGGATTGACTAATGAAATTAATATCCAACGTTTACAAAATATTTTTTTACCTGAAGTTCTGTTCGATTTGGTATACTTCTCAGTCCTAGATTTAGTTTCTTCTTGTATAAGTAAAAGTAGAAATAACCGAAAAAACAAATGGATTGTGGAATTTAAAAAAAAATGAGCTAGCCCTTCTCAGGCGCATGTTAATGGAACACCTATTATCCCAGTCTCAGTGACATTGTTATATAGAATTTGAACAGAAATATTGTTTTTTTTCTGAGCCGATTTATTCTTCTAAATGAGAAGCAAACCTTCGATACGTTCAGCAATAATTTAAGACTTTTACAATAAAATATTTCCCGTTAACATTTACTGATTAATACAAATTCCCCATGGAGCCCATTCAGTTTTTTATCTTTTGCTCCATTTCTGTTAATATTTAGTCCTGGAATATTTTTTTTTTAATAAAATTTATAGCAGACACTTTCAAACAAAAGAAATGTACACTTTTAAAGTACATACTTAAGTTTTGAAGATAAAAATAAAACTTTTAAGTGGGAGATAGTAGCCATAAATTATTGTTATTATAAACTGCAGGGTACTTTTTGATGTATTTAAAGCTATAAATAGTAGAAACCAATTCCAAAAATATCAATCACTAAAATGAAAAAAAAATCTATGAGTTTATTAGTGATTGCTTAGGTTTTTTTTTCAACAAAAAAAAAGTTAATTTAATTTGAGGAGGGGATTTTTAGAGTAAAGATATGTTCCTTGATTAATTGACCCAGTTTTGTGTGGTGTTACTACATGTATTCTTTGCAAAGTAGATTTTCCACTTTTATGAGGTAGGTTTAAAAGTAATGTTAAAGCTGTAAAAACTATTCAATAATTTTAACTTCTTTTTTTTAAGTGCTGTATAAAGTCGTAGTGGCTACTCTGATTGGGTGTAACCCCAATAAAGTTTACATTAATGATGAATGTAGATAGTAAATACAGATTAACACGAAATAAACGCAGTGTCATGTGAATATTCAGTGTTCACATAAGTGACTTTTTTTTATTTTATTTTGTTGAGGTTGCACCATTAGTGGAAATTCAATTCCAGCAGTGTACGAATATTACACTTAGACTTCTACACTAGTATCGAATTACGAGTGAACATACGAGATTATTTCTAATATTATATTTAAAACCATAAGTAGAATTATGTTTTACTGTTATGTAATGTACAATATATATAACTGTAATAATGGTAATATTGAGTAATTTAAATTTACCGCCATCTTAATTTATTGCAAAAAACATATGATGTGAATATCAGCTGTGACAGTCAATATGAACTGTAAAAGAGAAAGCGGTCGTCCGCTTGTGGCTTTTAAGAGACTATTGGAGGACTTAACTTAGTACACGTTATCTATATTTTATTTCTTAAATCGGCGGTTTATTTTTCTCAATATTTTATCTGTCTGAAATGATAGGAGTGAAATTTAAGTGGGGTAGACAGAAAACCTCAGGCAGACGGGATGGCTACTATGGATGCAAATACTCAGGAAACAGAGTATTTAAGAACTATAGAATGGGAAATGATGGACAAATGGAAATTCTTTCCACTTAGCATGCTTAGTTCATTTTCAGTACGATGCAGTTTATATCCATTGACTTTAATCAAAACAAGATTACAAATCCAAAAACATGACAGCATGTATAGTGGTGAGTACGAGATACAATATATGATTTAAAATAAGACGTAAATTAAGAAAGAAAAGAAAACCATTAAAGAACATCAAAAAAGTAATTTTCTTGATAAATTTTGCTGATTGTATTGCTGTTGGGAGAAGAGGTTCATTTTGTTTACATTACTTGTACAAATTAATTAGGTCATTTTTTTGAAGGGATGAATTACAGTTTTTCGGAATTTCCTTTTCCTTTGGTTAAATACTGATATTTTTTTATATTTACTTAATAACTAAACCTAAAAATGTAAATCCTATGATTTGATTTTGTGTTTATTTATTCCTAATTATTATTAAATTTGTGTGTTTTCTCTCAGTAACTAAATATGAGTGATTTTTTTGGAAATTATTGTAAAACATTTTGCTTTTTACAGGACTGCTGGATGCAGGAAATAAAATATATAGAGCAGAAGGGATTAGTGGGCTTTATCGTGGATTTTGGGTTAGTTCTATTCAAATATTTTCAGGAGTTTGCTATATTGCCACATATGAAAGTTCCAGGCACTTGCTTAAACAATATGACGTTTCTTCGAGTGTGAAAACTCTTTTAAGCGGAGGCGCTGCATCACTCGTTGGACAGACTATCATAGTACCTTTTGATGTGATATCACAGCATCTTATGTTTTTAGGTCTTGCTGATTGTAGAAATGGAGGCAAGGTTGGTATTTTATTTGAAACAAGTTTGAAAATTAATTAATAATTAGTAACTAAATTGGCACATAATTGAGCGATTGGGAGTAATAAATAAAACTTGTTTCTGTTTTATGACCAAATATATGTACTAATAAAAGTTTATGATATGATAGATTTTCCTTGAGCTGTGGCCAGTAAAATTATTATTTTTCATAAAGAAGTTTTAACAGTAATTATCTCTTCCACTACTTTTTACTTTTTCAAGTATGTTCAGATGGATTTTAGATTTAGAAGTAATTTTTTTAATTCTTTCCTCATTATCGGGTCTGAAATTTTTTTTCTCCAGCAGGATGTAATAACATTTTTTCACTTATATTACTTTCTAAGAGTGTTTTTCATAGTAAGAAATGATTTTCTGCCCAAAAATACCTTTCCTAAGATGATCTCATTTCAATCCCAAGGACTTTCCGTCTTATTTGCATCCTTTTTATTTTTTTATTTGTATGTATATTGTAAAGAATTTAGATTTATAATGTAAACTATCTATTTCAGATGGTTATAAATCCATTAGGTTTAACCGTAGATCCATCTAGATCGAAGTTTCGTACAACATTAGATATAGCGCAAATTATATATAAAACAGATGGCATTAGAGGCTTTTACCGTGGCTATGTTGCTTCAGTTTGCACCTATGTCCCAAATAGTGCCCTTTGGTGGACATTTTATCATTTTTATCAAGGTAAAATATATTAATTTTATTTTGTAAATATCATAAATTTGTGATATTATTCTGTATTGTTATTGAATACGAAATCATTTATTTACAGACCAATTGTATCGAATATTTCCGGCTAATGTATCTCATCTACTTGTTCAATGTTTTGCTGGTACTTTAGGCGGCTTTACGACTACGTTAATAACAAATCCAATGGACACAATACGTGCACGGCTTCAGGTAAACTTCTCTAATATGTGCTTTCTTGTTGATATATTATATTGAATATTATTTTATTTATTATAAAGATTAGTATTTGATAAGAAACAATTAAACTAAACGCATAACTTTGAAACTCTTTTAAACTTAAGTGATTGTAGTTTTAAATCAGCAGGGTTAGCCCTTATTACTTCCATCTCAGTTGTCCCTTTGGCTCATACATTAAAGAAGAACGAAAAAATTATGTTTTTTTGTATTGAATGAAACCCATGTATTTTAATGAATGTAATCCATGTTGAAATGAATTCTCTTCCAAAAGTTTTTATTTATTCAATCAGGTTACGATTTTCGTAATGTTTGTCCATTTGTTCAAGTTTGATGTTTTTTCTTTTCTCTTGTGTTACTAAATACTTGCATTCATACATAACATTCATTCTCCTCCTGTGAACTATTTTCCGAATCCCAAATCGACCTATTTTTCATTTTTTAACAAACTTTAAGGACACTTGTAGAAGTGCCGCACAAATCTTAGTATTCTGTCTTATTAGGCCGGTGATTTTGCCAGCTGTTTAGTTGTTTTTTTTTTTTCACCCACTAATATTGAACTATAATAATACAACAAATTTTATAATTTGTTTTTATTATCCTTTCTTGAAGGTCTATTCTATAAAAATTGAAAAACCTAAGCTATCATAGTTATTTCTTAGAACTGTTTTGGTCAGTTTGTTACTTGAATAGGTAGATGGATTTCACAAAGTATCTGATTTTTTTTTCATTAAAGTATAGTTCTTTTTGTAGTCATTGCCGCATTTACACTTTTGGAAAATCTAATTCCAATATTATTTAGACATCTTGAACAATCTAGTCTGAGACCCTCGTATGACCTTCTCTTATTTTCTTTTTCATGGAACTGTCATATAAATGAGACCATGTTCTTCTTTTAATTTAATGAATAATTGACATAATTTTTTGTGGTTTTAGACTAATTGTATTGAGTATAATTTTTTTTTTTTGCTGAGGTAGCTTCAAGGAACAGATTTTTTAGCCTTCAAATTTCTTTTATTTTATTAATTCTTACATTTACTTGACGTTTCAGCGTTTTTTACACCATTCTCAATTGTATTTTTTATTATAATGAGGTACTGTGAAAAATATAAAATTAATTATACTGAAATATTAACACATTTGATACATTACCTTTTAATTGATATTATCGTCTAACCATTCATATTCTGTATCACGAATCTGTATAATGTAGTGTAGCTTTAATCTTAATAATTAGTCGTTATGTATTACTCTCATCATTGTTAATTGTTAAAAAAAATTACATTAACGATTTTATGTCATTTTAATTAAGTTTATACACTCAAATATTTTATTTTTTCTGATGAGAGAAATAAAAATATAACATTTGATCATATATGTATACACAAAAAATTACTCTAGAGAATAGCGTGAAAAACGCCGAAACAACTAGGAAATGTAAGAATTAGTGAAATAAAAGAAAGGTAAAAAATTGGTTTATTGAAACTATTGATCACTAATTTTATCATGGTACGAATATCAACATTTTAAATATAACTAAAAATTGAAAAATATATATATACATGCATGTATATTTTGTTTTGTTTTATACTTTGTAAGAAAGGGTTTAAATGAGGCCCCCGGCTTGCGCCTAATCTTAAATGCATCCATTACAATGTGAGCGTTGATGCATTATTTTTAAAGCATGCCACAGCGATTTAGTCAAATTCACCAAAAAACACATACGTCCTGTGTTTTTGTTTTAAATGGTTCTAATCGGCATTCTCAAAGTATAACTACAATATCCTGATGATGAATAGATCCTCGCAACCAGTCGTTGTCTTCAAAAGGGGCAACTTTACAAGAAAGAAAACTCAAATTGTTCCCTTTTTCTTTTTATAAGGGAAATTTAGTAAATAAGTTTCCTATAATCTTCGCCGTTGCGTAATATCAATTTTTTTTCCTCTTCTAAAGGTGGAACGAACAAATTCATTCTTCAAAACATTGAGAGGTCTGTGGAGTGAAGAAGGATTTTGGATGTTTTCCAAAGGATTATCTGCACGTCTTGTACAGTCAGTTTGTTTTAGTTTTTCCATAATACTTGGTTATGAAACAATCAAAAGGATTAGTGTAAAGGATGAATTTAAAAATAAAGTGAAATGGTGATTTTTTTTTGTTTTTTAAATTAATTTATTTTATAATATTAGATATTATATCATCGACGTTTGATTTTATACATATATATATATATATATATATATATATATATAATATATATATATATAGTAATACTAAATGTATTTCTCTCAGATAGGAAGGCCATTATTTTTTCTGTATATATTTGTAAAAAATGTCGAAAGAGATCAAAGATTAAAAATATAAAATAAGAAGGGGGTTTAAAAAAAAAGTCTAGCATTCCTCAAAACTTAAAACGTCCCTAAAAAAAAAAATGTTCCACTTCAGCTTTGCAAATTGTTGTAAAGAGTATAGAAAATTTTCTAGAAATGAAAAATGAAACATATAATGTGTGTGATAATGGTTATTTGAAATTTTAAACAGAATGATGCAAATATGAAATTTAAACATATAAAGAAGTTAACTTGTATACAAAAAAAAAAAAAAAAAAAAAATAAGAATATTATTCCAAAACATTTTTTTTTAGAAAAAGCTATTATTTCTAGAAAATAAATTATTTTTAACTTTTGTTAGTTTATTTTTAATTTTATTTATTTTTTTAACTGTTTATTGCTCAATAAAATGAAATAAATGAGCACATTGTTTTTGTTTGTTTTTTTGGCTATAATTTTTGGGGGTAAAATATTATAAATTAGTGTAATTAATAATGTGAGCATAATTATCTTAAATATTTTAGAAGCACCATTAGTTGGAAATTTGTTAATATATAATTTGTAAATTATTTACTTAAATTTGTAGATAATTTGGGAATAATTACATACAGTAATATAGAGGTAAATATTTTTTATTTTAATAGTATTTTAATTGGAAATATAGAATTTATATAAATAAATATATACAAATGTGCAAATTGTTAATTTTTATATATATATAGCTCTTCTGATTTTAGTTCCTAGTTGTACATTGTACAATACTGTCAGTGAGCGGAGGAGAGACCATGCAGAAAAATCTTAGGAATTATTTAATATAATTTGTTTAGTATTATGGATGAAAAAAAATATATAAACTTAAATTTGATATTTTGAACTTTTTCCATTTTATTCTTTTTTTTTTCTTATCATCTTGAAAAACTGGTGCAATGTTAAAATTGAGCAAACATGAAGGCTAAAATCTTAACTGCAGTTTTTTTTTGTAACTGTTGTTTATATAGTCCATCAAAATATATCAAACTTTTTTATTTATTCTCTTTGGTTGTACAAAAACCATGCATAAAATATATATAATCTTTTATTTTTTTTATTATTTGTCCTATTTTAGAAAATCATAAAATCTGGTAAGAAGAATCACGTATACTATTTCTACTACTGCAATTCTCCCATTTATAACGTGGCTGTTTTAAAAAAAAAAAATTGAGATTTCACTGAACTTATAAATTCCTTTAGTGTTATAAATGACAGAACCGTACTCTATATTATAACAGCAATTTTTTTAAATAAAATCCTAAAAGTCGACGGATTCTGACCAAAACCTTTCGTTTCGGATTCTGATGACATCTAAAGGGGAACATCCTGCAAGTTTTATTTTTGAATTTTGCCATTCGTGGACATAAACACATAATTTTGACTACATCGCAATACCTCCTTTTAAAGTAGAGAGAAAAAGTATAAATGATGCTTACTAATTAAGAAGTAGGTTTCTTAAAAGAGGAAAGTTTTCGAATTAATATCTTTTTGTTTGGTATAGTTTTCTTATTTATTTCATTGAAGACGTTTAGAGCTAATAAAAGACCATCTGTCTTAGCCTGATTCTTTATCCAATTGGCACTGAAGTTGGCTGAAGACGTCCTTCAGCCAAAAGAAATCGAAAACGGGTAAAAAAAAAATTTATATATATAAGCAGGCCAATACTAACACTTACAATTATTGTCCATCATTGCTGACCCAACCTTATTACAATTGTTTTGAGTCTTTAAAGCTGGTACCCTAACTGTGTAAATAGGGTTTAAAAAATTAAAATCTGTGGCAGAGTTTAAGAGTTATGCCCCCCTCCTACTTCAGCTGCAATAACATTCATTTATAAGAGGAAGTATTTGTGATCTTGGAAATGCTTTTGAAATTCCAACTTTTTGCCCCGGAAATACATGATTTAAGGAATTCCCCTTAAATATTTTTAGTAAATGCTGAACTTGGAACAATATAACTCAAAAGATATTCAAGTTTCTAGGGAGGGCTTAAAGTAAGCTTTAGTAAATCCATTGCTAACATAATTTTTTTAAGAATTGACTGACTGACTGGACTACCCCTGTAAGGGCGTAGGATTTTTTTTTTTTTTTTTTTTTGGACCAATTTGTTAGCTCTGGGGAAGCGGCGACGTTACGTTTTACCTACATATTTCGTTACTGCTATGTTTTTCAGTTCACTGTTATTTCAGTATAATGTCAACTAAACATTCAGTGGAAATTCCAATTTAAGAAAAAGTGTGTCAATTGTAAATGTGAAAATTGTAGAAAAATAAGCTTTTTCAGTTATTTTATACATAGAAATGTGTTAAATGGGAACAACATTCATTCCAAAATGAAAAGTTTACTTAGTTAACTTAATTTTAGTTTATACTTTGGTTATGTAGTTTGGTTCTATAAAAAGTCACAGTCAGTCAAAATGTTAATTTTTAGTTTTTATCACTTATTCAAAAGACTTAATTAAATTTAAGTTTCTTCAAATTTATTGTTGTTAATCTATTATAATTAGGGGTTCTGTAAAATTATCTCTGATGAATCATTTCACTTTTGCATGACAATAACACGTACATTACACTAGGTAAGAAATTCTTGGGACTAGTAACAACTTATATTTCAGAATTTGGTTAACCATTGAGTTAAATATATTTTTATATTTCATTTAATAGCAAATAGAACACAATAAAATCAAAAAATTTTATAGAGAAATAATTTTTTTAGATATCTTATAATTCGTTAGAAAATATAAGAATTTTAGTCTCTATAAATTATTTAAAACCTAAAAGTTGAAAGTTAAAAAATTGCATATAGCACAACGAAAATAATTTAGATAAGGAATCACTATAAGGAACAAAAAGTAAGTTTAGCAAATAAATAATTTATATTTTGAAAGTATTTATGAACAATTATTTTACAAACTGAAAATTCATTTTGTTCTATTAAAAAATAAATAAATAAATAAAAATGATGTAGTTTAGATTTAATTATAAAATAAATACATTATCAATTAATTCACTAATTAGTAACTTCTTCCAAATAAACAATAATACTGTGGTTTCATAGTACAAGCCGGATGTATACATTTGTCTTCGGAAGTAATTTTCGCAGGTTGTTCAAATGGGATGCACAAACTTTTGGCACCCATTGATGGGGCATTAGTATCAACGTCTGGATCATTTTTTGCACTTTCATCTTTGATTTTACCTTCACAATCAATACTACCACAAAATGGTGATAATAAAATATTTTTCATATCCAATTGTTGACAAAATGTATTCCAATCTTTACAAACGATCATATGTTGTTTCAATTCAACAGTAGCTTTGGCTAACAAATCAGATTGTATTGCATCCAGCAGTTTTTTAATATCATGTATAATATTATTAGTTGGAATTGTTAATTTCTGGCCATTATCCCTCCGAACTGCCACTATCTGCTGTTGTTTCATGTCCTTAGGTCCTATTTCAACACGTATTGGTACTCCTTTCAATTCCCAGTGATTAAATTTCCAACCGGGAGAATAATTGTCCCTTTCATCAAATTCACAGCGTACATTATTTTCTATTAGCATTTTACATGTTTTATTACACACATCCAACAACTGTTCTTTATCATTTTCTTTTAAGCTAGCTGTTATTCCGCATGGGATTATGATCACCTGAACACTTGCCACTCGTGGTGGAAGTACCAATCCCTGATTATCAGCGTGTACCATTATAAGTACGCCGATAGTTCTGGTTGTAATTCCCCATGAATTTTGATATATATATTTTTTCTCCTGGGTCACTGGATCTTCAAAAACAATTTCAAACATTCTTGAGAAATTTTGACCAAGATGATGCGATGTGCCACCTTGAATTGCTCTGCCACTAGCAGAAATGTATGCTTCTACAGTTAAAGTAAAAACACCACCAGCAAACTTTTCTTTCTCAGTTTTTCTACCTTTAACAACTGGAACGGCCAACAAGTCTGTGTAAACTGATTCATAAAGGTCTAACGCAGTGTAAACTTCGGCTTCAGCTTCTTCATAAGTTGCAAAAGCAGTATGTCCCTCTTGCCAAAGAAATTCTCTTGTTCTCAGAAAAGGTTGGGGATGTTTAAATTCCCATCTCACTACGTTGTTCCATTGATTCAATTTAATTGGAAGATCTCTGTATGATTGTATCCATTTTGCAAAAGCAGGATACATAACTGTTTCACTAGTTGGTCTGATTGCAATCGGTTCAGCAAGATCACTATCACCAGATTTTGTGACCCAGGCAACTTCTGGAGCGAAATCAGCGATATGAGTCTTCTCTTTCTCTAATACTGCTTTTGATACAAATATTGGGAAATAACAATTCTTCACACCCATCTTTTTAATTTCTGTATCTATAAAATCTTTGATTGATTCCCAAATGGCAAACGACCATGGTCTAAGAATATAACAGCCGCTTATGTCGTAATATTCAATCAATTCAGATTTTGTAATTATTTGTGAATACCAATCTGGTAAATTTTCTTCCTTTTTGGCCTCCAATCCTAATCGAGTGATTTTCTTCAATGCAGTTTCATTCTCAATTTTGTTTTCTTGTTTGGGTGTTTTTACTTTTTGTGGCTGTGCCTTTTTATTTGAATCATCATTAGTACCTTTGCTTTTTTTATTTTGTGCTTTGCCTTCAGAAGGGAAATCTTGTCCGGTTAAAGTTTTGTAATCTGATTTTAGCTGTAACAATATTCCTATTGCTTCATTTAATTCTTCCTTATTCGTATTATTTGATTTCATAACTCTTACAATGTTACCTTGATCCTTTATTTTAATAACCAGCGCTGCTACATCTGAATTTAACTCAGTTTTATTTTCAATACTTTTAGCTTTTTCTTTTTTACCTTTCTCAGTATTATTTTCGGGAACCCAATCTTTGCCTGTACAAGATTTGTAATCAGCTTTCAGTGCCAGAAGTATTTTAACTTCTGCATCGATTGCTGCTTTTTCTACTAGATTGGCCTTAAGTTCTCGCACTTTATCACCTTGGCATTTTATTTTATGGGACAACATAGAGGCATCAGTAGTTTTCAATTCATTCTCTTCAATCTTTTTTACATTCAAATTTGGTGTCCAGTCTCTACCAGTAATGTTTTTATAATTAGCTTTCAAATGTAATAAAATTTTTACTTCTTCATCAATGAGATTTTTATCAGATTTTTCAGCCTTTAAAACTCTGATCTTATTACCAACTTCGGTAATTTGTGCTAACAATTCATTTACCTCTGAAGAATTTTTATCGACCGATTTAACTTTTGGTGTGGCGTCTGGTTTCCAATCAGTTCCGGTTAAAGATTTATAATCAGCTTTGAGTTTCAATAAACATTTTACTTCGTCATCTATAACTGCTTTTTCCACTTTGTCCGCTTTCAACTTCCTAATTTTGTTTCCCACCTCAGTAATCTTCATAGATAATTCTGTACTATCAACTGGTTCTTTTATTACAGCAACCTCGGAAACTTGATTAATAACATTATTATCAGAAACGGTTATACCAGGTTTCCATTCTTCACCAGTCGCAGCTTTATAAGAAGCTTTTAATTCTAATAAAATTTTTACATTTTCTTGAATTACATTCTTATCAGCTTTCTCAGACTTTAATTTTCTTATTTTGTCTCCTACTGAAGCTATATTTATCAAAAGATTATTAACAATTTTATTTTTGTCATCTTCTACTTTAATTTCCGCAGGATTCCATCCTTGCACCAGTACTACTTCACAGTTTTCTCGAAGTGAAACTAATTTTTCTACTTCCGTTTTACGTTCACCCGTATCTTTTTGCTCTTTTAACAAGTTATTTATCTTTTGTTCTTGTTTTTTGAATTCCTTAACTAAATCGACAGAATTTTCTATCGTTGCACTCATATCTTTTTTCCCTAATCCTACCAGATCTGCTGGCAATCCTTTACTATGACCGTCAGGAATGTAAATAAGCACAAGTGGGCTGGTTTTAAAAGTATATTTGTTCGGTGGCACATATGGCTGATCACAAATAAAGAAACCTTTTCTCTGTAATTGTATAATATCAGATTTTTTGACTTGAGCCAATTCTGGTTCGCCTAACATTTCAACTTTAAATTTGGTCTCATGCCCAATGTACTGTTTAAAATCTTCTTCTTTTCCCAAAATTGCTTTACTTATGATATGATCAAAATAATAACATACCACCGGAATCAGTGGGGCTTTTTTTGTATCAGCTAGCCACGTAATCTTCAGAGTTTTCTTGTAGTTTTTATCTTCAATATTTGGTTTAGCCACTATTTGTATAATTTTATCTTTCTCTTCTACAATTTCAATTATGGTAAGATTACCCCAGTTTATGAAAGTTACATTCTCATCCGCTTTGAATTCGATGGCATCTATTTCGTCTATAAGCAGTGTGGGAGCTACCCATATGGTTTTATCACCTACTTCACTATTTTTTGGATGTTTAGCTACTTGCATTGAAGATTCATTTACATTTAAAACCTTAACGTGAATATTTTTCGAAGCATCCACCGCTGTATAGCGAGGAGCGACTGGATCTATAACTTTTTTGTTGATTGCCCAAATTTTATCCCATTCCATTAAGACCACTGATCTGGATGACCCTTGTGCAATTATGAACTGCCTTAATCCTTCTACAGTCATACCTCTTCTTAATATTCCTCGAACAGTTGGCATCCTCGGATCGTCCCAGCCATCTACCAATCTATTTTCTACAAACCATGTCAGTTTTCTTTTAGAAAGAACAGTATTCGTCATATTTAAACGAGAGTATTCCCATATATGTGGCTTTCTCAAACCTAAATTATCAATAAACCAATAGAATTGTTCATCTCGATCGTGATACTCCATAGTTCTTAAACAGTGTGTTACTCCTTCTATGCTATCCACAATAGGACAGGCAAAGTCATAAGTGGGATAAACTTTATATTTATCACCTGTTTGAGGATGTGGTTCATTTTTACATCTATAAATAGTTGGATCCCTCATACAACCGTTCAATGATGACATATCTATCTTTGCCCTTACACAACACATCTGACCTTTTTCTGAACCGCTTTTCATTTCATTCCACATTTTCATATTTTTCTCAACACTACTGTCACGATTTTTTGAACAAATTTTTTTTTCTCTTTCATTTTTCATTTCTTCGGCATTTGTATCATCAACATAGGCTTTTCCTTCTTTGATAAGCTTTTCACACATTTCTAGCATCAATTCAAAGTAATTCGAAGTACGTGTTAATCGGTCATAATGGATTTTTAATAATTTTAAATCCTCCAAGATTACTCTTTCAAAATCTTCTTTCTCTTTGGCTGGATTTGTATCATCAAATCTCATGATAAGTTCACCATTAAATGCTTCTTTATAATACTGATTAAGTAATGCAGCTTTTGCATGCCCTATATGTAAATAACCACTGGCTTCTGGTGGAAATCTAACGACTACTTTACCCATTTCAGCTCCAGGGAGATCAACAAATTTACCTTCATCCTTGCGGCCTGTTTCTAGTACTGTAGCGTTGGACAATTTCTCTTCTTTTTTCTGAAATTGTACTGGTATAGAGGCGGTAAAGCTTTTAACCTGAATAACAGCTTCTTCAACATACTTTAAACTTGCAATAAAAGTGTACCATCTGGTAACATTTATCGGAGTTTTTTTCAACTGTAGAAGATCGATCCACTTTGTTAAATTAAATAATTTGGACCATACCACAATATCTGCCAATGTACACTGATTACCAACTAGGTAAGTTACAGGAGCTAAAACTCGATCCAAATATTTCAATGCTTCTTCAAAATTTTCTTTACCAGAAAGTGGGCCAAAACTGTAAGTTATCCAGTGGTTAATTTCGCATCGTTCAAGAGCATTAGAACCCATCCAGCTAGTAGAATTGTCTGTATTCGCTAAATAACGCATTGCTGATATGTTGGAATTAAACTGTACATTATTCTTTATGGACAGACAAGTTTCATTACTCAAAGAAATATTTACTGTTCTCTTAGAAGCAGCTAAAAGTATTAGAGCTTCTAATGGAAGTTCGTTGATGTTTACTTTAAATTCCATCATTTCAATATAAACTTATATCAACCTGAAGACACTCACCGTTACTATTTATAATAACCGCACGTTCTATTACTGTAGACTATAACCTTCCGATTGGCATGAATGAACAGGGCCACGTTGTAAGCTGCTACAATAGATAAAAAAAAAAAATCCAGAATTTTGTAAAAAATAGAATGCAAACAGTTAAAATTTTTGTTTGTTTGTTAAATAAACATCAGCAGCTTCTAGAGTAATGAAGAATAATTTTAAAATTTTTGAAGAGGGGCAATTTTTAACTTGTTGCTGCTCTGATTGTTTGTTATTTATTTATATAATTGTAGAAGCGATCGATTTCAGCAGCAGCAGAGATGATTAATGGATTCTAAGCCAAGTGATTTTTTCGTGCATTTTGAGATTAAGGCTTTAAAAAAAAATTTGTTGTCATTCATTCATTTATTAACAAAATACGGAATGTTTCAGTTTCAAAAAGGCTATATGAAGTTATATAACACTAATAACGAATAATAATCTAAAATAAAATTTACAATTAACTAAAACTTTAAAATTAACAATTATCTTTAATTATAAAATAACATCAGAGACCTTCTTTTTGTAGTCATCGACCGGTTTCGG
This sequence comes from Triatoma infestans, assembly GCA_011037195.1. Taxonomy (NCBI): domain Eukaryota; kingdom Metazoa; phylum Arthropoda; class Insecta; order Hemiptera; family Reduviidae; genus Triatoma; species Triatoma infestans. The sequence continues at coordinate 96,398 of JAAEAF010014881.1, forward strand.
GCGTTCACCCATCATCAGGATGTTTTTGTCAGTGTAATAACGGTGTCAACTGTGTAGAGTGTATCAACTGTATTTGCTCTGTGCAAATCTATGTTATTACACTGTTTGACATCCCCTGATGGACGAACGCCCGAAACCGGTCGATGACCACAAAAGAAGCATTATCACGGAAAATGTCTCTGATGCTTTCCAGCTCTGCGGAATCAACCACGACAACTATAAAATAATATTTTAATAAACAATAGCACTTAATTACAAAATATAATCATCTAAGCAATATGCATGTTCAGAGAAAAATTTTCAGCTCTAGAGGCGACACTACCCTGAATAAAATATCTTTGATGCTACCCTGAAGAAGACTACTGTAATATAGGCAAAACGTTGGCATACTGCAAACTACGGACGCGATCCCAACCCGAAGAACTTTTAAGGGGAAATTATTCTAAAGAAATTATATGAAATACTGCTACAATATCTTAATTAGTTCTGAATAAACAGAATTAAATTTAATTTTAATTCAGAATGATTTAATAGAATTTAAACAAAAATTAGTTTATTTTGTTTAAATGAAAACTGATTACCTTCATATAAAATGTGACAATACTTTTTTTATATTTTATTTTTTTGCTGTTGGTTTTCTTTATTAAATTAACCAATTTGACGTCAGGGCTGGAAGAAATCAGTGTGTTGAGATTAAAAAATTACATTTGCTTGACACATGCCTCGGCTGCCAATCTATTGGTGGAAAAAACACCCAATCTTTTAAATGTTTCATAGATTGGACAAAAGTCCTGGGTTAGTGATATGCAGGCTCTTCCATTGCTTTCTTCTTCGTTCTTCTATCAAATAAGGAACTTGTGAGCTACAAGCGTCTTGTTAATTGTATTACAGCTTGTATTTCTTTTCACAGTTCCTTTTCATCTTTTCTGAAACATTATCTTGGTTACTGTACCTAATTTGTAGGTAAATGTAGTTCACACCCATACAGTACACGTCAGGTTTTCTAAGGAAACGTTTAAAAAAAAATACATAAATTCAGATAAACATTAAAAAAAAAATTTCTAATGAAAACTTTGAACCGTTAACAAAACAATTTCCTATAAATTTAATAGTTTAATATTTTTACAGAAGGTATCAATTAACAGAAACAAAAGTCAACCAAATCTCTTTCATATGAGCAACAGCCATATTCGTACTTGAAAGAAAATAACATGAAAAACAATAAATTAAGCCTTAACTAATATTTTGTGGGAAAGCCTTTACTTTTCATTACCAAATTCATTCTTGAAGACATGGATACTCCTTATTTTTTTGTGAAATCCGAGAGATTTCCCTTCCGTTTGAAGAGCGATTTAGAGTTCATTTCTACTTTTAATGTTACAATTTTTTATTTTATTTTTCAAATGGACCCATAAATTGGATAATTGTCAGGTAATTGAGGAGGGTACTGAGAATTTTCGGGCAGTTAAGGACTAGGCACTCATGTGTTTTTCGAGCTTTATGTTTAGGATTATTGCCCTGATAAAAACAATTTTTTTTTCAATGCCTAATTTCGTCCCAGTAACTTTTAAATTTTCTCTTAAAATATCAATATATCTTTTGTGGTCCATGATTTCCTTAATAAAATGAGGGATTGCCCACACCATTAGCAGAAAAACGGGCCCAGCCATATCAAAACCGCCACCGTACTTTACTGTGCCCTGTAAATTTTTTGAGTTTAGGCTTGCATTTTTGGCCTTCAAATTAACAGTTTATTATCACTTTGAATAATGTTAAACTTACTTTCATCTGTATAAGGAGCAGCTTTCCAAAAGTCATAGATCTTCAAACACTTGAATTTTCGCGAACTCAAGGCGCTTTTTTTTTTTATTGATAGCACTCACAAACGGTTTTCTCCTTGCGGCTCGGCAGTTATTTGTGCTAATCGTGAGGGGTTATGTTTTCCTCTAATGTGCTATTTCAGTTTATTACAAAATTCTATCATCTAAATAAGATTCAGTATAATTAAATATGTTGCCCAAGTTCCAAGTTTGAAGAAAATCGATTGACCGAAAGTGGGTTTTACCGGTTTCTTGCAGTTTTCAGATATTTTTTCTAAACCGGCGGTTGTGCTTTGCTCAAAAAAATCATTTTATTAAGTTTAGATTCTCTCTCTGATAGCTGAAGACAAACATTTAGTAAAAATTAAAAGTTTGTAGAAAATTAAGAAAATTAATGTATATATACATATATTAGTAAAATAAACATTAGTTCTATATAAAAACAATATTTCTTATAAAAAGAATAGGAAAAAATAGGAATCTTCTTATAAAAGAGTTACTATATAGCTAGACATAACGTAGCTCTTTTTTTAAAACTGTTTCGATTGATAGAAAACACATTCAAATCCTTATCAAGAGAATTGAACATCCTTAATGCTCTAGGAACAAGAATTATCAAAATAGCTATTTTTATAAAATGATAAATAAAATTGCGTCTTTTTTAAATGGCGCGCCCATAAAAAGAGATAGCCAAATCTTTAAAATCAATTCTATTATTTAAAATATCATAAATTAACATTATATCATTAAGTTGTCTGCGAACTTTACAAGAATTTAAATTTAATGATTTTAATATTTCATTTTTGACATATTTTATAGTGGTAATTGGTTCTATAATGGACTAGCTTAAGAAATTTATTTTGTATACTCTCAATCAAATCGAGATATATGTATGTATTGTATTGTGGTGACCACCCTGGGGTACAAATTCTAATACAAATCTGACCAGTGCAGTAAATAAAATCTTGTAGCACTTTCGATTTTTAAATTTTATGATATTACGATGTACAAAACCAAGTATTTTATACGCCTAAGATATGGTATTAAAGACCTGGCTATTGAAAGATAACTAGTATCAAACAAAGCTCCCAGATTTCTCTAATGGTGTCAGTAAAATATAAATAGAAATACTTATAATGTGCTTTGCAATAGTTCGCGGGTCTAAATTTTGCTTTCTATTCTTACTCTGTATTATAGTACCTCTAGGCTAGGTTATTTTATTTATGTTTTTCTATAACATGCTATATACAGTGTGATTATCAGAGCACATTCAGACTGGCACAGTAAAGGAAAATCTATCATAGTTACTCGTACAATAAACATTTTACTATTTTCCCCACTTCACTGTATGAGTTAAGATAAATATTTGCTTTTCAGTTCTGACATTAGAACCATTACTTGTAATTTAATGGCACTTGAATTTAAGTCTACTACCACACAACGAAATAGATTGATAAAATGGTAAGAGGCAAGTAGTTGCGAGTAAATTGGTAGCGACATTATTTCTATTTGTTCCTCTTAAGTCGTGTAGAATTATTGTCAACACTACTAGATATTTAATAGTTTTAGTTTAAAGCAAAATATCTTTTTTAATGTAAACAAACTGAATTCCATTAAGCTATAAAACATTTCTACGTACAAAAGTTTTATTTTAGAACTTTTTCTAGTTGTAGCTTCAGTCTATTAAAGTTTTGCTCATGCAAGACTCTCTCCAAAGCCGGATATTCAACTGTTTTTTAAAATATTATAATAATTTTCTTATTATATTTAATATCTTTAGTTTAAGGATTAATGATTTTACTGCCACATAATAATTATTAAACATGTGTATAGAATTAGAGAGAGAATTAATTCAATATACAGTTGATTTGATTGTACTTATGTGATAAAAACGTTTCGTGGCAGGCAAACCAGACATACCCATATCCCTTTTATCAATGAGATTAAAGTCATGTTTGTATGGAGTCATAATTTTGTGTGGGAAAAAGAAAGTATTACTTTAAAGTGTAATAATAAACTACACATTGTATAATCATCACAAGAACAAACTTAAAATAACTTATTGAAGAGTGCAGTGTCTATTTCAGACACATTATAAAAACTAAGATCACTATGTTCTAGTTAAGGAGATAATCGACAGTTTGATTTTATCAAATGAGGTGCTTTAATTACTCTATTTAATTACTGTCAACTCCAATATGAAACCATTTGGAAACGAACGGAAATCCTCTTATCAACAGACTGCTACTCCAGGCTAAATTGCGATCTACTTTCTATAAATGTTATTAGTGGAGCTGGAAGTATTGATAAATGTTAAAGCAATAAATAAATTCATATTAAACTTCAAAAAATCATACCCTATTATGTTCTTCTCAAATAGATTCTTGTTTTTATAATCTATTTTTTTGTTTCAGAAATCCAAAGATACTGGGTGTGCAGCAGTCATCATCAATATCGAATAC